>QLTV01003102.1:487112-498341 GCA_003457575.1 Thermophis baileyi
TTTTCTAAGCCTGAAAAAAAGTTAGACACATCAAAATAATCTTTCTTTCTTTCTAAGGAAATCTTTCTTCATCTGTAGATTTATTACTTCTAAAGTTGGTTAAGAAATGAAAATGGCTAGACTTTTTGTCAACATAGGCTAAGTTAATGATTGTAAGTGTAAATGGAATCTTGTGACCCCCCCCCACCCTCAATTGCTTAATTCCTGCGACTGTAGAAATTTCTGTTTCTGCATTCTACTTATAAACTATTCAAATATTAGGGTTATCTCACAATTTATCTTTGATCCAGAGAGATTTCATAAGCCAGTGTCCTCCAGCTGGCTATAATGCTTTCTTGCCCATCCAGTCTGCCATAAACTTCACTGAAAGCTGTCTGATTTTTTTCAATATAGACCACCTTGTCCTTGAATGACTGGGTGGACTGGACATTAACGTTTGAACCACTATAAGTCCATGGATTTGCCATACGCTAAATAAATAAATAAATAAATTCACTAAAAGCAATTATAATGGGGATTATTCCATGTGCTTTTCTTATTAATAGGGTTGAGTTGCAAATTACAATACACACAGAAGTGTCAACTCACTGTATTTCCAATAGATTGGTTCATGTCATTAGCTGCTACTATCATATATTTGATGACTCCTGCTAATGTATGCCTTATTTATTGTAACTCAGTTTTGAGAAAACATGTGTAGAGGATTAATCTCTTAAGGAGTAATCTCACTGCATGACTTGAATGTTTAAGCTCAGATACAAGGCAGTCACATAATCAGGTGCACACTGAGCTTCAGTTTACATGAAGTTTTCTTCAGTTTACTATGTTTGTTTTTTTAATGGAAGTAAAAATCAACATTCTACAGTGAATCACTGAAGGAAAGAAGAATTGGGCATCTGTGGACGTATAAGTGCAAGAGTGTATTAAGGTCATCACATTGAGAGATTTAGGTCCCAAGCTATAGTTGGATGACTACCGTAGAACAACCTTGACTGCTGGAAAGATGTTTAAGCTTAAACTGGCGGGTCTAGGAAGCAAGCCTTCTCTGCCATTGCCCCTGCCCAGTGCAACATGCTCCCCCCTGGGATGAGGTAGGATCCTACTCTTTTGGCCTTCCATAAAGGTGTAAAAACAGCTCTGCAATTTTGTTTGGGGCACACAGATGAATATGCAGCCGTGGGATTGGTTGTTGCCCTGAAATCCCTCTCCTGCCATTTAATCAATTCCTAACATTTCTTGTCTCGTTTACATTTGATATACCATTTTTTATACTTTTAATATTTTATTTACAATGCAGAGTCCCTATTCTCACAATCTTTTACTATTCTATATGTATTGGAATTGTAACAAGACTAGAAGTTTCTAATGCCAAAAGAGTTATTCTCTGCCTGTGGAGATGGGGCCAGCAACTATCAACCCATAACATTGCTGTCCTATTGTTCTCTTATTAACAATTTTGTACACACTTACTTCCATGAGCATATATAGAGTTATACCACAAAAGCATTTAAAATAAACAATCATTTTTTATTTGAGATTTGAACATTTTCTTGAATGAATCAACGCTAAAATCAATCTCTTTACCAAAACCTCTGTTGTTATCATTATTGTAGTTCTTAAGTGAAATCTTCTTTTTTATAACTCAATTGTTTTGTGGGCCAATTTTTAGTTTATGTACTCATGTACATATTACTAGTATGGTAAATGTAAACACTGCTGTAAAAATATATATGCATATATATCTGAACACAAGCTCCCAGTACAACAATATAACAATAAAATATTATTAGGTTTTTGGAATAGAATTTAAATTGAGATGAGACATCTGTGCTTTGAAATATTATTTTCCTTCAACAAGCCTTGAAGGGAAGCATGAAAAATTGACTTTTGCTGTGAAGCAGTAATTCTAATGGTCACCAGCTTCAGCCTTTTCTCCTGTGAAATTTCAGAAAACACTTTAATATGTTTGCATTTTCTACAGTATCAAAGTATGCTTTCCTGTTTATAAACTTTTACACAAGTTAAAATAGTCTGCCAATACACAAAATACTTACTAGTTGGGTAATGAAATGTCTGAAAGCAAACAATGAAATTCAGGGAACAACAAGGATTCCATAAATTACCACTGTCATATTTCCACTATGGATTTTAAAATCTTGGAAATAGCCAACTTCATACACTGGCAGAAAAATTGAAGAGAAAATCCAATATTAGATTTCTTTCTCTGAAATCAGAGAACTTACTCTAACTTAGGAGAAGGGATAACTAAAGTTGTCTCAGGGGCCATAGAATTGAACTTGCTCCCATCAGGTTCCTTGGTGTTTATTGATTATTCATTTATATACTTTCTCAGAAGGAATGGTCCCAAGACAATTAACATAATAAAGCACTAAAAATACAATCAAGGTAATGAAAATATAAGATAAGATAAAGTCAGCCCATTAAAAACAATTATTCTTCAACATTTGATACATTTGTAACAGCACAGGATCTTTGAAAAGATATTTCAGAGTATAAAAAATTAAATATTAATCAATAAGCTAACATATAAACATGAATAAAGTATTAATAAGGCAGGCAATAAACTATAATAATTAAAATAATCCCAAAAATGCCAGTGTGAATAAAAGGGATGTATGTTGTCAATTAAAATCTTTTGAGGTCTTGGTAGAAGACTAATACTCATTATCTTCATTTTAATTTGGTTTCTTACTAAGATCAGGTAGCCAATGAGATCCCGCTAATAGATCCCTTCAGAAGCCAAATCAGAATGAAGCCAAAGTTTTCTTATTCTGGTATTTTATATACAAAGAATAGGCAAAGAAACAAAATGAAACACAGCGGGAGTGTGGTGATTAGTGGGAGAAAATCGTATATTTTAAGAATAAGTAAAAGGATTGTATGGATTGTGCAGACCTATGAAGAACAACAGAGTCATTTTTCCTTTTCTAGCTAATAGCTCACAACAGAAGATGCATGGCAAAATTGGAAGAGAGGCTGTTTCACACCTAAAATTTTTCTTACTTACATAATACACAATGTCTCGTGTAGCCGTAAATAATTTTCTCTAAGGATGAGTAATGCATTGTGTGAACCCAATTACTGTTGCTTATAAAGCATATCTCTCGCTTCCTGCGCTATTTGAATGTAGCAAATTTATTCAGCAAGTTAAGTACAATCATGCTTTAGTATGGTGGCATATAAACATATTTAAGGATCCTACTACATATTAATTTTAGCTACCTAACTTATCCCGATTTTATTCTTCAGTAGTCATAGAAACTACCATCTCAGATTAGGACTAAAAAAAAAAAAGAATTACAGGTAGCCCTCTATTTATAATCATTCATTTAGTGACTCTTCAAAGTTAACAACAGTACTAAAAAAATGTTAATGACCGTTTTCCATAATTACGACCATTGCCACATCCTATGGTCATGTCATCAAAATGCAGAATGCATTTGGCAACTGTCATATATTTATGATGGTTACAGTGTCCCATCATATCACAGGGTCATGTAATCACCTTTGCAGAACCTCTGCCGAACAAAATCAATGGGGAAGCTAGATTCATTTAACAACTGTGTCACTAACTTAACAGCTGTGGTGATTCACTTAACAACTGTAGCAAGAAATGTCATAAAATAGGGCAAAAGCCATTTAATAACTGTCTTGCTTAGCAATAGAAATTTTGGGATCAAATGTAGTTGTTAATCAAAGACTATCTGTAAATTGGCTTCACATTTGTTTTGTTTCTCGTCCATCATCCTGTTCCCCAGAGTTTTACTGCTTTACAAAACCTTAGTAAGATCACATTTGGAATAATGCATCCAGTTTGGGTCACCACAATATAAAAAAAGACATTGAGACTCTGGAAAGAGTGCAGAGAAGAGCAACAAGAATGATTAGGGGGCTGGAGGCTAAAACATACGGAGAAAAGTTACAGGAATTGGGCATGTCTATCTAATGAAAAGAAGGATTAGGGGAGATATGTTAGCAGTGTTCCAATATTTGAGGAGCTTCTACAAAGATTGGGGGGGGGGTCAAACACTAAAAGGCAAGACAAGAAACAATGGATGGAAACTGACTAATGAGAGAAGCAACCTAGAACTAAGGAGAAAATTTCTAATGGTGAGGGCAATTAACCAATGGCAATCAACCAATAGCTTGCCTGGACAGCCATTTGTCTGAAATGGTAAGGGGCTGCTGCTTGAGCAGGGTGTTGGACTATAAGATCTCCAAGGTTCATTCCAACTCTATTATTATATGTTCTGTGTTCCATGTTTTAGCTCCCTCACACTTAGGAGTTGTTAATTTTTTTTTATTTTTTAAATAATTTCAATATTTCCCAGTGAGGGTTATTTTCCATTCCTTTTAATATTGAGACTGCAAAATTTAAATAATTCCACATAAGAAACCATGTGTAATTTCCATGTAATAATAATCCAGACTGTTTCATGCTAGATATTGTAGCTCTAGAAGAGGAAATTGGAAAGAAACAAATATGGGAGACAAGGTTTAGACTTTCCCAGCTGCATAGAGAAGTCGTGATCTTGTTTAGGACTCCATGTGTTGTTAGAGTAAATAAACTCAGGGCATTTAAATGTGGACAATTTGATGTAGTGGTTATAGTTTAGAAACCAGAAGTCCTGCCTTAGACACAAAGCTAGATGGATGACCATTAGCCAGTCATTCTCTCTCATCTCTAGAAAGCAAGCAATGGCAAACTTCTCCAGGCAAACCCCAGAGGTTAAGAATAACTTTAAGGCAGGAAAACAAAAATTAGCTATATTCTATAACTGATACCTAATTTGCTTTTAAATATCAAAGCCTGTTTGATGGATCTTTAAGCTGTCATAAAAATAAACCAAAATGCTTATTACTCAGAATGCTTATGTGAAATGGAAAAAAAAATCTGTCATTGCTCAGGAAGCAGAAGAGAATCAAAACACTGTCTTGCTTTATACCTATATTCATACATTCCTTTGAATGGTGTGTGTGTGTGTGTGTGTGTGTGTGTGTGTGTGTGTATTAATATAGAAAACTTTATTTGTTGGGCTTAATTCTCTGATTCCAACTTCTTTTTTTTTTCTTCTGAGAATTTGCTTTCATGGCTATATTTGGTGACTGCAGAAATCTCAGGAAACACATTGCTAATGCTGTAGCTCATGATGAACCAGGCGCAGTGTAGTGTATCATGACAGCCTGAAATGGAATTCCAGCCATGTGGAGGTAAATTTTCCAGTTGTGGTAGTGCAGATTGGAATAACTCACTCATGACTGCTACCAAACAAAGTGTCAATCTATATCTCAAACTGAAGGTATCAACCACTTTGCCCTGCTACCTGAGAAAAAAAGGAATAATAATGGTTTTCTAAGCAACAAAAGTGAAATGAAAGGCTCCTTGAAGGTAAAATGTAGCTCTTACACATCTTAAATCAAGTGCTCCTTTTCAGATTACACCTTTATTTTGTTAGTTCTCTGCAAAAGATAGTTTAATCATTATCTTGAAGAACTTATCTTTTCTTTTATGTACACTGAGAGCATATGCACCAAGACAAATTCCTTGTGTGTCCAATCACACTTGGCCAATAAAAAATTCTATTCTATTCTATTCTATCTTTGCTTGTTCATAAATACAATTCATTGTAGCAATAGATTTATTTTCTCGACCCCATCCCATCCCCTCATTACAGAGATGGTAGTTTTATGAATGGTAGTTTAGAAGTTATAAAGAGCCAAAAAGAAGAATGCAGATTAATGATAAAGCAACAGGATTTTGCTGATGCTCATAATAAATGTCAACACAACAGGCTCTTCCATTCAGTCACATTAATATGCATTTTTCCAATCCTCAAGTCAGCAGAGAAATATCCTGGCATTATTTGCACTGCCCTGATGGTGAAGCTCTTATGTGAATCATTAATGAGGCTTGTGAGGAATGCTGTCTTTATATTCTGGTTGTCAGATAATATAAGACTGTGGGATGAAAGCAATAATTAGGAGATTTCCCTGGCCTTGTCTCTGTTCTAGGGAACACATTTCCCCCCACTTTTTAATAGACAGTGTATTTTGGCTTCAGATGGCTGAACCTGCCTTTAATAACAGGTTTAGTAAGCTTCTATACTGCAAGCCCTGTATATCAGTAAATATAATGAGTCCATGAAAATGACCAAATGAGAGTTTATAAAGTGCAGATCATTTCCACAGGCAGATTTCATGACAGAAACCAGAAATCTGGTTATTCTCTAGCAGCCTATACTGAAATGCCCATGAAAGCCAGTGCCAGAGGCTGGGGGGACGGAAACATGCCTGTAGGAATCTCAACACATGTGGTTTCTTGGTAGCAATATAGGAGTAATTTGCTACTGCTTTGTGTGCATGCGCCTGTGATTTGATTTGATTTCCTAAACTAGGCTTCAGTCTGGGTATTCACTACTGCTCTCATGCAGTAATGAGAGCTGATCTTGATTAAGCTTCTAAGCCAGAAAAGGCTAGCTAGCTAGAGCTATCCAGTAAGGCAAATAATAGAGGCAAGCATAGTTTCTGGTGGACAATAATATAGGCAGGTTTCAGGCGGCAACAAGATATAATCTCATTACCACTTTCTTCTTCAGCCTAATCTAGCCTATAGCCATGGTAATCTTCCATTTAACTATTCACTAGTCTAGACCCTACTTAACTTCTACCCCGGTCAAGATCAACCAGAACTAAGAATTAAGGCTTGTACTTCTGACCAATAGTTGAACTCAAACATGTTTGTCAATTAGTATGCATCTTTTGATCTAGATAGATCAAAAGAGAGCTCCTCTTGCACTTAATAAAATAAGAAAAAAAAAGCCCCAAAATTTTCTGATGATGATGAAACCATCAATCTGTGCTACTATATACATGTTCCTTAATTCAATCCCATTGTTTAGCTACTATATTGGTATTACAGTTGGGAAACAAGGCAAGTGAATTCTGTTCAGTTAGTGTAGGATGAACTGCTTTCTGCAACCAAACCAAATAGAGTGTTGCCCCTTCTCTGCCAACTGTAGCTAATTTGATATAATGATCTGTGTCTATGACTTCCTTGATTTTCATAGCACATAGGCTGTCTGCAACTATGCACAGACCTGTCAGAAAGTAGTCATTTTAGTTTTGGCCTGAATACCTAAACCAGAAGAATTGGAGTTTCCCATCACCTAAGGGAGAAAGAGATACGATTTCTCCTGTCCATCATTTTGTTACAGGGTGATACTAATTACCTTTGGGTTTTGTTATCATTACCCTTCTGTTCTACAATTACATGGCATGGACAACAGTATAACAAGCAGAAATAGATTGCAATTATTTCTAAATAAAGGAGACTGAAGGCAGCTAGGAAAATTATCTTTAAGATTTTTAAAATCTGAGACAGATGGAAAGGGATTATGTAAAATGGAGAGTGTGTTCTCCCTTTAGTGCTTTCCACACCTGCTAATGCCAAAGGTTCTCAACAGCTGTTCTTCCTTCAGCACAGACAATTCTTTCTGTGTGCGTGTACATACATGTGTATAATCAAACATTGCTCTTCTGTTTCAATTCTAACAGTTGTGTGAAGATGACAGCTGAAAATGTTTGGAGAGAGTCATACTCATTTCATATCTGACTTAAATGTTAATCTCGTATAGATTTGTGGTGATAAAGATTCACTCATTCCATATAAGATGGGTTTTGGAATGCTATGAATAATAAGACCATGGGATTTAAATGAATATCAGATCTGAATATATTGGGATAATTTATCTTAAGAAATATAGAGTGAATGAGATTTTTGTCTTGCATCCTGGTTTGTTACATACGAAAAAGACAATTATGGTATGTGTGTGTATGTGTGTATATACACACACACATACAATACATACATGCATACATACATGCATACACACACACACACACACACACACACACACACACACACACACATAGAAGTTGACAGAAAATGTCAACTTCTATACTATATATATTTTAAAAACTCATAAAAATAACACTTTTAAGAAAGAAAGACCTGCAATATTGCTGACTCTGATATACCAGGTAGTCCTTACTTACAACCACAGTTAGGATTAGAATCTCAGGCTTTGAGCAAAGTGATTGTTAAACAAAACATCACATGCCCATGTGACTGCTTTGCTTAATGACTGCAATCCCAGCTCTATCCATTGTGGTTGTGAAGTGATCATGTCGGTCATCAAATCCCAGGTAAGGAATGCAAGGTGCCTTGGGAAGACAGGGGACACTCTGGGAGTCTCTGGCCAGGAGCTAAACTGATGAAATCCAGATAGGATTTTCTGTCCCTGAACAAAACAAAACAAAACAAAACAAAACAAAACAAAACAAAACAAAACAAAACAAAACAAAACAAAACAAAACAAAACAAAACAAAACAAAACAAAACAAAACAAAACAAAACAAAACAAAACAAAACAAAACAAAACAAAACAAAACAAAACAAAACACCTGTATAAAGTACCCAGCAGCCCTTACTTTACTGTGTTGACCCTCTGCTCTTTTCAGAGATTTTGATTCCTGTCTGCTGAATATTCAGCTTCCCTCCATGCACAGAAGGAAGTTCCTTCAGGGTGCAGGAACAAAGCCAAATCTTTAAACTCTTCTATCCTTTGGCTTCCATTTCTGTACCCCACCAAAGAAAATCAGTTCCCCTACCTTTAGAAGGGAATTCCTTCACTCAGAGAGCAGGTTTCGCTTAAGAATGAATGCAGAATCCTCATGTGAAAATGCCTTTAAGAAACACACATTGAGATATATTGACCTATCAATTGTGTCAGTGTAGAAAAGACATGCTATCCTGGGGTTCTTCTTCATGTGGAAGCCAACATACCTTCCTTCCTTCCTTCCTTCCTTCCTTCCTTCCTTCCTTCCTTCCTTCCTTCCTTCCTTCCTTCCTTCCTTCATATAAATATTCACACACAACTTTTGATTATCTACTAGACCTTAAACAACCATTGTGAAATTGGACATACATCCATCCTATGAATGTAGTCCTTTCATATAATTTTCCCCAAGTGCTGTGCAGGTTTTTCTCAGCATGTTAAGAAACATCTGTCTGGCCAAGATGTATATACTTTTATTGAAAATGAATATGCAAGATGAATATGTTAAATCTGACAAATGGTCACAGACATATAATAGTGTGTCAAACATATGTTGGAAATGTAATCACCCTGAAGGCACCTTATATCATCTTTGGTGGTCTAAGGTAAAGTGTTATTGGGATCAAACATGCACTCAATTGAGAACATTCTTAAAATAAATATACAACTGAATCCAGAATTTTTTTCTTTTAGGTTTGATGGATAAGCAGTTGAAGAAAAAACATGGAATTTGTTTTTATATATGATAATTACAGGGAGAATTTTGTATGCATAGAGATGAACAGATTTACAGATTCTCTCAATGGAAGAATGGATAGTGAAGATAAATGAACTGACCTAGATGGTAAAATTAACCTTGATTGAAGAAAAGTTTTGTCTAGCTTTGTTTTTACATAGAAAGTATTTTTGGAAATTTTTTCTAGAAACTAAAAGAAATATATATAATTGTTGCTAATTTGACAATTAGACTTGTTTATGATTATAAAACTACCGTAATATTGAATTTAAGATCAAAAGGTTAATGTATTTTATATTTGTAACTGTATTGAAGAAAGTTGGTAATTATTGTTTCTCTGTTTCCTTTCTTCTTTCCTTATTCCTTTGCATTTCCCTCTTTTGCTATATTTTTCTTTTTAATACTTTTTTGTTTTCTATATTTAATCATGTGTGTAAATTTAATAAAGTTTTTTGCTTAAAAAAAAGAAATATCTATTTGCATGATTGTTAGTATTCTGAGTAATATATTACTTTTGGGAATGGGGGACAGAGGGGATAGGAGAAGTAAGACTAATTGACTGTCTCTTGCCACATAGCAGTTAACTATTAGAATAGAAAAGAATACAAGGTTTTGAAAAATTGTGGAAAAATTTAGATGTTATAAGAAAGCATGAAGTCATTTTCTCTTACTTAATATAAGAAAGAGGCATCCAGATTATTGAATGACCCCAGCAATGGATTGATTTACTGGGGAAAAAATCCAGATGTGTTTTAAACTTTAAAGGAGGTGTGTGGATCTGGGGAAAGCTAGGTAGAAACAAAGCTTGATAGTCTTTTTAAAAAAATCAAAATATCTGTAGTTAATTTGCCTATCTCTGAAAGAAATTGAAAGAAATGAAACTTTAAATTTGGGATTTGATGAATAGAATTGTTAATTATTATAAAAGTACTGTATTCCATTGTTAAACTTAGAGAGAAATAATCACTATACTTTATATTTGTATCTGTACCAAGTTACTCCTTTTCTATTTTTTCTATTCCTTTTTCTTTTTGACATTCCTGATCTTGTTTCATTCCTGACTCTTTTATTTTCCTCTTTTCCTATGTTTTCCTGTTTTTTGCTGAAACTTAAATTTAAAAAAAGGTGAAGTTTTAAATGCCTCTAAAATGGCTGGGTAATGCCATATTTTAATCTTCGCAACTTTAAGATGAGGCCTCTTAAACCACTGGGCATTTAGACTGAATAGTATCTATATGTACACATAAACAAGTGAACCACACCATATGCAGGGAACCACACATACAGCTCTGTAAAGAAGCATTTGTCTGATTTTAGATTTTACGAATTTTTCAATATCTTGCCAATGAATGTTATTAGAATCTTTAAGTGGTTCCTACTGATACATAAAGTGAGTCAAAGTTGGTGTTTTTCAAATCTGTCAACTTTAAATATGTAAACTTCAAGTCCCAGAATTTCCCAGTCACCATGCTGGGGAAGTCCACACATCTTAAGTTTCCCAGTTTGAAAACACTGTGCTAAACCCTGTAGATGACATGCCAATTCATACCAACATGCCTCAAGGCAGCGTTCTAGGACCAACACTCTTCATACTTTACATAAATGACCTTTGTGATCACATTATAAGCAACTGCGTTCTCTTCGCCGACGATGTCAAACTATTTAACACCACAGACAATGCTACTACCCTTCAGAAAGACCTTGACTATGTATCAGAATGGTCAAACAAGTGGCAACTTCAAATCTCAATCAACAAATGCTCTGTCTTACACATTGGCAAAAAGAATCAGAACACTAAATACAAGCTTGGAGGACACGACCTTGTAGACGACCCTCATTCTGTCAAGGATCTTG
>QLTV01003102.1:501288-515793 GCA_003457575.1 Thermophis baileyi
TTCTTGCTTCCGTCCTTCTTTTTCTCTCTCTTCTCTCCCTTCCTTCCTCTTTTTTTTCTTTCTGTTTCTCGTTCTCTGTCTTTCTCTCTTTCTTTCTTTCTTTCTTTCTCTCTTTTTCTTTCTTCTCTCTTTCTCTCTCTCTCTTCCTTTCTCTTTCTTTTTCTTTTTTTTTCTTTTTCTTTTTCTTTTTCTCTTTCTTTGTCTCTTTCTCTTTCTTTCTTTTTTCTTTCTTTCTTCTCTCTCTCCCTTCCTTCCTTCCTTTTCTTTCTTTTTCTTTTTCTTTCTCTCTTTCTCTGTCTCTTTCTCTCTTTCTTGTCTCCCTTTCTCCTTTCTTTCTCCTTTCTTTCTCCTTTCTTTCTTCTTTCTTTCTTCTTTCTTTCTTTCTTTCTTTCTTCCTTTCTTTCTTTCTTTCTTTCTTTTTTTTTGTTTATCTACCTATCTATCTATTTCTTTCTTTCTTTCTTTCTTTCTTTCTTTCTTTCTTTCTTTCTTTCTTTCTTTCTTTCCTGTCTCTCTCTCTCTCTTTTCTCTCTCTCTCCCTTCCTTCCTCTTCCTTCCTTCCTTTCTTTCTCTTTCTCTTTCTTTCTCTTTCTTTCTTTGTCACTTTCTTTCTTCTCTCTCTCTCTCTCTCTCTCTCTCTCTCCCTCTCTCTCTCTCTCTCTCTCTCACACACACACACACACACACACACCTGGTCTGGGATGAACTGATCCGGTGAGCTCCAGAGCAGCAGCGGCGGGAGAAGGAAGAAAGTGGTGCACCCCCTGTCATGGGCGGGCTGGATGCGGGCAGCGGGACCCGAGATGGATGCAGGCGGCAGTCACCCAAAGGCGGCCCTTTGGCCAAGCGCAGCAGGTCTCCCTTCCCCGCTGCCAGCGTCAGCCTTACCTTCTAGATCTTCCACGCGCCTCTGCCGGCCTGAATACCATGCCCTTCAGATCCAATGGAGTCAGTGCGCAGCTGCCCATGAAGGTAAGGCTGACGGCGGGTGGCCCTCGGGGGAGACACCGCGCTGGAGCCAAGACTGCTGCTCCACTGCAGTGCAGCCCCAGGACATCTGCTGGACCTCCTGGGGCTGCCCATGCACACCACAGCAGAGCAGCAGTCTCGGCCCCAGTGGCGGGAGAAGGAAGAAAGTGAGTGTCAGTGGTGGCGGTACTCCCTCTCAGCCCCAGCACAGCGGCTACATCTCCCCCAAGGGCTGCCCATCCACCCACTGGCCGGCCCAGCCCGGAAGCGGTGCGTCTTCCGTCATGGGCTGGATGTGTAATCCGAGGCAAGCGGGCGTGGGGGACTGCCGGGAAGGCTGCGTGGAAGGCAGGGAAGCATGGTAGGGCTACGGGGAAGGGAGTAGGCTGCTAGCTCCCTTCCCCGCAGCCAGGCGGCCTTCTTGCCTGCCTTCCACGCAGCCTTTCCGGCAGTCCCCATGGCCAGGCCCGCTTGCCTGTCTTTGCAAGCTGGCCACGGGGACACTGGGAAGGCCGTGTGGAATGCAGGCAAGCATCTCAGGGCCACCCGGCCACAAAGGGAGTAGAGGAGGCCTTTGCAAGTGGGCCTGGCCACAGGGACCAGCAGGAAGACTGCGTGGAAGGCAGGGAAGCATGGCAGGGCTGTGGGAAGGGAGTAGGCTGCTAGCTCCCTTCCCCGCATCCGGGTACATGCTTGCCTTCCACATGGCCTTCTTGGCGATCCCCGTGGCCAGGCCCACTTGCCTGCCTTCGCTAGCTGGCCACGGGGACACCATGAAAGCCATGTGGAAGGCAGGCAAGCATGTTGGGGCCACCCCGCCGTGAAGGGAGTAGGGAAGGCCTTCGCAAGTGGGCCTGGCCATGGGGACTGCCAGGAAGGCTGTGTGTTCTGCCCCAGTGACGAGCCACCAATAATACGCACACACAAACTGCCAAACACTGTTCTTTTACTAATAAATGTCTCCTAATAACTTCTTAGGAGCAACATGATAATTTGAAAACAAAATAAAGGCAGAATAGGTTTTTTCAAACCTCCACTGGTAAATGTCTAATCTTTAACAGCTGGTCGGAGTCCAAGAGATAATATGATCAGGTCTGACTGTGTTTGGCAATACTCCCAGAACTAGGAATGCAGGAAATAAGACCCGTACTGGAACAAGTAAACGAGCAGACTGGAGTCACAAAGATCAAGAGTGATATCAAACGTTGTTTCCTGCAACAAGGCTCAGCGTGGTCAGGGCTTAAATAGTCTAAGGGTGTGGCCACTTAGCCTGCAGCTCTACTCTCGAGGAGACCTCCTCCTGAGTAGCCACTCTTGTCTTCTAGCAGCAAACGTGCGTGCCCGAGCATTGCGAAGAAGAGGCTCCTCCTCTTCTTCTTCGGCCCTGATGGACTCCTCAGGAGGTACAGAAGGCCCTGGTTGACTCTCAGCCTCCTCGCTCTCTGACTCGGGTGCCAGGTGCACGGGCCAATGGTACCTCGCCACAACCGCCTCATCGTCCTCCTCGCTCTCTGACTCGGGTGCCAGGTGCACGGGCCAATGGTACCGTGCCACAACCACCTCATCGTCCTCGGGATCCATGATCACCAGCACGGGATGCTGGTGGGCCACAACACCGTGTGGAAGGCAAGGAAGCATGGCAGGGCCACAGGCTGCAGGGAAGGGAGTAGGGGAGGCAGGCTGGGATGGTGGGGGGGACAGGGGCAGCTAGCTAGGCAGTGACTCACAGGCTTACCTGGCAGGCAGATCAGGGCTGCTCAGTTGGAGAACAGCGCTTCAGGCAGGCAAGCTGCAGAGCAGAGACTGTGCACAAGCGAGAACTCACACAGGTGAAGTGAGGAGTGACTGGGCAGGGTGGGGTGAGCGGGTGGGGTGAGCGAGTGGCGACCAGTTCAGGGGCATGGCCAGCCAGAGGTTGCTATCAGTTCGACGACCAGGCCAAATTTCCCCTAATGGTTCACACGAACCGGTGCAAACTGGTAGAAACCCACCACTGTCATCCAGATGCATCCAGATTCTGGTTATTTCATAACTCTGATAACTATATAGCATCTATCTATTTCTCTTGTTCTTATCCCACTCTTTCATATAAGCAAAACCTAACATTAGGATTGATTCACACACCATAACTGCCATATGTACACCAATAATTTGTAAGGTTATCTGAACATTCATAATTTACCCATAAGAATATGATGGATGTATGGCAACATCAATTTTGTATATATATGTTAGTATGTATATTTTGAATTTCTGCTAAAACCTTGAGTGTCATTTCCTACACTGATAATTATTTATAGAGTGAAGCAAGAGGGAGCAAATACCGGTATGATACATGATATCACAATGCAAACTCTATCCCTTATGTTCTTGCTTATGATATTGCAGCATTTTTTAAATGGGTAGCGTTTATGTTATGACATCACAATGCACATTTTATTGTTTTAGCATCATTGGCATTATCATGGGAATGAACACCTATGTCTTTCTCTTATTCTTTATGGTGTTTTGCACAGAAAAAAAAAACTTAGTGCACTGCCTTAGAAAGATTGGCAAACAATTAGATGAGGCTGATGACTGGTGGTCAGACAAGCCTTAGGATTGTCTGAGACTGCAGGATCTCAGTTCTTCCCACTTTTTATCACCCCCCCTCCAGACATTAGTATGTACAGGAGTAGTTGGCAGCTTCTGGTATCATTCATTCATTCATTCATTCATTCATTCATTCATTCATTCATTCATTCATTCATTCATAACTCAAGGCAGCAAACAAATCCAATACATCTTCCTCCTCCTATGTTTCCTATAACAACAATTCTGTGAGGTGGTTTGGCTGTGAGAGACAGAGTGACTGACCCAAAGTCACCCAATTGGATTTCATGACTAAGGTGGGAATTATCTATACAATAATGCTGACTTCTTGAAGGAAGAGGTTCTTCCTTCAGCTTTGAAGAAGGTGGTAGTATGACTCATTTTCAGGATCCATTCACTGGATCCAACTATCCTGGATAATTATTGTCCAGTGTGCAACATTGGTTGGACAACAATTGTAAAGGTGTTATCTGGACTTATCTCAGTCATGTTTCATGGTATCCCCTGAACTGGCTACAAAGGGTAGGGTGTGATAGTAGTGGCTCTTCCTTTCTGACTAGAAGGAGAGGGTCATCTCTACAGTTCCTCATCTTTGAATTGACTCAGAATTCAACATTCTCACCTCTCATGTTTAACATACATGAAATCAAAGGATGGAGTAATCTGATGGTTTGGTATCTGGCATCATCAGTATACAGAAAATATCATATTGTATATCTTGATTTTGGAAGCCAGGTCATTCTATCAATATCCTGGGCTAATGTTTGGAGACTGGGCATATTTGGATGGAGATGAACACATTCAGACTCTATAATGACAAGAATGTGTAGATATGGTTGTTTGGTCTATGAAGCGTGTATTCTCTGCACTTGCTCTCTGGAGATTCAAATGATTCCCATCTTCAGCCTGGGAAATTTTTGAACGCCTGGATTTTTCTTCCAAGCCTGGAGTTAAGGTGGTAGTTAAGGCCCTAATGGTATTGTTATTGTTTTGTTTTTAATTAAATTCTTAAATATTTAATGTACCATTTTTTCTGTTTTATTATTTCCCGTCTTTATATGTAAACCACTCAGATACATCTGGGAACTGGGTGCTTTCTAACAAATGATTTGCTGCAGGAACTATAAAACAGTTCTAAAGACCTGGATTATTTAGATGTGGCAAAATAATGGGAGAACCAATGGGGGTTCAAACCAGTCACTTGCAGCTTTTGGGAATGTTAGCAAATTAATCAAATATCACCAAGGAAATCAGCAAATTAATGAGCACAGGTACTCTGTTTCAACTTTCCTAGTTCTTTTTTGTTGCTAAGAATTTACACTGCTCAGTCTCTCTCACACACACACATGCACGCACAAAGAGAGAGAAAGAAAGGTTTCCTTAATTAGAAAAAATATTTAGAAAAATATTCAAAAAACTCTTACAATGTGGTAGTTTTAGGAACTTTAGAAGAAAAAAAAAAGATTGAACCACCCCCCATTCTCAACAATTGGCCATGAGTCAAATGGATTGACCCTTCCACAAAGTTTTTCAGCTTGCTGTTCATTTATCTTGCATGTCAGAGCTCTGTATTTCTCGGTGATGATGTGAAATGTGAAAGTGCATCCTCCTGCATTGTGGTTATTTTTTTAAAGATGAAAATAGATTGAACCTCAGACTCTTGCATGGAGGAGTTGGCATGGAAAAGGAAATCAATTGAAATAACATGATCCCTCGAGCTCCATAAACAGGATATGTTCACTTAAATTGTTTCTTCACGCCAGAAATAAAAGCATTAGCATAATAACAAGAGAGCATCAAAGCAACGTGTTCAGGCTATTGCCAAAAGCTTGCACAATACAAGCACACTACAATTTGGGTGTTTCATGTTCATAATTCTGACTTCTTAACGCTATATTTAATTTGCTTTTACATTCTTTATATATAAATCTTATTACCATTTCCTCACTGAAACATTGAGTCTAATAACAGTACCTGAAAATACATAAAATCCCATTAAAATTTTATGTATTACATTCCATACCTTACTCTCAAAATAGATAACGGTGCAAACTTTAGAATTGACACAAATCTGTAAATGTTTGCTAAGGTCCAATTAATAGCAATAACAAATTCTGAAAATTAGTTGTCAATATTATAATTATTCTGTTTTTTTTTCCCCATTGGAGACTAATCTATAGATTCCAATTGTGGACATCAAGCAATGATTCTGAGCAATGCCAAGCAGAACCCCAGAAGCATATAATAGTTTAAATGCAATCAGGTAGATTATGATCAGGAAATCTAATGCCAATTGTATCAGAACATAGATTTCAATTAGCTTGCAGCCTGATTCAAAATAAAAGCCAGTCGGTTCAACTGAGTTAAAGATGTAAATGTCTGATTGCTATATATTTGTTAATTTACTCCAACTTTTTAATAGAGCTTGTGAAGATGGATCAAGTTCATTGAAAATCAGCAAGCGGACTGCATATTACAAGGATTGACAACACAGCACCCAAAAGCACTGGAAAATCCCCAATCCCCCTAAACACCATCCAATCATCCCCAGAATTAGATTTATACACAGACACACAAACAAAGAAAGATTGCTAAATCTTGTTTAATTTCCTTGAGATTGTATGAGATGGCAAGCGAACGCGGTCATATTTTCTAGGCTTTAGGAATGAAAATGGTGTTCTCTCAGTATATCTTTGTTTAATGATGTCTACCCCAACCTAGCACCCTTGGGAGTTTAAACTTCCAGAATTTCCAGCAAACAAACTAGCTGCAAATTTGAGGAACTGTAGTTTCAAGTTCAACTAGTATTTTTTAGGTTGGATCAAGCCTGTCCAATGTATAGACCAAAAATACAATATAATTTTCTTTTTCTAGAAAAGGGTTCAATTGCATATACAAAATACTTTTCCCTAGAAAAATACAAGTCTGCATAGGGATATCATATAAACAAGGTAATTATGCATTTGAACTATAATTATTACACACATCAGAAGGCTCCCCAAGATAATTTCCATTAAATCTGATTTGGGGGGGGGGGAAACATTGCATTATTGTTCTTGTTGCAGTAGGTTTATTTTTAGATTGTCTATGCTGGAAAGGGAGAAAAATCAATTGGCTTTCAACTGGCATAAAATGGTATAATCTGCCAAAATGGAAAAACAATAGGAAGAAATTGAATCTGTTGGCATTGACTATTTCATTTTCAAAAGCTTACACAACAAATTGTTTATTTGCGAAATATGTGGAGCCAACATGCCTATTTTGGGTGGTTGCTTTGAAAAAAACATATGCAAACTTTGTATGCAAAACTTCTACATTACAGAAAATTATGTTCATAATTCTTTTTTTTTCTCATTCATCTACACTCAGTATCCCATAATGACAAATAGCAGGGATTGGTCAGGGTTGAGGGAAAGCTTAATGGAGCAAAGTACAGGGATATCCTCCCTGTTCCACAGTGCTCAGCATCTCAGACTGGGCCGAAGCTTCACTTTCCAAAATGACAATGATCTTAAGAACACAGCCAAGATAACACAGGAATGGCTTAGGGACAACTCTGTGAATGTTCTAGAATGGCTCAGCCAGAGCCCTGACTTGAACCCTATTGAACATCTCTGGAGGAACCTGAAAATGGCTGGCCACCAATGGTCACCAGCCAACCTGACTGAGCTTTGAGAGGATTTGCAAGGAAGAATGGCAGAAAATCCCCCAATCCAGTTGTGCAAAGCTTGTCGCATCATGCCCCAAAAGACTCGAGGCTGTAATTGCTGCCAAAGGTGCTTCAATAAAGTACTGAGTGATGGGTCTGAATACTTATGCCAATGTGATATTTCAGTTTTTACTTTTTAATAAATTTTCAGACATTTCTAAAATTTTGTTTCCACTTTGTCATTAAGGGGTACTGAGTGTAGATTAATGGGGGAAAATGAATTTCAACAACTGTAGAATCAGGCTGCAGCATAATAAAATTGACAGAAGTGACGGGTGTCTGAATATTTTCTGAATGCACTGTAAAACAAAGTCAAACATAACAATGAATTTTGACTTTCCAATATATTTTTACATCACAGTTAAAAAATGATAAAGCAAATATTTGCAACACTGTTATCGACCACATGCGTTTAACTGTTCCTTACATCACTAATATTGAGGCCATTGGAATTAGCCAAGGCAGAATGTGGGAAATACTATCAATAGAACTTTCATGAAGGTTGTTCTACATATAAAAATACATCTGTTTTATCAGCAGTTTTTCTATGCAGTATTTATGCATAGAAATTTGAAAAAGTTAGTGAATTAAAAATGTAAAACTATAATGAAGGGAAATTAGCTGTGTCAGCTATATAGCTGATTATTCTGTACTGGAAATACAGAATACAAAGAAAATAATAGGTGTGAATTTGGAAGATCTGAGTTGGTTATATATATTGAATGTCCATGTTATCACAAATTCAACCAAAAGTGGGAGAACTCAATTGCAGCATGCCAGAAGAGCTTGTGTCAGTAACCAAATTCTAATTTAAAGGCAATCATTCTGTTAATCATTCTGTTTCCAATTACCATTGTTGAATCAGGCATATGGGTTCTTTATCTGGACTAGTGCTAGGCAAAAAAAAATGTAATTTGGAATAACTCAACAATAATTTGATTTAGAGATTTGGTTTCCTTCAAAAGAACTTTTTGAAGAAATTCTGGCAAGGGCTGTGAACTATTCTTGCACATACTTACTGTAATATATTGGAAATTCAAAAGTAAATGAATTGTCCTGTCTTTCAACATCACTTCAGAAATCAGCAACCTTCTTGGATTTCCAAATTAACATTAAATATGAAGGAATGTTACTGTGAGACATTCCTTCTGTTTTTTCTCTCGCCTCCATTTCCCTTTGTTTCAGTAATGAGACCCATAGTCTCTCTTAAGGGCAGTTTTGTCACTCACATAGAGAAATTCAGAAACATTACAACTCAATTTTTGCCTATAAATGCAGTGAAGAATTTCAAAAATCCTCTTATCAATAGCATTAGTTTGAATCCAATCCACTGAATGCTCATCACAGACGTTAGCACACGAAACAGTCATGTTGTTTAAAAAACTTGAATTTCTTCCAAATACCTTTTTTAATGCACAAGGTACAATGTCACATTTCTTTCCTTGGGATTTTTTTCCAATATCCATTTTTGGTTTTACAGCTGTTTGCAGTGGCTGTTGACATCCATTTCATCATATCTCTGGAGGAGAGAACTTTAATGCAATGTGTAGTCAATAAGATAGCAATTTTATCCTGGTGTGCTTTCACCTGTAATGGAAGTGCCTTAATAAAACTAGCTATTTTTAATTCTGTTTTCCTGTGTTCCTACTGCTATACAGCTGCCAGTCTTGCTTTTACAAAACAAAAATAAAAAGTAAGTGCTAGATATTTCTTTTCAAGGTGACAACTATTTCCTATTTTTTCAATCTAACTAAGGCAGGAAATAAAAGCATACTTTTAAAAGTTGAAAAACTTCAGAATGAAAACTATATTTCTCATTTAATGAGAGCATAATGTTTCATATATGCAGTCTTTATAATTCATCTATATTTTCTGGAATGGGGAGAGAAATATCCATAATCCATGGCTATACTACGGTACCAATTAATGCAAATAGTACTGAGACAGGTGTACCAATTAACTGATGGTTCTACTGAGTATGAAATAGTTTCCTATAGGGTTGCATGATAAAGTTTAAGAGAAAAGTTCAGCAAACGTGTATACTACTAAGTAGTCCCTCAAACACTAGGGCCAAGCCACATTTCTCAAGATTTCAATATCAAATGGGGGTCACCAAGACATGGCTCAAGTTATTGCCAAAATTATGATAATCCTGTAATTTTTAATGCAGTAAAATGACAACATTCCTAAAATTTCAGCATTTACTTGAGAAGCATTTACTGGCCTAAGGTCACTAAATTGACTTTGTGCCTAAGGCAAAATTCACAGTCTCCCAGTTTCTAACTTAATGCCTTAATCACTAAACCTTACGCTTAGCTTTTGTTAAAAAATGATCTTAGAATAAAAGAACCAGAGGTGGGTTCCTCCCAGTTCGGACCGGTTCGCCCAAACCAGTAGCAACCTACTGGTGATGTCACAATGACATCACAGATCCAGTTCGGTCGGTGCCGGTCCGTGGGTGCCGCCATCTTTTTTAAAAAAATTTTTTAAATTTTTTAAAATTTTATTTTTAATTTTTTTTAAAAAAAAAATTTTTTCTTCTGTGCATGCGCAGAAGCCAAGTTTCAGGCACTGTGCATGCATCGCCATCTTGTTTTTGGCTTTTCTTACTTTTTTTTGTACTGCACATGGATACGTGCGCACGAAGTGCGCGCGGCCACAAGGCGTGGCCAAGCGGCGTGGGAGGAAGCGAACCAGCAGCGAGGTAAGTTAGAACCCACCCCTGAAAAGAACCATTAAAGAGGGACATGAAAATGCAATTACATAATCTAGAGCAAGAGTATCGTCACATTGTCATCACGTGATGTATTGTGACTTTTTCCACTTCACTAAAACGGGTGGGCGTGGCCAGCACGTGACACATCTGGCCCAGGGGCCGAAGGTTTGACACCCCTGATCTAGAGGTTCTATCACTGTTTTATGCTGATTATTGACAAAAATAAATAATGATTGACTGAGTAGTCCAGAGGTTGAAATAAGCATGTGAAAGAAATTCAAAATGAACCTGTCTTGAGTTTGTCACTATAAGAGTAAGCAGGGCAAAACCTGGGCAGGCTTCACAATTGTATTATTTTAACTTACTATAATTAAGCCACATTTTTGGAAACCTTGTGCTGCCTGTTCCTTAGTCTGGTCTACCTCAAAGTGTTTACCACTCCTAAAAGTGGTATAGTAAACAATATATTTATGAACAAAATAATATTTATTTTGTTCATAAACATATTTAGGAGCATCAAACTAGAATGAATATTACATGTGTGTAATAGATTGGGTTATAAGGATAACCTAATTCTAAAAACCTTATAAATAGAAACCTAAGGACCTTTTATTTTGAAAGATGAGAATGAATCTGATTCAATATTTGAATAAACAATTGAAAATTCCAATATTATTATAAGTATTTAGATAGTGCAACAGTATAGACTAAGGATATATGTGTGCATATATACACATTTATAAATCATAAGAGATTGCATGTTTGGTATTAGCAAACCTATGTGGATGTTTGTATTCATACATTTGAATTGCTATATTTTTTCTTCTGTATTGAGAAATGTATATGCTAGTCCCTGCAGTATAATAATACAGCTAAGGGTCTAATGGTTCTAATATTGTTTTTCCATTTAAGTTCAGTAACAGCTAATATAAAACTGCATCTTAATGCTTACCCTTGGGATGAAGGAGGATTAGGAACAAAAAGTGAAATAAATGAAATAAAGTATGGGAAAAACATTATTTTTAAATGCCCCATCAATGTTTCCTTTACAATAGTTTTGGACATGTTGATCTTTTTAAGGGTTTTACCCAACCACTCTTTATGAACTATAATAGGCATTATAGGCAATCATGGAGATTGTTTTTCCATCTCACTGAAGTGACATGGAGTGGATATTTAGCCTACAGAATAATATTGAGAGGATGGATGATGAAGCTATTTCTGGGCCTCATGGTTCTTTAGGTCACCAGATTATTCCCATTGAGAAAACTTAAATTAATGTTTCTTCATCATGGCTTTTTGGTGGATCTAAAACAAAGCTCAGTTTGATCAAGCCCGTTGCTAATTTTATAACAGATCCTAGTTTTAGTCAATACAATTGTGATCTTTTACTCAATTATTTGCCCTATATGTTCTGAAATTATATATCCATTTAAAATAATATACCAATTTTAGCATACAAACTCATAATTATTGTCCTTGATTAAAAACAAAATGCAACAAGCTATATATGCTAAATGCGGGTTAATACACATAATAGGCCAAATGAAATTCAAATAAATATATATAAAATGCCAAGTTAAAATTGACAGTAGGAATATCAACAACTTCTGATATATAAATGATACAACATTGCTAATGGAAAGCAAGGAAAATCTAGATTGGCTAGTTCTGAGAGTCAAAGATGAAAGTGAAAAAATAGTACTACACTTTGATATCAAGAAAAAACATGATGATGACTGTAGAGAATGCACAGGTCAGAATGTAGATCAACAAAGAGACCCTCAAAATAATAAAGGAATTCATTTTCCTGGGCTCTAAAATCGACAAAAGTAGTGACTGTAGCCCTGAGATCAGAAGGCATATAGCACTTGGAAGGACTGCAATGTCTGGCATGAATAGCATTTGAAAGAGTAATGATATCAGCCTCCCAACCAAATGCAGATCAGTCAACACAATAATTTTTCCAATTGCTACTTATGACTGCAAAACTTGGACTCTGAAAAAGACAGAAAGGAGAAGGGTGGATGCCTTTGAACTGTGGTGCTGGAGATGATTATTACGCATCTCATGAACTGCAAAAAAATCACAAAGAAGTCCTAGACCAAGCCTCACCAAAAATATCATTTGAAGCCATGATTGCCAAACAAAGGCTATCATACTTTGGCCATGCCATGCAAGTTGACTCATTCAAAAGTCAGTCATGCTGGGTATGATCAGCAGAAAAAGGAGAAGGGGTCATCCTAGTATATGCTAACACTAGAATGTGGCGAATCTGAAGGAGGCAGTACAAGACAGTACAAGACAGTACAAAGCAGAGGGGCATTGAGGGTGCTGATCCATAAACTGGCCCAAGGTTGCACATGACTGAATGGTTGATGATGATGATGATGATGATGACCACTGAAAAGTCTATCAAATATATGCATGCAAGTTTTTTTTTTCTTTATAAACAGAACTTTCGGTTTATTGGCTTGTTTGTTCCTTACCAAAATCAAGTAAATAGCTTCAGGAAAAAACTGGCACTCTGGTTTTCTGTAAAAGCTTCAAAAGCTTTTTACATTTTTGTCAACTACTTTTGCCATTGTTCACCAGTTATTATACTTAATCCATTGCCCTTTGTGAGATTACACAACCAAGCCACCAGAGGGGAGTAAATACATGGCTCCAGACTGAGTCCCTTTTTGGCAATCAAGATGCCCAGCCTATAAGTGGTCAATTGCTAAGGGACTTTGAAATAAGCTGTGTGAAAATGAGCACATGCCGAGACTAGCCAGAGCCCTCAGAAAGCCATTGTAGTCCCTGACCTTATACTGTATACTACATATTATTCTATGTAGTTCAAAGACTGGAAATTTGAACAGTAGATGGAAGTAACCAACCTCTAGCTTATATGCAATAAAAAATGTTTGTGTGCAGGAGCATCTGCAGAATATGGTTTTTTTAAAAAGTCAAGATGGTGTCCACAATCTGATCTTTACAATAGAGACTCTACCAGGGGTGGGTTCCAACTTACCTCGCTGCCAGTTCACTCCCTCCCACGCCGCATGGGTGGGCGTGCGCATGCTTTGTGGGCGCGCGCATGCGCAGTAAGAAAAAATCCGAAAACAAAAAACAAAAAAACAAAAGCAAAAAAAAAGATGGCGACTGCATGCACAGTACCGGAAGTCGGCTTCTGCCCATGCTCAGAAG
The DNA here is from genome assembly GCA_003457575.1 of Thermophis baileyi. Classification (NCBI taxonomy): domain Eukaryota; kingdom Metazoa; phylum Chordata; class Lepidosauria; order Squamata; family Dipsadidae; genus Thermophis; species Thermophis baileyi. The sequence continues at coordinate 514,467 of QLTV01003102.1, forward strand.
GGGAAAAAAATAAAAAAAATTAAAAAAAATTCAAAAAAATTCATTTTTTTTAAAAAAAAAGATGGCGACGCCCACGGACCGGCACTGACCGATCCGGTTTGGTGATGTCATTGTGACATCACCAGCGGGCCGCTACTGATTCGGGAGAACTGGTCCGAACCGGGAGGAACCCACCCCTGGACTCTACCCATTTTATTGAGTATTTCTTGTGGATATATTACAGGAAATGAGAACAGCTCAACAATGAAGGGCAGGGTCAGCTTGTCAGTTTTAATAAATACCTAATGTGACATCAGATCACACAATGGAGGTCTAAAATGGCAATTGAGATTACAACCAAAGGTAGCATTTAAAGTTAATGATTTACTTTAAAGAATATGTATTATTTAAAGAATAAGTATAGAATTTTGGAAAATTAAAAAAAAAGACTTGAAGGAACCATCTGTACTATCAAAATGGAATGCTCAAATCTAGAAACGGGCATTTTACAACAGCAGCACATTAATTGTGGGTTAATGGCTTGAGGAATGTTTTTCTGTGTAAATACACTTACCGGCCATAAGAGAGCTAATTAGCAAGTCACAATGATAAAGAGGCAAAATAAAGCATGGTCCTAAACAACTATTAAGGAGTAAGGCATGACAATTAAAGGTATCTGTAGTTAAGAAAATAAAAACTCAACTAAACATGTGACAGTAGTAGACATTTCAGGATGATACTTCTCCTGTTTTCTTTTAACCTCAGATGTTTGAGGTACATATTCTTTTATATATGAATAGAATGGTCCATAAACCCTGACTCAGTATCCCTAAAGATCCAGATATTTCTGTAATGAGCATGAAAATATGATTATTATTATTTTGTTTTCTTTAATGCAAATCACAGGAATTCTGTAGTTATCCAAACCCACTTCCATAAACATTTTAAGCTGTCTGCACCAGATCTAGAAGACTCTAGGATCTAGAAGGCAAGTCAGTACACAGAACACTGCGAAGTGGATCTTACTTACTGTATATCCCTTGATGCTTTGAAGCCTATTGTTGGGTGATGGTCAAATGTCTACACAAGGCTAAAGTTTTGACAATTAGGTTATTTTTCTTCCCTAACCAAGATAATGAAAAACAGAAAAAAAATATATCCTTCAATAGATTTGTCTTGTGTTGTTTGAGAAAGAGAAAAAGGGAGAGAAAGAAATTCCATAATCCATTCCCAAAGAATTAATCAGAATTATTTGACATCTCTAAATCCTTCTGCTTCTACACACACACACACACACACACACACACACACACACACACACACACACACACACACACACACGATAGAT
>QLTV01003102.1:526145-543647 GCA_003457575.1 Thermophis baileyi
TTTTCAAGCTTGGCCGCTTTAAGATGAGTGGACTTCACCTCCCAGAATTTTCAGCCAGCATACTGGGAATTGAAGTCGACCCATCTTAAAGCTGCCAAGTTTGAGAAATACCAGCATGTGTTGTCTTTATTTAAGCTCCCCCCTCTCTTTCTCTCTCTAATACAGAGTTTCCTCTGCTTATTAATACAGTTTGGTGGGTCTTTTGTGATTTCCAACTGATGGTAAAGATTTTAATGTGTGGAAAGTTATCTCTGTTGCTTATTATTCTGTTCTGCATATCATATCATAGTATGTATTTTTCTGTTTATGACATCCTTGTGCTGACAAATATTGGCATAAGAATGATAAAGGATGCAGGTATTGCATTGCCATTAATGTATAATATTTCTTTTATACTGTACCAATTTCATTTTTAAGTATATGGTATCCATGTACAGTTGCAGTTCATAGACCTTTAAAATAAAGTACTCTATTCCTAATACACAGTTCAGTTTCTTCTCTCCATAGAGTTTTAATGACATGCAATGGGGGAGATGGGAGGGGAGAAACATGCAGATTTATTCTACTCTTGCCATTGTGTTTTAATTTGTTTTAATTTGTTCCCTGCCATTGGTGTCCTCAGGATGTGGCCATGAATGGTGGATTCAAAGCTCTAAGGTGAAGCTTTGCACTTATTTCCTAGGAACTCTTGGGATTTTATTTTATTTTATTTTTTTATTATTTTATTTTTTTATTTTATTTTATTTTATTTTATTTTATTATTTTATTATATTATATTATATTATATTTTTATTGTTTTGATGTTTAAGTTTTTTAGAATTTTAGAATTGTAAACCATCCAGAGTCACTTGGTTGAGCTAGGTGGCTATAGAAGTTGAACAAATAAGTAAAAAATAAATTGATGCCATAGAGAACTATGGCCTCAGTGTTTATATATTTCTGCTCCTTTGTTCCAATTCACACTTGGAAAATGATCTGTGAATTAAGTAATGGAGAACATAATAGGAATTTCCACTGTCTTAGAAAAGATGTAGAATGAAAATGCACTATTGTACAAAGGCATATGATTTATTCCCCCTTTTTTTATTATTTCATAGCATCAAGTGAGCTGCTCCATTAACACAAGATGGGCATGTTTCACAGCAGGGATGGTGGGGTTTTACTACATCTTTTAAGTTATAAAATGTTGAAAAAAGCTGTTGTCCTTAAGTGTTGATAATACTTAAACCAGTCAACCAACCAACTCAAAACTGAGGAGAAGAAGGCATTTAAAGAGGTATAAAAGGAGTGTCCAGCACTGTAAATATTAACTATTTGAAATACAGCAACAAGAATACTATGATCCAAGAATGGATAGAATATTTGATAGCTTAATTATATGCAAGTTCATTTTTTCAACATTCCAGGCAAAGTATTTAAAATTGGATTGCATCTTTAATTATTTTGATTTTTCTTGGTTGGGTTTATCAGCAATAAGGTGTGTGTGTGTGTGTGTGTGTGTGTGTGTGTTTGCATGTGTGTTTGTGTTTTCTTTTTTAAATCTTTTTTTTTTCCTTTCAAATAAGAATAACATCTCAGGTTCTTGGGTGAGGATATGCTGACTTCAGTTAACAAGGTGCCCTGTAATTCATTCTACCATCATTTTTGAAGTTTCCTATATTGTCATTAAATCTCAGGTGTGTGTGTGTGTGTGTACACACACACACACACAAATGCACACACACTGAATTAAGGAATTTCAGGGTTGTAAAAGGGATACACACACACAACACATACCACATTAAGGGATTACAGGGATATTAAAAAGGGATGTATATGTATATGTATATGTATATGTATATGTATATGTATATGTATATGTATATGTACATGTACATGTACATGTACATGTACATGTACATGTACATGTATATGTATATTTTTTTTATATGGAAAGCTTATTTGACATGCTGTTTTATTCCTGAATTATAACCAGACCCTAAATAAGTTGTCTTATTTTTGGGTTTCTTCCTCCACAGAATAAAATGCTAACACATCAATGGAGAAGTATTAATATGAAATAAATTTGCCACAGATTTTAAAGCAGATAAAGGCCTAGGCCATCAAAGGAGACTGTAACAGTGTGAATAACTAGTGTTTCTCATTCTTTACTAAAACATTTCTATTTCACTTTCATACCCCTGCTCTATATTTCCCAAAATTGTACTAAAAAAGTATATCAAGTTTACCTGCATTTTTATAACTGTATATTAAAGGTAACATCTTTTGAAAAACTCATATATTAGAAATCTGAATACATAATGTATACAGTAAGGAATCATGGATGAAAAACTGTATACAGGAATGATGTGGAAGCAATATATACTAATGCTTTTGGTGGGGTGTTCTTTTACTGTTAAATTTCCCCAAAAATAAAGAAGCTAGAAATTAGCAGTTTATCTTGCAATACTCTAGCCTTCTGTATGTATGTACATATGAATATTAGAAAGTTCTATCAAAGGGAAAAAAATAATGAGTTTTCCGACAATAAGGTATATGTGTATGGTAAGTCAGATGCACATGGGTACAAAGTTGGCAATCTCAGAATTAAGATAACCCAGTTCTACTATAGAATTTAAAACTTAAATGGTGCATTATACCTATGGAATCTATATAAGTTAACTGGGACCAGTAAATTCAACATATCTGGAGGCTATTGGTTTAAAAAACCTGGATTAAAATTAAGCATTACTGTTCATTTATAGCATAAAATTGTTTCCATTCTTGTTTGGAAGTAAATGGCATAGACATTTGCTGCATTGGATAGAAACTGCATAAATTTTTGTCCTTAGCAAATGGAGAATCATTAGGATATGAAGAACATCAGATCCTGCCTAAAAGATATGCCAGATGGATGGAATTTAAAGGAGGCATAAGTAACTTCTGCTGGCTGAAGCTACTTCTTGCCAATTGATTTGAAATGTCAGGAGAGATATCTGCCAGAAGAACAGAGATATGCTAACATAAATACCAAAGAAAGAGGCAAAGATTAGAGCAAGGGATAACAGATCTAGCTTGATTAAGAAAGACCCACAATAGTGGTACAAACCAAACCCAGCATGTTCATCATCTAAAATGTATTGTTTATATATTTATAAATTCTGTCATTTGTTTTTATTATAAAGATAATATTTTGAATGTTATTTAAAGCAAAATGTTTTTCAAATAATATTCACTTTTAGCTTTATATGTTTCTTACTTTTCTTCTTTCCCAAATACCCCACTGCAAATGCCCGTGGCACAGTTGCATCTTGCTAAGCTATTGATTCTCAGATCTTCATCTTGGAATCATCCTTCCAACACGGCTTCCAAATAGTATTCATTGGGTGATTTTTGTAGTCCTCCTCCCCAAGAAGAGCTTTGATATTGCTATTTTTAAAATCATCTCAGAAAGAATTTCATTTTGCTCCTGAAACTGTTCTTGCTTTAAATATTTTCCAGTTTATGACATTTTTTTCTCAATGGAATCTGGTGTAAAAAAGCATTAAGCTCTTGAGATGTAAGTCCCGTCCCTTTTATTATGCCTCATGAATTGCTGAGGGGCAAAACTTGGGACACAATGGATGCTGTTGCTTTGATCATTTGGATAAAAGCAGCGATCTCCTCTACCACTGCCCCATTGTTCTCCCCATCAAGAAAGAAATGTTAGGATTTATTTTATTTTATTTTCTCTTGTTTTGGAATGTTGCCCTTTAGGACTTGTGGATTTAGTTGTAAAATTTATCATTGGACTTAAAATTACTACTAAAAACAAAGAAACTTCTTGATGATGGTTTAGCTCTTCCTTGTTCACCATTTGTGCTTTCTAGATGAGCTTTCTTTTTAAGGTAAGCATATTCCCCAATGTCTAATAAAAAAATATGCCTATTGAATAGAAAGTATGCCCAATCCCTTTCTGTTAGATAGTTTATGGTCTTATTCTCCATGAAAATATTGCTGACCAAAATAATCTTTCAGCTCACTTCATCTTTAATCTCTAAATTACCCAATTCACAACTGTCCGTTCAATATTTGTTCCAGACCATTTTATATATCCTATGTTCAGATTAAGAAGTACAAAACATGGTATTATGAGCTTTTAACAACAGGTGAATTCCTGACAAATGGTTTACAAATGGTTTTTATTTTGTTTTAATATCATAATACACTATCAAATTCCCCTTTCATTATTTGGTTATGATGTTTCCTATGTAGATGAGTGTATATATAAGGACTTAGCAAAGAGCCTATGGAGAACTAAATGCATAGTAATTCCTTTGAAAGCTAATGGACAGCTGCCAGTGATATCTGGGGAAACAGCCAAGAAACCAGATGCTTTTGGAGAAAGAGTATGTTCTGTTATTTGGCACCTTGGAGTGGAATATTTGTATTCAAACATATAAAGGTGTGTTCCATCGAACAATATGACAGGAAAAAATGCCTCAGCTGTTAAAAATGGCTGCCCTTGAATTATAACTCTACCAGATAAAGTAGGAGTAAACAAAGGTTCATGCAAATAAAAAGCCTGAAAATCAGGGAGAACCAAAAACTGATGCTCCCAAAACTTGGCCAGAATTTAACTTGACTGAGTTTTCTTAACTGGAAATGCTGTGAACTAGATATGGAATTTAAGCTGGCATCAAGATTAAAACCCAATGGAAATCATGTTCAGTATCAGGCTGGAACTAACTAAATATAATATCTTAATCAATTGTGGTTAACTACTCATATTTAAAACAAGTGGAAAACACAATAATCATATGTCATCAAATCTGAAGCTATGTTAATATGAAAAACCTACTTCTCTTTCACGTACATAATTTTTCTCCTAGTTGAATGTCATATCTTAAATTTCTAATTGTTTCTGATTGGCAGGGAATAAAAAGTTCTCATTGAAATCTATGTTTGAGTGTTTTATTATTATGAGGGGGGGACTGTCTGCTGGAATGTTGGGGTGGGGTTGGAATTTGAAGACATAGTTGATGGTCTTTTTCAATGTTCCCAAATGTTACCTATATTTTAACAGCATTTAAATGTTAAAATATTTAAACATTTTAACAGCAGTTGCTGTTCATCAATCAGTATGGCAATTCAGAGAAAGAAAGTCAGAGGGACAAAATATATGTTATGGGGCTTAACATAAATAGAAAGGAAATGGAAATATTATTGGGGGTTATAAAATTCTGTATTATGTGGAGGAAGTGGGATGAACAGTTTTTCTTCCTCTTTCTTAATATTAGAACCCTCAGTTATCCAATAATACTGAATGATGAAAGATTCAGAAGTGAAAGCCAAATTAATTATGGATTGGATTACCATAAAATTACCATAAAAAGTCGCTATTCATATATGTATGAATATATAAGCTTTCCTTATTCCATCTTCCCTTCAAATGTATAGATTTAAATTCCCAAAATTTCCAGCCAGCACAACCATAGCAGAGACTGCTGGGAATTGAAAACATCTTTGGTTGCATAATCTGGATATCATTCAGGTTAAGGAAATGGCAGGCTTTGATGTGGTAAAAAAAGAGAATTGATGAAGGACTGACAATGAATGTTACTCATCATAGTTCCAGGATCACATCTCTCATAATCTGCTTCTTGATTGCCCATAAACAGGCCAGAGGAATTGTGTTTTTTTGGATCCAGAGAAAACGGAGCCATTTTTATTTTATTTTATTTTGTTGGTAAGCTGATTGTTTGCTCTAAGGGAGATGGGCTTACTTATACAATACATTATGAAATTAGCGTTAATGGAAGAAATTGAGCCCTACTAACTATCCCTCTGCAACCTTGAGATGCTTTCTATTAAAATCCCAATTTACATGCAGGCACCAAATTTTTCTTCTATAAAGATACTTAAGGAAATGTCCTGAGAATGTCAGTGTCAATTCATGCATGTACTGGTTCGTAGATATGATACAGACTTGCAACAATAAACAATAAAAAGCTTGAATGTGGATGACGTGATGTAAACAAGAAGCAGAATCAATGGAATTTTTTTAAAAAAGTGATATATGACTTGGGATAAAATTGAAGTAAAGAAATGCTATGTGCTCTATCAAAGAACACACAGATACAAATTATTTTAAAATTATTTAAAAATATTAAAAATAAGTAAGGCTTCAAGTGTAGATGTGTTGGGAAACTTCCTTGTGGGATGGCACAAACAGCCCTTATGTAAATTACTATCAACACACATACACATGTGCGTGCGTGCACACACACACACTATACATGACACAATATGCCATTAAGCTTTGTCATAAAATGAAAAAAACTATTTTCTGATCAGTTCCTAATTTATTAATGTGCTTTGCTATGCATTTGATACGGTATGTTTATACCTTGTTAGGCAGTGTTTGCAATAAATACTTGCAGGCCAGTATCATATCTAATCTCCAAGAATAATGGCTTTTCTCACAAATTAAGAAATGATCCCCTGGAACCCCCATTCATGCCTAGTTATTTGTTTAGGCCCTATCAATACAATACTAAACTAGTAAATACTTAGCATAATTGATTCATATCAATGACTGTACAGCGAGGTGGCACAGTGGTTAGAGTGCAGCACTGCAGGCTACTTCAGCTGACTGCTAGCTGCAGTTCAGCAGTTCAAATCTCACCGGCTCAAGGTTGACTCAGCCTTTCATCCTTCTGAGGTGGGTAAAATGAGGACCCAGATTGTTGGGGGCAATATGCTAACTCTGTAAACCGCTTAGAGAGGGCTCTATAAGTCTAACTGCTATTGCTATTTATAGTGCATGTATAATAAGTTATTGTTTGTCTAATGGGTTAAATTGAGTGCATGTTTCTAAATCAAAATAAAACAATTGAAATAAAAATTTCAAGTAGGCAATAAAATCTTCTACAACATAGCATAACTGAAAACAGGGCATAATTTTCTTATGTATGGCTGGCCTGGCAGAAAACATAGAGAGTATATATTTGCTCTTCAGCAGGTCATTAAAAAAAATGAATGTAAGAAAGAATATATTGCATTTTTGTTGATTTAAGTAAACATATGATAAAAATGAAGAGTTTTGAATTATGGCACATATTGTATAAATATAAAGTTTGGACATTGGCTGCTGAATGTGATAAAATAGCTATATCATCGAAACAAAACATGTATGAAAATAAATAGAAGGCTTAGTGAGTGGTTCAACAAACAGGTAGCAGGACAGATATGTGTGCTTCCTTCTTTACTGTTTAAAATATTTATGGATGAATTTAAAAGAGATAATCCTGGTGATGTTAGAAGTATAATGGTCAGGAAGTACATACATGTATTTTCACTTAGTATGCAACCAGTACTGTTCTGTTTGCTGAGTATTTGAATGATTCCCCTCAAATGTTAGATAGATTATGTAACACAATAAGAAATATAGATCTGAAAATCAAAGATCAAGATAGTTGTATTCACCAGGAAAAATGGAATAAATGATTTCATGGCATAGATAAATGGCAAAAAATTAGAGCAAGTAGATGAATTTTCACATAATGGTAAAATATATACGAAAATGAAAAAAAAATGGAGACATTTTGAGATGTAAAAATGCTCCAGAAAGATAGTAAGATGCATGTGATCCACTGAAGAAATGATGCTTGTCAAAAGAAGCCAAAATGCTTGCTGATAAAAATATTATATGAATATGAGAGATAGTTATGCCAGGAGACATAAGAATTAATTTGAATATAGTAAGAATAGGGTACATAAAAACTATGTGAATTGAAAGGAGAAGAAATAGGAGCAAACCTATTGAGTGAAAAATAAATAAAGATTGAAAAGGAAAGTGAGTGCCCAAAACAGAAATATCTTGAGATGGGCTAGTGATACAGAGTGAATGGATAAGAACTGAATTGCAAGATAAATATATGAAGGAAGGTGGGCTGGTCAAGATGAAAATGAAGAATGGTTGCATAAAATTGATATCCTCAAAAAGAGGGGTGAGATATATAAAGAACAAAGGCAATAGATGAAGCAGTGTATGGGCAGAGTAGAAGCAACTAAGTTTGCAAAGATAGTAAGGTATTTAATTTATTTCCTACACATAGAAGACAGAGAGGGTTTCATACTTGGCTATTCTATACAGATTTCCCCACTCAGCTGTCTCCACATGTTCACACAATAAGCTTCTCCTTCATTCCTTGTAAATCAGTGGTAGTTATCTGGACATCCATGGGAACATCCATGGGGAAAAGGGGCAAGTTGATAGGAAAGGCAAAGGGCACCACATGTGCCCTGATGTGAGAAAATAATGCAAGTATGTAATTTATATCATTTGGACAATAACATCATGACATATAAACTTCTTTCTGATATCATCATAGCTTCTGCCAGACTCCTGTGGATATTGAAGTACTGTATTTGAAGTACAGTTCACAAATATGTTTGTCACAATAATTCTGTGAACTGGGTTATTATTTCCATTTTATAGATGGGATATTGAAGCTGAAAATCAATAATTTATTCTTTTATTGGTATGGATTTTCAAATTCAAATATATGTCTCTATGAACCAGCTAATAATAGCTCTCATTAAATAAATGAAAATATAGTAAAGAAGAAGAGAGACAATATCTATTGAGAGAGACAGAAGCCATTATATTTCCTATTAGGGCTGTGCACGCTTCAAAAAATGTTTCAAAAGTGCTTTGAGCCTCACATGACTGAATCCCCCTCTGCTATTCATTAAATAGCCACCATTTCTACAAGCTTCTGAAGAAGAAAGGATGCAGTAGAAGTTTGGCTTGTCATTGCCTTTGAAGTATTTTTTATTTCCTGGAGTTCTGTATATTTGATTTTTTTTCAAATGCATGTATTTTAATATTCTCTGAAATCTAACAATACAGAGAGACCCATTTTCAGGTCTTGAAGTGTTAGAAAAGTGCTTATGACCAATAAGAAAAAACAGCTTCTTCATGCATTCAGTGCTCAAAAGATATTTTGATGTGCAGAGAAAAAAAATCCAATAATTTAATTGAAGTTACAAACTCAGTGATGTGTGTTTATCTTACTTCCACACACAGGGATTTACTAAAATATAATCTTATGGAAAAGTACTTCTGGATCCAAAAAATCCAAACTCAATGGAGCTCTACATACAAAAGTTATTAACATCAAATGCTTCCTTTAAACTTGAAATTCAAATCCAGAGAACCAACTAATCCCAATAGAAATTAAATGAAATATCCTCTGGAAAATCATAAAACTATTGCACTTGGGGGAAAATATTGAGTGATGAACCGAAGGACGAACAACTTGATTCTTTGGGTAAAAATGAATTAAGCACCAACCTCTTGAATTTAAATTGTATTATTCCATAAAAGGCTATCTTTTTCAAAACTATTGGATCAACCTTTGATCTCTTTATTACAATTCAGCTCTTTTAAACTTTCTACTTATTGATCTTCTCATATTGTGGAAATACAAATGTCAAACCCATAACAAAACCATTGTATATCCAATTTTTACTTAATTCTTTTTAACATAATGGTAATTTGACAGGAAAAAAATACCCTATTACCTATAAATGGTCCTATTGATTATCTTGGCATATAGCGTTTTTGAGTGTCTCAGTGTATAGACATTCCTATATTACAAAAGGTAGAATACAGTTAAGGAAATGATGTCCTTTCTATTAAATTATATAAGTGTTTTTTTAAATGCATGGTTTTATTTGTTCTCTAATGCCCCCAGTCTTTTCCACTTTTGGTTCTGATGTCTTCCCATCTCCATCCACGAAAGGGGAGAATCCAAAATCCATGGTTTTGACAAAATGTTTTAAGTATGACTAGATCCACCAAATCAGATGTTTAAATAATTATGAAAACTAATTATAGAAACTAATCAAGGAGCCAGCCAACCTAGAACTAAGGAGAATTTTGACAGTTATAACAATTAATCAGTGGAATGATTTACCTACAGAAGTTGTGGGTGCTTCAACACTAGAGGTTTTTAAGAGATTGGACAGCCATTTATCTGAAATGGTATAGGGTCTCCTGCTTGAGCAGGGGGTTGGACTAGAAGACCTCCAAGGTCCCTTCCAACTCTGTTATTTTGTTAAATATCAGAAAAGTGCTAAGAGGTCCATCAAGGGGGTGTGCATGTGCCTACCGTCCCTGTCCTACTGTTCCCATTTATTTGTATTCATTTCCTTGGTTCATGTCCATGTTCATATTTATACCTGCTATCTTGTACATGTTTGACAAACTAATAAATAAAATAAAATAAATAAATATCCAGAATGTTGCAGACATTGTAGCTAGGCCTTGAGACAGATTCTGCATTCATACTGTCATGCTGCTTTTAGTGGTCAAATTCAAAGCACTGTGCAGCCTAATGCTAAATCTGCTGAAGCTAGGCAAAGTCTGGAAATCCTATATATTAAAAATACTGACAAATATCATGAAAGAAAAGTTAGGTATGAATGTAATAAACAGGTAAACACTAAATTATGGTGGTCCTTAGTTGTCTGAATGTACTTTAGAACTAGATGCTAGTTCTAGATACTTTTTGAAATTTTTCATTCACTTTGTGGGTGGAGAAATTGATATTTTTTTATTTTATTATTTTGTTCTTCTCAGAGTCAGACTCATCATGAGAGATGGTGGGAAGAAGAGCTAGTTTGGTTAAAGGAACTTAGCTAGAAACCAAGAGACTGTGAGTTTTAGTCCTGTGTTAGACATAAAACAATTGAATAGCCATAATTGTAATTATCTCTAGCATCCTGATTCTTATGCTGTCCTGGAACTAGCTTCATTATAGGGATAAGGTGAAACAAGAGTTACTGATTTATTTGTAATAGGAGAGTTTTGAGCACAGAAAGTAATGAACCCTATTGTTTGGTGATACATATTAGAGTATAGATCCAAATTAGGAACTATAGTTGATCCACAATTGCCACCCCACTCTCCCCTCTCCCCCCACTCCCATCTTTCATCATAGACTATGGTTTATGGGGGATGTGGTTGATCAACATCTACAGAAGCATAAGTTTACCATGTCTAGTTTAGCACTAGCAAGTTAGCCAAAATATAGCTCATGAGTCTATCAATATACAATTGAAATGAAATGAAATGAAGAAATTGATTAGAACTTTAAATAGGAATTATCTTATACAATAGAATAGAATAGAATTTTTTATTGGCCAAGTGTGATGGGACACACAAGGAATTTGTCTTGGTGCATATGCTCTCAGTGTACATAAAGAAAAGATACATTCGTCAAGAATCATAAGATACATTAAGAATTAAACCATTCATTTATCATGTCTAGAACAGCCTCACTTTTATTCTTTTACTATGTTATGATGTTAACATGGAAAAGTTTGGTCAAGCTTAAGAAATTATTTTAGCTCTGTTTGGGTGGCTTGTCCAGCTAAAATATAAAGTTGTTTGCAAAACAAATTATTTTAGTTTTATCATTGTGCGCTGATGATGTTATCTAGTTTGGTAATAAAATGTTTGCAAGAGAACCAGTAAGCTCAGAGAACATCAAGGATCCCAAGTTCAAGCCTGAGCTACGAATATTTTCTTCTTTCAATGTTATCATTAATACCGTAGATACATACATTATATGGAGAAAACATAGTGTAACAACATAACTATAAATGTCATGTAATTATTTTATTTATTTATTACATTTGTATAGCTGCTTAACTCACACATAGTGACTCCATCTATCACTGAAATATATGTTTGCTTTTGCCTTCCTTTTTTTAAATATCCAGGATTCATTTTATGAAATTTTTAAAAAGCCCATTAATTTAAAAAAATGAGCACACTTTCTAGCAAGGGTATATGATCCTGGGTTCTTTTCTGCACAGCGCCTTCTTTACGGTGATCTATCACTTAAACTTCTTGTTCATATGATGTATTAGTCAAATTCATCATCAGCTTGAGTAGCCTTACCAGTGATTTATATGCCTAGTAAATCTTTAGTGAAGCAGACTGATGATGCATAATTCAAGGATGGTGCCACAGGAGGTTCTAGATGAAGATTCAATGGGATTAAAAGACAAAGGCAGAGCAGTGAAATCTCATATCCTGAAGGCTACTTTGATCATCTAAGAACAAGCCAGTTATGAAATGCGGTTCAAAGAATGTGTTTCAATCTATCTAGTTTTGTAAACTCTGCTGTTTGTAAGTGGATTATGGAACATAGTTTCCTTTGAGCTGACACCTTGCCTTATTCCCACATCTGAGCCCCAAAAGCTCTAGTGGCAGCAAGTAAATGGACTTTTTAAATGTCTTTGCTGCCAACTTGTAGTCCAGAAGATTTTTGTAGCCATTGATGGTGGAACATTGCATCAGCATCATCGAAAATAGCTGGATTCATTAGAGAATGTCTTCTATTCATCACAAAGATCTACAAACAATATGAAAAGAATGAAAAGAATTACATCCTATAGCCTGTGTTATGGAGATTTTAAACTATCCTGACAACAATAAAAATAGGGATTGCCTCATGGCATTAAAACATTGTAGTTACAGAAGGCTTGACATGTTTGTTAACCTGCATACACCCCACCCAGCTTGGGAAATTGTAGCAGCTGCAAAATTTTGATGATTTAAGCTTTTCTTGTTTGTTTTTAAAGGAACTGGCTATAATTGGAACTGGATAGATTTTGAGCTGATGAAAGCTGAAAGCTGGCAAATTTCAGACTGTGGGTTGCAGGGATGTTGTGACAGGAACTTTTTAGGATAATTCATGAGAGGGAATAGATCTTACTATTTCTGTCTCCATCTTCCTTCCCAAGTTACCTTAAAGGCAACATATTCATGCTTCATTCTTGATAGAGTATATTACATTTTCTGGAAGTGTGTAAAGTACAAGCATAATCATTCATTTTATCTGCGATCAATATGAATTGTAATGTAATGCAAACATACCAAATAGATTACAATCTTTGTGTGTGTGCACATGCAGGTATGTGTGCAGGTGCGCAGGTGCACACATGCTTTTGAATCAGTGTTGATTCCTAGTGAGTGCATGGGCAAGTCCCTGCAGTTGCTTGGCCTGCTTCCTAAGGTTGAGAGTGAGTGACTGGCTCAAGGTCAGCTAATTGGCTTTGTGCTAACATGGACTAGAATTCCCAGTTTCTATCCCAGTGCCTTAACCATTACACCAAACTGGCTCTCTTAGAGTACTTTACATGTATGAAAGCATTAAGAGCATTTACTTAAAAAAACCCACAAATGCTTGATTGGAAATAATTTTAAAAAGGATTGATCTAGAATTGAATAACTATGTCAAGGCATTGGCATTCCCAGAAGTCTTCATTTTTGTGAAAAAAATAGAATTTTTTCTCTCCTTCATACACAAACAGTAAAGACATCCTGCAGAGGTAGAATGAGAATAGGTGTATTTTTTAAACTTTTTTTAAAGCTTCAACGTATATAATGCCACTCTTCAATTCAGCTTTTCTTCATTATCTCTTATATCAACATGGTATAGCAGCTAGAAAGATAAAATGGGAATGAAAGAAAGAAATACTCACATGTGAAGCTTTAAAAGTAGTCATACATACTCTATAAGAATCACGTTCCATGTTACAGTTCTTATGAAAACCAATTAGCAAAAATAAATGGGGCCAAGTGAAAATTATCAATTGTTCAAAAAGCAGCCCCACAGTGCTGTGATTGCAGAGAATCCTGGTAAATACTTCGTTTTTAAAAAGTATTTTTCAAACTTGGCAATTTGGACTTCAACTCCCAGAATTCCTCATGGGAATTCTGGAAGTTGAAGTCTACATACTTTAAAATTGCCAAGTCTGAAAAACACTGCTTTAAAGTTGCTCTTTCCAGTCTTAATGTCTGACATTAAGGTGTGGTGCTCATCTCTGTTTCTTAGCTGAAAGACCCAGCATTGTCCGAAGACATTTCCATGGTCATGTGGCCGGCATGACTCTCTGCCAAGGCTCATGGAATGCTGTTACCATCCCATTGAAGTGGTACCTATTTATCTACTCTCATAAGCATGCTTTCAAGCTATTAGTTTGGCAGGAGCTGGGGTAATCACTTCAGAGGTGGGTTCCTCCCGGTTCGGACCGGTTCTATAGAATCGGTAGTAACTTGGCAGCCTGGGTCGCTAGAACCGGCAGCGACCCAGGCCTGCCATGCCCCCAAACTGGTTCTTTCTTGTTTTTTGCTTCTGCACATGCGCAGAAGCTTTTTTTAAGCACTGTGCATACGCAAAGCGCACTGCGCATGCGTGCCCACGTGGCACATCACTGAGCGAACCGGCAGTGAAGAAAAGCAGAACCCACCCCTGGATCACCTGTCACACAGTGCTCAAGTCTTGAACCTGGGCTGTCAGTTTTTCAGCTGACAAGTTCAGAATCTTTAATTGCTGAGCAATTGCACCCTCAAATTTTTTTTGCTTCAGCTGTTTGTCTATTCAGTCTCCAATCTGCACGGTAATGATTAAGGCTATAGCAAACCAGGGGGCAAATGCAGGAGTTCTGATTGTGATTTCTCCATATTTATGATAAGTTTTACCTCACAATGGTTCTAGTGTTTCCTTCTGTTCTATCACCATGGAAGGAGAGCAAATAACAGGTGACTTTAACAACTGTGCATGGGATATAGAATGGACATAAAACAATATTGCAGTAGACGACAGCTATATGATTTCACATTTCTCAGCTTCTCTGAGAAATTGTTGTGGTAAATCAAAGAGATCAGGTAAATATCTCTGTAAGCAACAGGAAAATAAATAGGAGAATTACAACATTCTGAAAATTTTCTTTGTTGGATTTTCTCTTGACTAATGGTGAGGAATATTTTAGCACCATAAATATAATTTTCCTGAATTTCAAAACAAAAAAATAAGAAAAGATAAATGGGTAAGAATAATTTTTTTTAAAAAGAACAAGCATGAAAAAGAAGGATAAAACTGAAAAAAATAAAAAATAAGGAGATTAGAAAAAAGAATAATTTCTGACTTTCTTTGGTAGAGATATAGATTAAAAAAAAATAAGACTCTTACTCTAAAGTTCACAATAGTCTACATTATTTCTATAATCCCATATAACTCTAATCATCAAATCCAAAATCAGAATTTCATTTCTTTGATTTGTCACAAAAAGCCTGAAATGGTTTCCATGTAGAAATAAAATTGGTCAAAATTATTTTCCTTAATCAAAACTTTCAATTTCACCATATCTGTCAATTCGATCAGTTTCACTATCAATTTTTCTATTGTAGGTATTTATAAGTCCTTCCACCTTTATGCACACACTAGGGACACCCTATTCTGGAATATCATTATTTACTTAGCTCACTATTAACCATAATTTGAGCTTCTAAAATGTACCGTGTTTCCCCAAAAATAAGACCCTGTCTTATATTTTTTTGAACCCTGAAATAAGCGCTTGGCCTTATTGCCATGCACTCAAAAGCCCGATTGGGCTTATTACAGGGGATGTCTTATTTTGGGGAAAACAGGGTATAAATCAATTTAATTACTTGAATAAAACTCTCACCAAAATTCATATCTTCCAAAACTTTAAAAACTGAAAATGTAGTTTATCTATCCTATAAACTATTGGATAAATCCATCTTGCCATGTTTATTATCTGCAAATATGACAACTGATTATCTCACAGTTCACATGACTGCTTTGTGAAAATTCAGGTATTTTGCTGGCTTTGCCTATTAAATGTATACTGCGGCCATTTCTTAAAATTATTTTTAAGATATAGCTTTCAGATGTAGCTATATTTAAATTTATTAAGGACAGGAAATCATAATCAATGGATATATTCATTGATCAGTTTGGAGTTTAACTGTTTTCTTATTGTTAAACATTAGAGCTAGTGGTGAATGCAATAAATTAATTTATCTGCTGAGCAAAATATCATTTTAGCATTACTAAAGGAAGAAATATTGTTCATAAATTTTGTTCAATCTTGGCAACTTTGCACTTATTAAAGATAGCTGTGGAATCGAAGTACTACTCCATTTTTCCTATCATAACATTTCCTAAGGATTAAAAAACACCAGCATCCATAAAACTATCTTAAATTTGAACTGGACTTACAAGACCTATTGCAGTATGGAAATAGGTTGCCATTATCTTTCAAGATGCTTTTTGAATAATCCCAGATTCAATGATCAAATTTTGAATAAATTCCCAGACTCATCTAGCACTTGAATATTCCTTGATTCAGTGATCAATTTTTTAATCAATAGTCTATCATTTGTGTATTCTCTGGTGATCACTGATATATGTGTTGACTAGGATGAGGTTAAGTCAGCCAAGTGTTACCTAAGTCAGCTGAGGATTCCCAAATATAGAGTAACCAAATATGAATGTATTTTATTTTTCCATAGAAATAAAAATGGCAAAACTTGGCTAATAGTTTCTTTAGCTTTGTAATAGTTCCTATTATAGGATTATGAAGCTATACTATGAAGTATTCATTTTCCTATGTATAAAATAAACACAAAGTACTGTTATGTAGAAATTTGTTTTAGAATTTTTACAAATATTTTTTTTTCCTTTTGCATTTACAAAAATATACTGGATGAACTTGATTAGAGTGGTGATGGGTGTACTGCTGGTAGATGTGAAGGCTCAGCTGGAGACAGATCATTTTGGAGAAGGTGTGTATATATGGTTGCTAAGAGTTAACACTGACTTGATGGCACATAATAAATCAAATATTAATCTGTGGTAACTGGAGTAAAACAAAAATTGAATCCGACTCTTAACTGGACTTAAAGTAAATCCATTGAGATAATTGGAAGTCATGACTAACTTAAATCCTTTTGATTGATTCTCAATCCTACAAGCTGCAGTGAATCAAACTATTTATGGGTCCTGATAGTATTTATCTTCTACAACTTCCATGCATTTCACAGGTGCAAAGAAAAAATAATAGTAATATAGTGAGCTATAAAATATTTCATGTGTACTTATTTTAATTGAATACTTGTATTTCTTTTATCTCTATTATCACTAATAGAGTCACACAAAGCCAGTTGGCAAAGGTGCTTTGGAATGGGTGGAACTGAGGACAAAACATCTCTTTTCAAGTTGTCAAAGTACCTATTTTTCAGAGTATAAGACACACTTTTTTCCCCCTTAAAAGAGGGTGGAAATGTTGGTGCGTTTTATACACCGAATACAGCCATTTTTGGCCTCCCAAAGCCCTGCCCCACGCAAAAACGGGTGCACAGAAGGTTTGAGAGGTCTGCAGAGTGCTCCTGGGGGCGGGGGAGGGCAAAAATGCCCCTGTTTTTGCAAAAAATGGGCGAAAAACAGCCCATTTTTTGCAAAAACAGGGTGGGCAGAGGGTTTGGGAGGTCTGCAGAGTGCTCCTGGGGGCTGGGGAGGGCAAAAACATCCCCATTTTTGCAAAAAATGGGCAAAAAACAGCCCATTTTTTGCAAAAACAGGGTGCGCAGAGGGTTTGGGAGGGCTGCAGAGTGCTGCTGGCGGCTGGGCAAAAACTTAAACTTTATTATGCATA
>QLTV01003102.1:555097-570283 GCA_003457575.1 Thermophis baileyi
CCCTCCTGCCTGCTGGCTCCTCCCACGATGGAGAGGGGGCGTTGGTCTTACCTGAGACACCTCTTCTCATCATGAGGAGCCAGCAGTCAGTCCCTCCCTTTCTGCCTGTCTTCCTTTCCTCCTTTCCTTCTTTCCTTTTTGTTTTTCGTTACTCACCTGCGGACTGCTTGCTGGAACCGTTTTTGCAGACACAGCAATTTTTTTTTCTGGAAGTGAGCTCCCCCCAGTGGGGTATTTGGGTCGGTTGCCACACCGGGTCTGGTCTTCGGCATCGTCAATAACTGGGGTCTGACAGGGCGGATCCCAGCAAACTTACAAGAATTGACAGACTCGGTCCTCATCGCTGAGTGGTTGAGGACACCCATCCTGACTGCTGGCTCCTCCTGATGAGAAGAGGCGTCTCAGGTAAGACCAATGCCCCCTCTCATAAGAAAGTGCTGATGTAAATCTAATAAAGTTGTGGCTCAGGTTTACACAAAATGGGTGTCATTTTTAAAAAATCTTGTGACGTGTATATAATAAAATATGCTTATATATGGTAATCAAAGGCTTGGAATGTGAATTCACCAAATATGTTTTTCTGGACAAGCAATATTGGGCAGTAATGGTCACATAAATATGACTCATAAATAGCCACATAAATATGACTCATAGAATAGCCCAAAGCATATATTCCAGTAGAGAAACGTTCCCTGATGCGCTCCAACATGACCCCAAAAGCTCAGAAGAGTAAACCTTTAGTCCCAGAGACCAACTCAGATTGGATCTTTTACTAATGGTCCAGTTGGAAAGTAACAAATTATGACAGTAAGATGAAATATGAAAGAATAGCCACATTTTTAAAGTATATGTTGGTTCTGATGCATAGCATCATTGAATATGAATCTTTTTATTGATGTTCTAGATCAGGGCTGTCAAACTTGTGATGACACATTGTCATCACATGATGTATCGCAACTTTTTCCCCCTTTGCTAAAACAGGGGTGGGCATGGCCAGTGCATGACGCATCCGGCCCGCGGGCCACAAGTTTGACACTCCTGTTCTAGGTTGTAATTTTGCATTCAGTTGTACTATTCCATGCATCTTTCAAAACAATGATTTTGCCTATAAAACCTAGTCAACTGGTTTGGTAATTGTACCTTTTATAAAATATAAAGCTGGTCATACTTGATAGAAAATATTTAATAATATGTTAATGAAATGGGCATGTTTTGTACTATTAGTAGTACATAGTACATACAATTTTAAAAATCTCTTAAATGAACTGGTTTAATATCAGTATTAAATATCATGAGCCATGGTGGCGCAGTGGTTAGAGTGCAGTACTGCAGGCTACTTCTGCTGATCACTGGCTGCCAGCAGTTTGGCAGTTCAAATCTCATCAGGCTTAAGGTTGACTCAGCCTTCCATCCTTCCGAGGTGGGTAAAATGAGGACCCAGATTGTTGGGGGCAATATGCTGACTCTGTGAACCGCTTAGAGAGGGCTGTAAAGCACTGTGAAGCGGTATATAAGTCTAAGTGCTATTGCTAGTGCTAATATGTCCATGTACGGAATAATTTTTAAAAAACAATAATGCTTTTCTGCTGTATGGATTCTACATGAACATTTATAAATATATAGCAAAGGAAATTCTTATAAGATGTGGTACATAATATTTTTTATATATATTCCAAAGTTGTTCAGGTTTTATCAGAAAATGTATTGGCATTTATCCTGTGGAGGAGAAAGGCTGTCATTAAAAAAATCCTGTCTAATTTGTTTATTTCATGTTGTTTACAGTTCTAGCAGAGATTCAAAACACCTTTATACATTCTAGTGACAAACACTAATGATAGAATGGTTGGCACATAATGAATATTTTGTTCTTTAAGCTACATATGTTTCCTATTTTCCATTTGTATATTGTAACCACAGTTTTAACCCATTTTATCATGCATTCGTTCACTTGTTCTTCTTTTGTATCATACATCAACAAAGGTTTATACATTTTAACAATCACATGTTCATCACAATACTGAATATTTTAAAGGGTTTACTAACTGTACTTCTTTTATCTACAATTTGGTATTTTGCTTGATTTAGATTTGCAATTCTCTTTGTTTCCTTGTATCTTTTCACCCATAGCACTCAAATACATTGCTTTTCAATATTTTTTAAAAGACAAGAAAAAAATGGTGAAATTTCTTATGGATAGAAAATAATATTTTTGCACTAATATTAGTTATGAAAGCCCTTGCTCATGTATGTCAGTTTCATACAAGTTTAAATGTAGTGATGTGCTCATAGCCATATGCTCATGTATGCGAGTTTCATACAAGTTTAATCTATGTCTCAGTTCTACAATACTACATTTTCATTACTGTGGATTTCTGCTCCCTAAGACCTTTCCCCATTCTTCTATACACTGATGTGGCAATATGTTTACCCACTCAAACTAGTTTTAGCAGCATAAGCCCTTTCTCATTACTGTGATCAATAAACATTAATTATCATAAAACAAAAAGCATGGCCTTCATTAAGAAACCAATTAAGCACAGTGGGGAAATAAATGGTCTTAGAATCAAGTAGCTTATGCTTTTAAAAATCTTTGGGAGATACTGTATATTTCAAGCAAGTAGAATCGCGGGCATAAAGAAAACATGTAGTCAAGAATGCCCAGAGAAGACTGTAGCTATTCTCAGTCTCTTTTGGAAAAGTAGAGACTAACATATGCCATCAGCTACCAAACAATAAGCTTCCATATGTAAAATTACAGACCATTGGAAACAGTGCAATCAAAAAAATTTAATAGCTGTTTTTTTCTGTATATTTATTAGAGCTTTACATTCAAACTTGGCATGGCCACTTTTGAAGCAAAAGCTCAATTGGGTGAGAATGATATGCATTTCCAATGGGCTGGTACCGCTAATTATTCTGAATTGTTGGCAGTCAGCCTGGGAGAGTTTGCATGCAAAAAATTGTAGTATCATAGAATTGTTCTTTCATTATTTATCATCTCTGGATTTTGTAAGTGCTAAATGGGTCAATAAACAACAGATCTGAGATTTGAACAAAATTCCTATTCCAAGAATTTGAACAAAATTCCTTTTCCAAGAATTCCGGGAAAATTTTACCCCACAACATTATCCCTATCAGTTTCAAAAAATGCTTTTTCATGTAAGCATTTTACTATCTTACTTAATGCAATTTTATTCCTAACACCCAGCTATCATTTCTAAGAGTGTTATATGTATAGTAAATAAAAGAAAAGAAATAAAATGAAAAGTTATTAATTTACTGTTTATTTACTCTTTCAGCTTTGAGGCTACCTGACTCCATAGTGACTTGAGTGACTTACTGTAAAAAATTTAAAGGAAACCAAATATAAGAAAGGGGGGGAAAGACAGCTGAGGCAGAGATTAAACCCCCAAAACTAAGCCAATAGAATAACCTTACACCAAATAGAACAATAAACTTTTATTCAGTTTTCAGAAAGTCAGAAGAGTGGAAGCTGTTAAAAAATCCAGGGTATGAGTCCATGTGGCAAGGTTCCAGAAGATGACAC
Source organism: Thermophis baileyi (assembly GCA_003457575.1). Taxonomy (NCBI): domain Eukaryota; kingdom Metazoa; phylum Chordata; class Lepidosauria; order Squamata; family Dipsadidae; genus Thermophis; species Thermophis baileyi. The sequence continues at coordinate 558,645 of QLTV01003102.1, forward strand.
CATTTAATAGATGGGACGTGGAGTGTGCTCATTCTAACTAGTATGACTGGACAGATGGAAACTTATGAAGACAGTTCATCAAGTAATCAGGTCCTATATCATACAAAGCTTCATAGGAGATAACCTATGAACTGTACTCAGAAGTCAAATGGCAACTAGACTCCAGTTTACAAATCAAAGGCAACCAGCACAGCTCACTCCCATTATTCCCCATGCCACTGCATTCTTCAATCAAGTAATCAGAATAGAGTTGGAAGGGACCTTGGAGATCTTCTAGTTCAACCCCCTGTTCAAGCAGGAGACCTTATACCATTTCAGACAAGTCCAAGAATGTCCCCAGTCTGTGTACCAGTTTACATGGGGAAATGCATCCTCATTAAATGAAAATTAGAATTGATTAAATAGTAAAGAAATAAGACCTGTGATGCCCAATACTATTTTCAAGCTTGAGCAATTATTAACTTGAGCAATAATTTCTTGAACAATTGCTAAAGTAACAAACGAATGGCTTTGTCTAGTGCAATGTTTCTCAGTATGATGCATATTGCATACACTCTTTTCCCCAATATGGTTGTCACCCAGCTGCTGTACTTTTCTGTATTAAAATGGAGAATAAGAGAAAGCAACAACTCTGCTTGCAATATGGGAAAGGAGCCATGTGCTAGTTCTGAAATAAAATCTGGATAGAAGACAATGAATTGTGAGTGGGAATTATTTGAGTAAGTATCATGTCTTTTCCAGATGAAATTCTGGAAACAGAGAATTTGTAATCACAGGAAGACTAAAGCCAGCCACATCCTGTTTCACTGTGTACCAAATGGATCAATTTATCTTTCTAAAGGAGAGCACACTTGAATTGCTATACCTCTGTCATGGTCTCTTTTGCAGCTCTGCAATTTAGATCACTAAAATAGCTCTATTTCCCTTTTTTTTCTCTCTCTCTCTCATACTGTCACCATGAAAGTGACAAATACAGGAAGGAAGGAAGGAAGGAAGGAAGGAAGGAAGGAAGGAAGGAAGGAAGGAAGGAAGGAAGGAAGGAAGGAAGGAAGGAAGGAAGGAAGGTTTTTTGTTGTTGTTAGTTGCGAAGTTGTGTTCGACCCATCGCGACCCCATGGACAACATTAAGGAAGGAAGGAAGGAAGGAAGGAAATTATTTGATATAATTAAAGGAAATTAAAGGTTGTCACATTTATATTTAACTATACAAATTGTTTCCTTCCTGTTCCCTTGACCTTCCATTGTATCTATTTTCCAAATCATTGTTTAGAAAGAAGCATTATGAACATAGTGGGATCAAAAGTGTCATGTAGCTTTATTGTGCAAATTCTAGCTTCAGCCGACATCCATTAATTAATTAATGTTTAACTAAGGCTGAGTTATAGTGCCTCGCTCACACAAGTCAATATGACAGTTGCATGGCTACCAAATAAATTCATTATGGTTGTTGAGTGAATAGAGAATGAATTTGCTCCAATTGAGGAGCATTTCTACTAAGATGAAGCCTGGAGGCAAATACAGCATTCAATAAAATCCTCTGCAATTTAATTTAGAGTGCTAATCATGTTGTTGTTGTTGTTTTTAAAAAATGAATGGGCTGTTCTCTCTCTTTTTTTCCCCTTAAAAGTCTATACTTTAAGCACTGAAAAGTCCTCTGGAATGCTTTGGAAAACAAGGCAAACTAATATGAATTATTCTCACTATTTTTTAAAAGTTAAGTCAAGGCTACTTTGTGATAAAAAAGCAAATATCTTGAAAAAAAAATCATGGTTTCCATAGAAATCTCTATTCTTTTTTCTGGCTAGCAGGATGTGAAAAAGACTATATGGGTGCTAGGGTATCAAGGAGTTTGCCCACTGTGACATAGCCAGTCAGAAAACAAAAAATAATGATGGCATAGAGAACATAGATGATATCAAAGAACTACTGTACAACACATTGGAACTAGGTTATGTAACCCAGATTTTTGACACATGAAACTATCACACTATTCATCAATTTCAAAAATTTTCCTTCCTACCTTTTGTAGTAGCCAGTGCTTAAGATCTGCCAACAAATTCTACCTGATAAATTTTTATGCAGTGTGAAATATAAAATTTTGCTTGACTGTAGCAACAGCCAGTTTAATTGCTAATATTCCATGAATTGAGAAGATGATTGAATTGAGCATCCATTATATGGTGTTGGTTATATTATATGATAGACTATCACTACTTCTATAGAAAAAATAGTATTTTGAAAAAGACATCTGCACCACTGTGAGAATAAGCTGTAGGAAAGGGTTGACTTTGTTACCATTAAATAATAGAATCAGAGCTTCTAGCAATATTTTTAAATAAGGACAGCAGACATTGTCCTTTGCCTCTTAAGATATAGTGAATATTTCTGCAGATTTTAAAATTATTGAAAAGAAATCTATAACAAAAAACAAAGAAAGCTACCAACTAGAAATCTAAAATCATTCTAGGAAAATAAATGAAATAGTTTCAACCTAGTTTCCTTCTCAAAACCATATCAAGTTCTTTGAACTTTTATAACAACAAGCTCTTTAATGTCTCAAGATGCTGAATTGAATGTTACACTGAAGTTTGATGATATGTTTTCAATCAAAATCCTTTCCTAAATAAGTCAAATTAAAATAAACGATGCTATAAAATAAGCAGTATTGGCATACTAGGTACATGTAATAAATATCACTCTTGTGCAATATTATCTTGATATCCCACTAGATATGGGAATCTAGTGGTGAAGGGAGTTCCCCATAAAATTATTGAGACTGATCTCTACATAAAAATCCTAAAAGTCAGCTCCTTCCCTCTTTGATTTGTTAAAGATGATACTTCATTTAAAATTGGAAGTAAAATTCACTAGCTATGAACAATGCAGACTTCAGAGAGATAAGGTACATTTGAATGGCAGGATTGACAGAAGTCAAATCAAAGGAAGTATGTTAAAATGAAGAAGATAGTGGGGACATTTCAAGTATCAGTGACATTATGAATTGCATGCTGGATTCTGGATTCTGGATTATTCTTAAATTTTCAAACAAGATTTGAAAATCTTATAGTTTAGTTCAGCATGTCATATTGACTCAAAATTTTTTATTGGATAAATGAACTTTAAGCAAGCAATGACTTGGTAAATGTGCATTCTTAAGGAATAACTGATGTAAGAGCTACTTTCCACATCTTAGTCTACCAAGATGTTTGGATTATTATAAGGATATAATATTTCAAAGTGGTCCTGCTTGGGAAACCTAAAAATTGGCATATCAAGCATCACAAGCATTCATGCTCCACCTAAAATAATTATTACAAATTAATAAATGAGAAGCTAACAGGTTATCAATATTAGATTCTAGCAACTTGTTTATTTGCAGAAATATGTTGCCACTCTACATTGGCCTACAGACATTCTTAAGACATAACAATAATAGAAGGTTGCAGGTGAAAAAGAACTGCAGTATTAGTTGAGGCGGTAGAAAATTTCATAGGAGGCTGGAATGTCAGGCATTTTATCAGCCATTTTGTGAATAAGAAAGCTTCCCCGCCATCTCTTTTCTGAGAATACCTACAGAATGTTTCAGAATTCCAATGTGTCAAGTGATTTAAAGGACTATATAGCAATAGCAATAGCACTTAGACTTATATACCGCTTTACAGTGCTTTACAGCCCTCTCTAAGCGGTTTACAGAGTTAGCATATTGCCCCCAACAATCTGGGTTCTCATTTTACCCACCTCAGAAGGATGGAAGGCTGAGTCAACCTTGAGCCGGTGAGATTTGAACAGCCGAACTGCAGCTAGCAGTCAGCTGAAGTAGCCTGCAGTGCTGCACTCTAACCACTGCGCCACCTCGGCTCAGTATACTCAAGTCTAAAATGATAATAAATGTAAAATGATAATAAATAAGTAATCAGTAAGTAATCAGTAATAAATGGAGTTATTTCCTTTTCTATGAACCCAGATTTGTTATCCAGGACCACATCTTCATATATTGTACATGTACTCAACCCATTTATGGTGGAAAGAATTTTGAGCTTTTTGAATAACTTTAAATTCCCATAAATAAGTGGCAATTGGCAGCATCAGTTATGACTGCATAATTGAACCCCCCTTACTTTTTTTTACAAATAACACACATTCAAAACATTTAAATAAAATGAATTTATTTGACAAATTTATATTGACAATTTTTCATATTAAAAAAGAGGGCTTTGATAATTGTTTGCTGTTTCCATTCCATTCCCCTCCCCCCATACCTCTTTATTGTTTGCCAATAACTAATATTCAGCTTTTGGTCCCAGATTAACAACTGTGCTGCTTAGAACAACTGATGCCATAATCTAATGCCATCTCCTGAGGCAATATCACCACAAATTATATAGAACATGTCCTAAAATCATATACCTTTGTTATGCTGAAATAAAACTAAGGAAGATAGGTCTTAGATCACCTCAGTTATGACAGGATAATGCTAGTTGACCTGTCATTCATGAGTGGAGAATCCTATCAACATTTACTAAATAATACTTAAAATTTTTAAGTAACTATGCTTCATGATCAAATTATGAACGTGATTCTGATTAGTAATAAAGCTTGTGCAAGGATAATTGCTTAAAGATTATGAGTAGGAACCCTATTTAATTACCTCCCACTGAAATCAATGAAATAAGTTAGTTATGACACATTAAATTTCAATAAGCATTAAGTGTAGCCAATTCTGCAACCTTTCACTTGCCTTACAAACTCATTTCAATAAACTGCCTAAAACCTATGCCTTGTGGCTTTTGATTACTTTGATTTCTCTTTTATTTGGAAGATCCTTGTTTTATTGAGCATACATAACTATTTTGGGGAAAAGAGTGACTATCTCCCCTCCTTTCTTCTTCGTTTAGTAGCCACCACAGCTACATCAATCTTCTGATTTTAATGTGTTTGTTGTATAAAGGATTTTGCTTAGTGGTTTTTTTTTTATCATCACATGTATCAATTATGTGATTGTAGATTTGAAAGAACTGTGTAATAATTCCATTTTATTGCATGATTACCGGTAAATGTTTTTACCACAAACAGGCAGTTTGAAGAATTATCCTGCAGATAGGATCTAACTATTAGCTAAAATTCTTTATATAATGACAAATGAGCTGCATTTGTAGAGCTGCCTTTATTGAAAGTTGTACTATGACAGGGCTGGTCCATCAAGAGTTAAATCTGAGATTATTTTATGATAATAAATTGGGTACTAAGTGCACACCAGGCAATGAAAAAACCTTCAGGACAGAAATTGTCCCCACTACTGCTGGATGGATGGATGGATGTAGCAAGCTAGAAAGGTAGTAAGTAAGAAAACTTCTGCAGTTTTTGAAATGAAATCAACCATAAATTTGACAGCAATGTGATTTCTCATTTCTCTCCTACTCCTTCCCTCAATTGCAATGTGATATACCCTTGCTGCTTCTAATATGGAATTTCTGGCTTAGAAGAGTTAGCATAGTTGGTTATCAATCAACTATCTCCTTGTAAGCACTCCTCATCGTTGACAGGACCCAGTTATCCCAGAGATAGGCAGAGAATTTAATGTGGTATTAAAGTGATTGGCTGGTTTCTTTTGTCATTGCCCATCACATCACTCCATTCTTCAGTGTTTTCCATACATGAATTGGCTGTTATAACATCCAATTGCATTTTGTCTGTCACAACCTCAGAAGAAGAGGAAAAGCTGTGGAATCTGCAAAGCATTTTAAAAGGCAATGAATTACTTTGAAGCCCACCTGAATTTAATTTGCTACTTCAAATCAGGTTTCCACTTTGATTCATGAATCTGCTTCAATGGGTTGCTTTGAGTGAAAATTAAAAGACTTCTTCAAAGTTTTGCACTGCTCTACTTAAGTCTCTCAAAACTATTTGAAGTACATAGATAACTTGTACATACTTTTAACCACTGAAGAAAGAGCTTTTCTACTATAATGAAATGGCATGATTTACCAAACTGAACACCATATGGTGGGGGACAGTAATGATCATTGTCTGCATACAAAAACACTATGCAAAAATGTAAGGAGCAGGTGGCAGCTATGACCAGGAAGGCCTTTGAACAGCTTCATCCAAGGAAGCTGCAGGGAAGAACCACCTCCTCTAATCACTGCAAACATCCAACATTCAAGAATATCTATAGGCCTTCATACACATTGCTATTTATTGTTGAGTTGTGGGAATAACGACAGGAGACCGACTCAGGAACACTTGTTTAATAGGCAAACTCTCTGTACAACCAGCAATTTGCAGTCTGACAGCTAGCCCTTTTATAGGGAGCTGTCAGACGCGTTAACCAATAGCGTTTGAGCATTCTCCCACTCAAACGCTGGACCTGGGTGAAACCATGTGTAACTGTCAATACACAACACCCCTCCCCTCTAGGATGGAGCATTCCGTGCAGCATACATAATCCCGCAGGTAGGCGGGGCATTTAGGAACCCTCCCTGACCTGCGCAGCTCAGTCGACGGCGAGGCAGCAGCCTGTGCTGACAGGTCTGCTGCTGCTCCAAGGCCTGAGCCTGGAAGCTCCTGGAAGCTTTCGGGTGGGGCCTCCTTGGATATGGGAATCAGTTCGCAGTGCGATCATCACTGGACTCCTGGTTCTTCAGGCAAGTCTTCCGGCTCCATTGGGCTTGAGTTAGCTAGGGAAGGAGTATAATTTTGTTCGTTTTTAGACATTTGTACAATTTCATGTATTCAGTTTCGAATTTGATCAATGTGTCTCCTCCATTGTCTCCCATCGTCAAGCCTAATAACATATGACTTTGGGCCAGTAATTTGTTCTTCTTTTTCAGGTAGCCATAGGGACCCCTTGGCATAATTCCTTGCGAATACCATGTCCCCTATGGTAAATGACCTGGTGGTTTGGCCCGTTGGATTGCTGTCTTTTGGCGCATATCTTGGGTGCAGTCGGTCCAAAACTGATCTGAGTCTGCGACCCATTAGTAGTTCGGCTGGGCTGCGGCTGGTAGCTGCACATGGAGGGATATGTTGGGTGAGGAGAAATTTGTCTACTCTGGCTTGCCAATCTCCAGGCCTAGCAGTGCTAAGGCCTCCTTTGCTGATCTTACAGATCTTTCAACAAGGCCATTCGTAGCAGTGTGGAAAGGCACGGATAGAGCATGTCGGATCCCTAGTTCCGCTAAGAACCCCTCAAATTGGGTCGCTGTAAACTGTGGCCCGTTATCGGACACCAGTACATCGGGAATGCCGTGGGTGGCAAATAGGTGCTGGAGGACATTAATAACCACTTCAGCAGAAGTGGACCCCAATCCATTTGGAATAGGCATCGACTAGGATCATGAATGTCTGGCTGTGAAAGGGGCCCGCAAAATTTATGTGCAACCTTGACCAGGGGGCTTTAGGTTTTTTCCAGTCCTGAACCAGGGCCCTTGGGAGAGCTGGCCTAGAGTCCTGGCACGGCTTACACCTAGCTACCCATTCCTGGATTTCTATATTCATGTTTGGCCACCAAACATAACTCCTAGTGAGGGCTTTCATCTGGACAATCCCTGGATGGCCCTCATGCAAAGTGCTAAGAATGCCAGCATGCAGGCTGGGCGGAATGACTACCCTGTTGCCCCATAATAGGCAGCCCCCTTGCTCGGACATTTCATGCTGCTTCACTACGAAGTGTTTGAATTCAGCTCTCACTGGGTCCTTCGGCCATCCCCTCCACACCCAGTTCAAAATGGTTTTGAACAAGGGATTCCTGGCTGTATGCTTCACCACTTCAGTGGAAGAAACAAGTCCAGAGTCCCCAATGTCAATGAGCAGCACAGGAGTGTCCGGGGAAATGTCAGGCAGTAAGTCAGGCAGCGGGCACCTGCTGAGGGCATCAGCATTGCCCATGTCCTTTCCAGAGTGGTGCACTAGTCTATAGGAGTAGGCAGACAGGAAAATGGTCCACCGGGTGAAGCGAGGGGACAGGGCAGCCGAGGTGGGGCAGTCCCCCGCAAGCAACCCCAACAAAGGCTTGTGATCAGTCACCAATTCAAAATCCCTTCCAAAAAGATACTCGTGGAAACTTTTTACCTCGGCCACAGCAGCTAATGCCTCCCTGTCCAGCTGGCTGTAGTTTCTTTCGGTGCTGGACAGTGTCTGGGAGAAATAAGCCACTGGGGCCTCGGTTCCGTTTGGGAGTCTGTGGCTCAAAACAGCCCCTATGCCAAATGGTGATGCGTGACAAACTAGGACCAGGGGCAAGGTATTGTTGTATTGAATGAGGAAGCTGTCCGTAGTCAATAGTCATTTGATGATTCGAAAAGCCGCAGCTTCCTTCTGGCCCCAAACCCATGGAGTGCCAAGAGCCTATGCAAAGGGTCGGCAATTGTTGCCTTGCCCTTCAAAAAAATGCTGTAAAAATTCAATAGCCCGAGGAAAGCCTGTAGCTCGCTCTGGGTCCTCGGGGTTGGGTCCTCATGGATGGCATGGAGCTTGCTCTCCATTGGGTGGATGACCCTGCCATCAATTCGATACCCTAGAAATTCGACCTCGGGCACCCCCAGCAGACATTTGCTGCATTTAGCCTTAAGTCCAGCAGTGCGCAGTTTTGACAGGGCCTCTTGGACTCGGGAGCAGAGCTGTTCCTCATCACAGGCTGAGATTAGGATGTCATCAAAATAGGGCACGACCCCAGGGATTTCTGCAATAGGCATTCCATTACACTCTGGAACAACCCCGGGGCCACGCTGACTCCAAATTGCAGCCTGTGACATTTGAACATTCCCCTATGAGTCACAATGGTCTGCGCCTCAGCAGTAGCGCCATCTACTGGTAGCTGCTGGTACGCTGCACTAAGTTGAGTTTGGTGAATAGGCAGCCTGGGCCCAGGGAATGTAGAAGATGGTGCACAATCGTCACTAGATAGGCGCTCTGCTGCAGAGCCTTATTCAGTGTGCACTTGTAATCAGTGCAGATTCTCACAGTGCCGTCCCCTTTAACGGGGGTCACAATCGGGGTCTCCCACCTAGTGTGGTCAACTGGCTAGAGGATCCCTTGGCAGATCAGCTTATTGAGTTTGAGGTCAATTTTGGGCCTAAGTGTCAAAGAGACCCGTCTAGGCTTCAGCCGGATAGGAGCAACATTCGGGTCCAAATGAAAGGAAATAGGGGTGCCCACATACTTGCCCAGGTCTTTGCTAAAAACATCCTGGAACTCCTCGAACAGGTTGGCGAATCCTGGGCTGGAGATGGAGTTGATGCCGGTAACCCCTAAACCGAGGACGTCAAACCAATCCAAGCTCAGGAGGCTAGGAAGGTTGCCGCTGACCACCGTGAGCTGCAGGGGTCCCTCAAAAGTCTTGAATTGGACGTGGAATTGTCCTTGGCCGATGACAGGAATCCGATTCCCTTGGTAGTCAGACAATTTGATGTGGTATTGTCTGAGGCGGCATTTCTGTAGACCCGGAATTGCGAGCTTCAGGGCTTGCCAGGAGATAATAGTCACCGCGGAGCCGGTGTCTACCTCCATTTCGCAGGGAGCCCCTTCGATTGTCATGGTGATGGTCAGTTTCTTCTTGTATGGCAAACTGGCCTGTCCAATGCGTGTCTGGTTTGTGTACGGAGACCTCATAGCGGCAGCTCCTCGGCGCGGTTTCCAGAATTCCTGCCGATTCTGTTTTGACAGTTCACCGTGTGGCATGTCTGGTGCATGCACGCGGACGACAGGCAAGATGGCACGGCAAACTTGCCAAATGGCCTTTCTTCTCGCACCATTTGCAGATTGCGTCCCTGAAACGGCGGGACACTCTCAGGTGCTGCCCGCCACAGATTGCAAAGTCTGCCCGTCTGTCCTTACGATCAGACGGTTGTCTCCTGTCAGTGCAGCAGACCTCTTCTTCACTGCTTTCCGAGTCCTCATAGGTGCCATTGTGCACCGAGGCCGGAGGTTTGGCTTCAGCTTTGGAAGCAGCAAACTTATGCAGCAATTCCGCAGCTTTGTTGGATGATTCTGCCACCCTGGCTTTGTCCAGCACAGTGGCCAAAGTAAGATTAGTCCGTGCCAAGAGCTGGTGCTGTAGGCAGATGTCTTGGACACCGCAGATCAGTTGGTCAAGCAAAATGTCATTCAGATCCCTGAACTCGCAGTGACCAGCGGCTTTGTACAGAGTGGCAATATATTGATTTATTGACTCACCCTCCTGCTGCATCTGTTGCCTAAATTTGTAGCGCCGGATGACCTTAGACGGCGTGGGAGCATAATGAGTCTTGAGAGTTGCCTGCAAGACTTGCCATGGTACGGACTGTACCGGGGTTGGGTCTGACAGTGCCTCCGCTGTGTCAAACACATCGTGGCCACAGTGACTTAAAAAGAGAGCTCTTTTTCGGTTACCTGCCAGACCCAACAGATCATTTGCTTCCAAGAAACAGTCAAACCGTGTCATATATGTCTCCCACTTTTCTTTCGCTGGGTTGAATGGCGCTGGCGGATGGAACGCAGACATGCTTGATGCACTTTCTGCTGTGCTGTCCAAATCTGCCTGGCTGGTTGCTGTGCCTTAGGTCCGATCATCTTCGTTCTCCAGCTCCCAAGCCCTCAACGCCACTGTTGAGTTGTGGGAATAACGACAGGAGACCAACTCAGGAACACTTGTTTAATAGGCAAACTCTCTGTACAACCAGCAACTTGCAGTCTGACAGCTAGCCCTTTTATAGGGAGCTGTCAGACGCGTTAACCAATAGTGTTTGAGCATTCTCCCACTCAAACGCTGGACCTGGGTGAAACCATGTTAAACTGTCAATACACAACATTTATTATTTGTCTTTCATGCAAATTTAAATGCTCTGCTACCAAGTGGCTTCTCTTCTGGCTTATAATATTAAGATCTAGATCTTCCACTGAGATATGCCCTTTTTAGTTTGAAGCAAGGCTAAAACAGGACTCAAAGTTATTTATAGGAAAAATGTTATTTACCTAACAAAAATAGTTAAGGGGAAAAGATAGTTAAGGGGAAAAGATAGAGTCCTTTGGGAGTTGGGCAGCATACAAATATAATAAATAAATAGTTAAGGGAGAAGGATTATTTTGTGATTTCCAGGTGTCTACCAGAAGAGTTAAATCTTCAAAAATTTGTCAAGCCATGCAGTACTGAACTGACATAATAGTTACTGTATATATGCATTTGAAATTCTCAGTAGATTAGGAGGCAAGGCAATTTGCAGAGCATAAAATCTGCATGAAGGCAAACAACCTTGCTTCTAGCATTCAGCACCAAGTGATCTCTGTGACACTGACTAAAGGAATGAGGTTACACACAATAATAATAATAATATAGGCCAAAAATGCTAGTTTTGGTCAAATGATTCACTCATCATCATTAAATTCCATATGCAGAGATTTTGGTCATTGTGTTCCCAGCTGGCAGCTCCCAGCAACATCTGGTATATTAACATTAGAATTGGCAATCTAGAGAATTGTTGTTTCTTCCATCACTTCTAGCTAATCCTAGGCTGAAATTAGAGCTCTTTGGCTTCCACCTGCAGTAAGAGCCAACAGCCTTAGACTTTTCAATGGGAGAGGCTGTAGAGGTTGCATGAATATGTATGTACATCTATCTATCTATCTATCTATCTATCTATCTATCTATCTATCTATCTATCTAT
>QLTV01003102.1:580740-595647 GCA_003457575.1 Thermophis baileyi
TTTTGTTCAGCAATTGTGCAGAGTAACCTCTGCTTCTGAACGCTTGCACAGTGAACCGTAATGTTGCAGTAGATATGAGTAATGATTCAGTCAATACACAGATACGTTAAAGTGTATAAAAGTAGTTTACTTAAAGAAATAGCACAGTCCAAATAACAGTCCGAATCATACACGTTCTATCAGTCAGTATTCAGAAGTACAGCAGTCTTCTTACCAGTCTTTCTTTGTCTTAATCATCAAACAAAGATTCTCTCCTATCACAGATAGCTAGCTACACACAGAGCTTACAGACACGAAGTCACTCAGCAATGAATCAGCAAAAGCGAGAGAGAGACTAACCATGTTCTCTAGCTCCCTCTTATGGCCGTTACTGCCAGTCAGAATGCACCAATGCATTTAAAGCAATATTACATATATTACATTAAACAGTGATTTGTGGCTTGTTTATATTAACCAACCCAACCGTTTGGACAGAGTCCTAACATATTTTGTCTGCTTGGTTGGGTGGTCTATAATATACACTTATGTCACTCTTTTTTCCCATTTATATTAACCCGTATACATTCAAGGCTTTCATCCTTGGTTTTATGCATTTCTGTAGAGGTATACTGATTTCTTATGTATAATGCAACTCTATCTCCCCTTTGTGAGGTCTGTTTCTTTTGAATAATTTATCTCCTTACAGCAGTACATTCCAGTCATGAGTTTCATCCACCAAGTTTTGATTATGGCAAAATATTGACCTGCACTCATTTACTAGGACATCAAGTTCATCCTATTTGTTCCTCATACTTTGAGTATTAGTATATAGGCATCTGAATTCTTTATGTCTGACCCGGCATTTGTTTCCTATATCTATTGTTTTATATCTAAGTTCCCCTTCCTTTTCACCATCCCTATTGCCTGATTGGTTGTCTTTGGGTTTTATGATTGGGATTATATTCTAAACATCCCAAAGATTGCTCTCCCTTAACTTGTAGTTTTAGTTTAAAACTTTTTGGATAAGTTGAGCCAGGTAATTCCAAACACATCTTTTCTGGTTCTTGTGAGGTGCAGCCCATCCCCTGCCAAAAGCCCTTCATGTAGATAATGTAGACCATGGTCTAGGAGTCTGAATTTCTTTCAATGGCACCAATCCCTTAAGCTGATTTGCTTCTGATTTGTTTATAAAACTTCTGTTCTTTCATTGGATGTTGACTTTCCATTGCAAGTACAGATGAAAAACACCACCTGTGCTCCTAACTCTTGGCTTTCATGTTGAGCAGCTCCTAGTCTCCTGATATTGTTTTCAGACTCTTTGTTGTACTGTTCATCCTCACATGAATAGAAGAAAGGGATAATAATCTGTGAGCTTGATTATTTTAGTAAAGTTCTCAGCCACATCTTTGATCTTTGCTCCTAGGAGAAAACATACTTCCCTAGATTGATTGATTGATTGATTGATTGATTGTCTGGTCTGCTAATTCCATTCCTCTGAGAAATGAGTCGCCTATCGCCAACACACACCTTTTTTTCCCTTGGGGTTACTTTTCTTTCTGTCACTGGTGAATAACACTTGATGATGTCCGTTCTCAAGTTGTCTGCATGCTTTCTTCCAAGATATGAAATCAATTGCTCAGCTCCAGTGGGGGTGGATTGGACTGGACTCCATTAAATAGAAGGGACATTGTTCTTGGTTGCTGTTGTTATTGTTGTTTTTTCTATGAGTGAATATTGTCATAAGTCTATCTCTAAAGTTTCATCTAAAGTTTCATTCTTCTTTTGTATTTTTTTCTTTACTTTTATTCTGTGGGAGGAGGCAGGGGGAGAAACATTTATTTCTGTTAATATCAGTTGATGCATTTATAAAATTCAATAATTTTGGTCAATATGCAAGTAGTCAATGAACCTAAATCAAGATCAAAAGTCTAAAATATATTTTTATTCAACTGCAAAAAGTTAAGAGCAATAAACAAACTGGAAAGCTTAACCTATCTGAAAATTAATTTGAAAAAATATTATTGTTCTATCGCCTTTTCAAAAAGCAGTTATTAATTAGCTAGTTGCTGTTAGTAACTCATAATGGTACATAACTATTTCATGGGAAATGTATAAGCCCTTGGAGAGAGAAAAGCATCTTTGTGTGGGTCCTCTTCAGTTGAATAATCTAATTGATATTCTGTAGTGACAAGTATAATCTGTTCATCTGTTGGAAAACACTGAAACAAAGAAAGGTTTCTGTTAATTAGTGTTTTCTTTAAAAGGTCTTCCTTGCTTCAGAGGAGAAAAATGATTTATGTTGTTGAAGTGATGAAGGTGATATTATATTTTCCTTGGGAGCATTGACAGTATGAAGAGACACAAGGGAAGATGTTTTCTGTCTGGCATTTTGTCTCCCAAGCAAAAACAATATTTAATTCAATATGATATGTCATTTCCTATTAAGTTTAAAATGGTGGATAATGCCTTCAAACACTTATCTTCTGATTGGTTATCCTTTTCTTTTGAACAGAGTAAAAGATTACATGAACTGATCAGTTAACTCAAGCTTATAGCATTGATCATGAGCATATAATCATAGTCTAAGATGTTAGTCATGATAAAGATATATAAGGTTATAGTGCTAAGGATATATTTAATTGTTCTTTTTTTTTTTTTTTTGAGAAAGATTTTCCCTTTGTTGAGAGATCATGATAAAAGAAGAAGACTAGAAACTATGTCAGGGCAAATACTGTGAATTTATAAGTGTAAAAGGAATCAAAGAGCAACAAAGAGCTTATCTGGGGGGGGGGGGGAACCAGGTTCCTTACCAAAACCAGTGAGAAAATACATACACACACACACATACACACACACATACGGAATTAGTGTGAGCATTGGGTCAGTGGTATGTTCTACCGCTTAATCGTTCTCTCCTGCTAACTGCAAAATGTTTAATATTTAAAAGTCTGTAGAGTATTAACAGAAGACCAATAATTCATCAGTTATATGCTTCTCTTTGGGGAATGTGCCTTAGTTTTTCAATTTGTCTCCAAAAATTAATGAGGTTTATATTAACTTATGTAAATTTATGTAATGAGAGGGACTCCTCCTTCCATTAGGGTCAACCAGCCCCTTAAGTGCTAATCAAAACTCCCTTTTGTTTAATATTATAACAAATGCTATACCAGTATGCGTGGCAAGATAAGAAGATGAGGAAAATATGACTGCTGAGGTTTCCTGCTTGCCTCCAAACACCAAAAGTAATCTATGCTCGAACATCGATATCGTATCCCAAAATCTATTCTGACAAAATGGCTGTTGTGTTGTATTAGTTTCTTGTACTATTGTGTTGTTATTGCTAAAAAGTAATATGCCCAGAAGCAAGACATAAAGGCAATTGACTTTTCTTACTGCTGCTCGTTCATAGCAGCTGTTATTGAAAAGCATAATATTTTTCCATCTCAAGTGTACATATAGCCATCAAGACAACAAGTTATTGATACACATATCTACTGCAAATTAAACCCAGATTAAGATAATACATAATTTTATCAACATAAAATTTAATTACATTTTAATTTAAAATTCACTTTTATCTTAATATTAAGTCTTTAAAGAATAAAGACCATGGAAGATTGTTACATTTTGGTGGCAAATGAGCTACCAAAATTTCAGTACTTAGTATGGTTCCAGGGGCTGAAAAAGGATTTTAATAAAAGGTATAAGCTTTTGTGAGCTGTAGCTTATTTTATTACAGAGTGACTAGATTGACTAATCTTTCTCGTTTTCCCATCCCCTTCTTTTCTAAATCATCCTGTCTTACCTTCCCTCCCTCATTATGCCTCTCTGTCTCTGTCTCTGTCTCTGTCTCTATCTCTATCATCTCTATCTCTATCTCTATCTCTCTCTGTCTCTGTCTCTGTCTCTGTCTGTCTGTCTGTCTCTCTCTCTCTCTCTCTCTCTGTGTGTGTCTCTGTGTCTCTGTGTTTCTGTCTCTCTGTCTCTGTCTCTGTCTCTGTCTCTCTGTCTCTGTCTATCTCTCTCTCTCTGTCTCTCTGTCTCTCTCTCTCTGTGTGTCTCTCTGTCTCTCTCTCTCTCTCTCTCTCCTCCCTCCCTCCCTGTGTCCATGAATCTGTACCTTCAAGTCCATGTTGACTCTTGGAAACTGTCTTCATAAGTCCTCACAATTTTTTGGGCAAAGTTTCAGAAATTATGTGCCATTGCCTCTTTCCTGGGTCTGAGAGACTGAGACTAGTACAAGGATAGCTGGTTTTGTGGCTAAGGTGGAACTAGAATTATCAGTCTCCTGGTTTCTAGGTTGGTGCCATAACCACTATCTCTCCTACTTCAGCTTAACCACTCTATGAATCTGATGAAGTGATCTGCAGCTCATGAAAGCTTTTCAATAAAATGTATTAGAAAAAGTCCTCACAAACTCAGGTTGTTCAATTTTGTAGACATGAATGGCCTCTAATCTTGTTACGCAGTGCAATTTTATTGAGTACCAGAAGCATGAAAAGGACAAAATAGGAAGGTGCCTTATACCAAGGCATGAATCATTTGTGCATTGAATCTAGGATTCTTTATACATAGTGCAGTATTTCTGTAGTTTCAAAGAATGATCTTTCACAACTTTCAACATTTAAGTCTTAATTAAAATAAAATAAATCTATAGATGTGCAGCTGAGTCTGAAATGGATTGGTTGTCAAACAAGCATTATAGCATTGATCCACAGCCTTCAAATTATAAATAAATTCATTTAAATAACAGAATGAATTGCAAATAACTTCTAATAATTCATCCTTTGTTGGTCTCCTTTGTAATATTCAGAAGGAGCAGCTGTTACAGGAAGAATTATAAAACAATATTCTAAAAGACAGACATTATTAACTTTAGAGTTAACTATGAAGGTTGGTATAGAATTGGAAAAAGAACTCATTATTTTCAGGTCTAAATAAACAGGTTTTGTTAAAAAATGAATTTTTCCTCAACTTTAAAACTTTTGTGGGGATGAGATAGCACAAAACTCTGGATCCTTGAAATTGAAATTAAGCATGGTCATGGAATTAAATGTATAGCACATGATTGGCTAAGTTTGGAGAAATTTCAGTGTGAAATTATAAAGTTGTGTCACTTCAGAAAATCTTCTTTAACTTATGCAGAAATAAGAAATAAGTAACTGCCCTCCTGTAATGGGGTCTTACTGACAAAATTGTCAACTGCAGGATGAAAATTGGTCCTCAGTTATTCTTAATTAATCTCTTCAAGTGTGAATACTTCAAGATATTTTGTTCTAAAAAGTCCTCTAATTCCTAATGTCAGATGGGCTTGTTAGAATTTATGGCACATATAAGTTAAAACTTCACAAGAAATCCTGATGGGAAATATTAACGTAATTGAAGTCTCCTGATCACATTCCTAGGTATACTCATTATCAAATATTATACCCTTTACTCTTTTTAAAAATAGCTCTAGGGTATAGTTCAGCATTTCATGTTAAATGGCAAAGAGACACAATACATGGTAACAGCCTTATTACATTTGTGGGACATAAGATATGGTATCACTCCACATCACACCAATGGGACTTCTCCAGTATCCTAAGGAATATTCAATTATCTTTATATAGAAAACAGAACATTCCATGGCATCCCATTAGTAAAAATATGTCAGAGGAATGGCTGAAGCAGAGGACAATTGGGTAGAATAGAGACAAAACAAAAGAGGTGAACTCATTCTGAAATTCTTCAGTTCTCTACAAAACTGTTCATCAGCATCAAATGTGGACAATAAATATTTTTCATTTAATCTCAAAGAGAGAAAGAAATAATGAGACAAAGTTTTTTTTTCAGTAGCAGCACCACCTGTTGATGGAGTATATGACACCAATGACAATCTATAAGGTCCATATATGAAATTTTTGATGGGGATAAAAGAGCTTGATGTACAGAGTCCATAATGCAACAGAACCCTATGATGAGTGCACAAGGAAAGACTTTGATTATGAGATACACTGAACAGAGAACCATTCATATATAACAGTCTTGATCCAAAGAACTAAGATTGGTTTGAGAACCAGGTGGGAACTTTGGGCTGGTTTGAATTTTCCTCTCTGAAAACTATTCCCTAAAACAAAAACAAAAACAACCCTGCTGGGTGAACCATTTTATTTTCAGTGGCCTGGTTAGAGTTCAATGGTATCAACTCCTAAGTATCATCAGTGTTAAATCTGATTCATAAAGTCTATCTTTAATTTAAACCGCAATCAACAATTTATAGAATCATAGAATTAAGGTTGGAACCCTAACCCTAACCCAGAACTGTTCCTCAAAATGCACAATGTTTATAGTCCTCAGGATCTGCCAATTTGCTCCCTCTCAATTTTCTGAATTTGTAGGTCTTGTTTAACTTTTCTTCTTTTGCCTCATAAGATGTTCTATCGAGCAGCATTTACAATCCAGAATGGCCCACCAGGTTTCCCCATGTCTCATTAATCCACATAGTCAAATGTTCAATTTCAAGGGTGATTCCTGTTGTTTATAATCTTCAAAAGGTTCACCAGTTACTCCCAACCAGCCAAAAAACAAAAAGCCTTCTAGGTGTTGTTTGCACTCTATTTACCTTTCTCTTATCAATCCTGAGTTTCAAGGTCTTTTCCAGTATAGTACAGTATCTTTTTTTCCACCAGTAGATGGTGCCTCAGCCCAAAGTTCCAGCATTAAAACAGAGTGGAACCTGTAACAGCTGATTGCCAAATGGTCACAGAATCTATTTTTCTTTATACATTTTCTTCCAATAGTCAAATAATATTGTCAACAAATTAAAAACACTTTTCATGATACTGCAAGTTTCAGTCCAATCTTTCTATATTTTAGAACTTCATAGTCTCCCATTAAAATTTCCTTTCTTTTTTCTCTCTCTATGTGCTTTCAGCACTTTAAAGAATCTTTCTTTCAAAAGTTATTTTATTTGGGGTTAGGTCTCTAGTATAGAAGTTGAAAGTTGCCTCACCCAGTTCCAATTCACTGTTCCACAAACTGCTCAAGCTCATTTTTTTCTTCGGTTGCCCCAGCTTCGTTTCGGCCATAATGGCCATCTGATTTGAATTCATCTAAAGTGGATATATGTTTTTAGCCAATTTCTTATCTACTTTCATCTGCATTCCTGTTCCTCCATTTCTCTGTACAATTATGCCTAGTGTATGCATGCATTTATTTGACTCTTACGGATAAAACTAATAAACTCCAGAAAAAGACTCTGTTCTTTCCTAAAAATGCATCTCTTAGCCTAAATTCTCATTTAGATTTACACATTTTAAATAACAAAAGTGATGACAGCATACTTATCTTAGAAATATATAACTGAGAGCTTGTTCTGTCTCACACAGTTGTGTAAACATACTCACTTACCACTTGCATTGTCATATCCTTATGCCATTATTCTGTCCATTTTAGTTTCCATTTTTTCTCCTTTCAGTCAGAAAATCAGATGTGAACTCAGGATTAAAGTCCAAATGCATTCAATTTTGCCTATATATAGTATTCCAAGTTTTACTTAAATGTATATTGGAGCTCTTCATCACTACAATTAAATGTTGTTTCTATTTTCAGAGTCACACAGGAACTGTCCAACAGCCAAAGTGCTGGAAAAAGTATCCTTAATGTCAAGTGCCAATTTGTCTAGATAAGTGATGAAATTAAACAGTAATTTTCTTTGTTTACTAATTGTAAAGAGATCTGGAGTCTGTGTCTGAGGATCATTGCAATGTTAATAAGAAATAGGATCACTCTAAATCCACAATTTAAGAAATGAAATACACATGTACAAGTGACAATTTGTATGGCCCAGGTGGATGCATTATGTAAATAGAAAATCCTTTGATAAAATCCAATCCTTGCATTAGATGTAGCAGTAGAATACCTTGTACATTACATTAGGAAGACAATTAATCATTGACTGGCTCATATCAAGGAGGTGAAATGATTCAGTTTTAAATTATGTTTCATCTTTTCATGTAATTTAATGTTGACATTAACTTGCTTATTGTTACTTAATCTGATTCTCTGGCTGGAGAAGAAGGCTGGCATGCCACTCAGTAGTAAGGTATGTATTTGTATACAAATGGCTTCAATTTTATCCTCAAGTACATCCACTTAAGATTGGGGAAAAGGTCTATCTGAAACCATGATGGAACCACGGATGAGATGGATGGAACTATTATATGGACAAATATTTTAAACTCAAACATTTTAAAAATACATTTTTAGACTATCACTGGAGATATAGTTGCATCACAAAGAACAAGACATTCATACATACTAGTGACTAACAAGTAATTAATTACCCTATGCAAGATTCACTTCTATGAAGACTTTTGTGTTCAGGAGGCAACATCATTCTCTTCATAAAACTAAGCAGCAACATGACAGACAATTTTATGTTTTTGTTATTAAAGTTTTTCCCTCTATGTGTGTGTTACCTTGCAAATTTAGGAGAGCCTTTGTGTAGGAACCATACCTGAAATCTCTTTGGCTTTGGCAAAGGTATGTCAAAGACTTCAGAAGCACATATCTTTTGGAACAGCTTGGTAAATCTTGGACTGAGGTACGGCAGAAGAGATTAGCAGCAATTCTTCCTAAGTGCTTGCCAAAACATTTGGCAGTCTGGGAATGGTAAGAATCACATCTTCTTTGGCGTAGCTTGCCAAATGTTTTGATTGAAGAGCTCCTCTGAAGTAAATCCACAAAGGAATGGCTTTCTTCTTATTCAGTTAGTATCAGAAGCTTCCTGGCATGCAGAGCATAAGTCCAGAAGCCCCTGCTGTTGAAGTCACATGATCGATCAAGGTAGATCATCCTTAAACCAACATTTTATTAAGGTCAAACAACTCAAATCTGCAAGGTGCTTTGCTGCATTGAGCCAATCCATACATGCCTAGTAATTAAATTAAGTGCAAGAACAATCAGAATTATTCTGAATTTCTCCTGCTCTAGACAAATTTCCAAAGCAAATTTGCTGTCATTGATTCAAATAGGAACCAGTAGGAAAAATACATATTTATTTGGCATGTATTTTATTGGTGTTAAGCAAATTACAGTCCCATTAATGTTCTTTTAAGTGTTATAAAAGTGAGGAGATCTGAGGAGCCAATCCATCTGAGAAGTTGGCCAGTCACTCTCAGAAAGCAAAGAAGTCTCTGGCCCAGGAAGCATGCAGAATCAATTATGGCTGCAATACATTATTGCTGTTCAACTTTGACATTAGGAAAATCAACAGAACATGACTATGATTAAATGGTATTTAAAAATTGAAGCTTACTGTACTATATAAAGATTTATTATCATCTTTAGTAGTGGGTTTATGATGTGGGTTTATTAATGCCATCACTCAATAACTGGTACTATGCCACATGGTATTCCAATCTGTACTCCAGTCTCTATGGGTCTGCAGTCTCCTTGGCTTTATATGCTACTTTGATTAAATTCAAAGAGCAGGAATACCATCAAAGTGGCCATAATATCTATGAAGAAACCTCCCCGTAAGTATTTCCCTGGATGCTGGGTTTTTTAATCCCCGGAGTCTGGGTTGTTTAAACAGGACAATGCCCTTTAGAGTGAGTATGGGTATATGCACAGCAGTCTCTTAACTAAAATTTAGGATTAAATCCTAGAATTAAGCAGTTATTATGTATGCCTGTGAAAAGAGGCAGTTTCTTTAAAGGCGCACTGTACATTCATGCAGCCTCTAAGGTACCATTTTGGCTTTGGATCATAAAACTGCATCTCCCAAATTGTTATCATACAAATGATAATATTTGAGTGAATAGCAGAGGGGAAGCTTTTCCAGAGCATTCAAATGATAAGGATTGGGTTTTTTTTATTAGGGTCATACCTAGGTTCTCCTAGATATGTCTCCTGGTGTCCACCAAAGTCCAACAATTAGAGGAGATATAAAACTACCCAAACTCAGCAAGTAGTTAAAAAAAAAAGCAATAGTACAGACCATGTTTGATGAACCTCTATAATTCTCAGATTTATACTTTTTATCCTTGTGTTCTTTTAAATGTTTTTTTTTTCAAACAGTAGAATGAAACCAGCACTCAACTTTCTTTAGTTCTACAGTTCTCAGTTCCTTCTTTTATTTTCCCCACTCAACTCCCTGTCCATTCTTTCTCCTACCAAACTGTCTCTGCCTTGTACTGAGTGAGGGAATCTTTTTCAGTGCATCAGAAGATTTGAGATGAGGCGCTTTGCTGTTGGCTATAGCATTTAAAGCACGTTATTTCCTTCTATCACAGTGCATTATTTGCATAATAATGGTAAAACGTGTGCTTTTTAGCTTTATTTGTTTTAAAATCAAATGCACATCAAGTGTCACTCTGGAAGAGATTTCCTTCTTATGTCAACAAACCTGACATCTCAAAGAAGCAAATGTTCAGAAAATTGTGTATTCTGCTATTAAGAACTTAATATAAAAATTTCAAAATCAGTTTAACAGTTGGCTCTTTTTATATTTATATTTATATTTTTTGTATAAGCTGTTGCCGAACAATCTGGAAGTTGCTGTATTGTCCTTTCCATATCTTTATCCTCCCTGCCTTAAAAAAGGAACAAGACGAATATCTCAAAAATATATTGCAGTGAGTCCATGAAAATACCTGGCTGAAACTTGAAGGATAAATGTCTTCTAAAAGATAAAATATACCTGTTATTTTTATCCTATTCTGATCAAATAAATCAGGCAATTGTAGGCATTTGTCTGTGTCTTCATTTTTGCTCATGGCTTATCATTTATTGACTCCCACATTGGTTAGAACTGAATCTTGTTATGATGAGATTTTTTTTCTGAATTTTAAACATATCTTGCCACTTTCTAGGCCCAAATGTCTTCAAATTGACTTAAATTTTGTTTGATTTGCATATCCCAAAAGCTGTAATTGGAAAGAGTAAATATATAAAAAAAGCATTCCTTATATTATTTCATAAATATTCTTTCAACAAAATGTCATGCAGATTTTATGGGAAAAAATACACAAGTTATTCATATATTCAATGCCATCTTCATTGCCATGAAGCAGAATAAGATGGATTTATCTACCTAGTTTTACATAATTAAAATTAGCAGAATAATATACAGTAAAAAGAAGTAATATTAATAATTAACAACCATTCATTAATGAACTAAATAAAATATATGTACTGTCAATGGTAAATTAAGCAAATTGAGGTTGATTTTTCCTCAGCTAAAAGCATTAAAATTAAGCACTTTTACTGATTTTACTTCCTAAGACAATGTTCAGTTAGCATTAGTTTTGCTAGTAACATGAATATTTTGTTTAATATTTCAAATCTTTAAAATTCTCTAAACAGATGCTACATTGAACTGAGCTGCAGTTAAACATAAAATGTATTAAAATATTTTATATTTATTACCATATTTCATTATTTTCACTAGTTTTTAGATATTTATTAGTTTGAATTGAATTTATTTTAAAAATGATTTTGTCCACACAATGTTATGTTAGAAATATCTGCAGGGTATGGTTAAAAGAAAGTCAAGATGACACGCCATAACTGAATGTTCAAAGCTGTTTTTATATGCATCACATAAACAGTGCACATAAAAATAGGTAGAGCTTCAGTCACTCCATTATGGCAGCCATCTTGATTTTCTTGACCACCAAACCCTGTGGACATCTCTGCATATGAAATATTATTTTGGAAGAAAACTTTTATCTAATCTTTAAAACTACTATTTAAGAATTCTCAGTTTCATGGAGTGTGGATCCTTATGTAACTTGTTGTTTTTCTTATTTTGTTTACACATCCCTGAAATAAACATGATATTTGGCTTGGGGGTGGACTGGAGCACAAAAACTATTAGGAGAGTCAATTATAGTTCATTACTCATTTTTAGCACACACAGAATTTTCTTTTCTTTTTCCTTTCTTTTTCCTTTTGAGCACAAAAGGTTTATAAAGAAAAACGAGAGAATAAAATTAATGTTTGAGTAGTGTATTTATGGTGCATTGTAAACTTCAATTATTTGGGTTCCGAAAATATTCTTGAACAGAAAGGAATGAAAATTTCTCTTGAATTAAGTATAATTTAGAAAGAACTCTTACTAAAAGGTCTCAAACATTTCCCATTAATAACAGTAATGTGTGTTCCTAGTGTGCACTGTTGCTTTAAAATTCAGACTTTTTCTCCCATAGTCCTTCATTAAGCTAAAATCAGTTCAGATCTAAAACATGCTATTATAGGCAGGAGTAAGGTATCGTGCTGGTAACGCAGAGTGGCAGCTCACCAATGCTGGCTGAAAATTAAGCATGCATTAGTCTGTAATTCTCCTATTTTACATTCCCCGTAACTTGTAGTAGGGTCCTTATCCTATATCAAAATAGATATAGGCTAGACCAAGCCACCCAAGGAAGATTTTGTCATAAAAAGTATATAGGAAATTTAAAAAAATGTTTTAGGAATGGGAATTTCATGTTCAGCTGTGGAATCTTCCATGGAGAATTTAAGCCATTCATCATCTCTTAGCCCAGTTGTTTTTTTGATATAATTGAAGGAAGGGGAACTATATTTTCCACTTTAATCTGGTGAAGAAACAGTGAGACATAAATATATCGAATAAAATACATAAAATCATTGTCAATTGATGCTGACACAATATTTAGAAAGAAAAGTTCCATAGCATTTCACAAATGCCAATCAGACCTGAAATCCCCAATTATAACACAATATCAAGCAAAGCAATGTATGAAAAAAAATAGATCAAATTGTTGCTGATGATTTCATGATGCAAATATATAATAATATTAACCCAGAAAGATTACAGAGGTCTTCTGAATAAGGAAAAATATCTAGTTTCTCATGGTGGCTTGCTTTTCACAAGTTGGGAACGTACATTCTGGAAAATAGCATTTTATGAGTTTTGTGATCCAGACTGGGAGTGACCTTTGCATCCGGTGTAAATCATTTTGGTAATAATTCAACTATTTTAAATCCAAATGCAAGTAAATTAACTTATCAATCTTTTCTCTTTCTATCTCAGTTTTTGAAATATTTCTCCCACCCATAAGAAGTCTACGGTAGAGGAAAGTTGGAAATGTTGGCATTTTCTCCCTATTGTGTTTGTATATATGGATTCACAACCGGGTGAGCCCATGTATATTTTCCACTCCCTGAAATGGAGCAACGCATGACAGATGATAATCCATCAGCTGAAAGGCTGACCTTTTCTGATATGCCTGCAATGAAACTATTCATGGTTGAATGTCATTCCAGATCATCACGGAGACTTCTTTGACAAAAGAGTGAATGGTTTATAAAAAGGCAGGCAGCCAGGCAGCCAGGCATTTCATGGCAAGCAAGCATTCCCAAAACTAAGTCTTTCCCCAAACCATATGAAATCCCCTTTTCTACTTTTCCCCATTTTATCTTCATCCCATGTGCTTCAATTTCTAGCTTGAATGAAGACTGGGGGAAAAGGGGAGGGGAGCAAGCCAGGGAGGAACTTTCATTTAAAATGCAGACAAATCTGCCTTTTCTGCTTGATGGTCTGTAACATTTCCATGTAGTGCACTTTGCATGGCAGAATAGCTGCTAGTAATAGAATTCTTGCACAGTGGAGGTTAATTACTTCTTGGCTACAGCAAAATAAATTTCCTGTCAAGATCAGTGACAGGAATATGCCGGTATCACTATTTTTACCTGTGGTTTTAATTCACAGTTAATATCTGACACTAGAGTGTGCATTTAGTGGGCCTGGTTTCTTAAACAGTTGGCCTTCTCTCAAGTGCTGCAAGGAATAGGTCAGATGGCTAGCAATATAGAACAAAAATAGGTGTATTTTTCTTTACTCTTCTAAAGGAGATGACTAAACCAACCTCTGTCTTTATGTAAGAAAGAGATCTTCAGATAATTAAAAATAGCATACTAGACATCCTATAAAAGTACTGACATGTAGACTGAGCAGGGTATATCAGCTGGAAACTTCTGCTACATAGGCTTGCACAAAAATTAAAATCTCAGGGTGACAGTGGAGAGTATTGTTGGATTATGATTGTAGAGGAGAGATACTATTGTCTCTTAGAATTTAACTTTAATATTCATTTGGACACTCAGAATAATAGTCCCCAAATTATTAAATCCATATAGTTTAAGATTTTATTATCCAATGGTGGAAATAAGTAAAAAGTACTGATACTCATTAGATTTATACCTGCCTTTTGTACAGTGTCTCTGGTGTGGGGGTCGGCAATGTGCGGCTCTAGAGCCACATGTGGCTCTTTGGGCCCCCTTCCTGCGGCTCCCTGTCAGATGATCCCACCACTGGGTGGCCCCTCCCCTCCTCCTCCCCTGCCATGAGAAGCGAAGGGTGACTGTGGCAATGTTCCCTCTAAGCTGCGCGGCTGCGCGGCCGCGCACGTGAAAACTCCGCGCAGCAGTTTCCAACTGCGCGCAGTGATTTGAAATGGGATGCAAAGTCTCCTCCTCCAGGAAGTCAGCGCTCGCTCTCTGGGTGAAGCGCAGCCCTTCTGGGCTCCCGGTTCACTTTATAGTCCCCGATCGGTTTGGCAATTCAGTGGCTCAGCATCAACGCCACGTGGGGAACAGCCCCCGGCGCTCTTCCCCACCTCTGTCTCTCAGCTGCTCCTCCGGCGGAGAGGAGCTCTTCAGCGGTCGCCTGAGGCTCCGGTCCCCCCCCCAAAAGCAGCCGTCCCCTTGCTTGGCCTCCCTCGGGGAGAAGTCCTGCATGGTGCACACGCCCACCTGCCAACTTCTCAAACGGCTCGCTCGCTCACTCACAGCATGCCTCCCTCCGTTCTCCTGGGCCAGGAGTGGGGAGGGAATGGGGATTTTGCAGTATCCTTCCCCTGGAGTGGGGTGGGAATGGGGATTTTGCAGTATCTTTCCCCTGGAGTGGGGTGGGAATGG
>QLTV01003102.1:609507-621943 GCA_003457575.1 Thermophis baileyi
CTCCCTATATACCTGAAAACGTGTTGCATCCAACTTTCAATAAAAATATCTGTTAGACCATTTTTTTCTTGTTTGTTTTTGGACAATGGCTGATTTAATAAGATTTGATTTGCTGGCAGGAATAATTTATCCAAATTTACACCAATAGAATTCATAGAATTTGTTTCCTCTTTCTGNCCCTATATACCTGAAAACGTGTTGCATCCAACTTTCAATAAAAATATCTGTTAGACCATTTTTTTCTTGTTTGTTTTTGGACAATGGCTGATTTAATAAGATTTGATTTGCTGGCAGGAATAATTTATCCAAATTTACACCAATAGAATTCATAGAATTTGTTTCCTCTTTCTGAATATTGTTGGACCATGAAGCTGGCATTGGCCATTAGCTTTTGTAGACTCCAATTCGAGATTCATAAGATTATATTCATGCATAAATGTAGCAAAAAATAAATTAAAAAAAACATAAAATTCTGGAAACGTGATAACATATTTTTTCTTGAAATAGTGCAGGACATATAACATGAAACTAATGCTAGTGATCAACTGATGCACATCATCCACAAACAGCCTTCTTTGTTAGTATGAAGACTCTGAATGCTTTCTGACTGCTGCATTTTTAGGTAAAGCACCACCACCTGAAGAATGCAATCAGGATTCTTGTTATAATGTAAAGTGGAAATATAAAGATGGACTGATTATTTTGTGTTAGGGCCAACCATTTCATTCTATCACCTGTCTTTTTTCATCACCTTGCCTGTGATATTTTGGAATAGAATTCCTGACACGTAATAGAAAGCTATGGTGGAAACATTAATACGTTCTTTAGCTCAAGCAGTCCATGTTGTCTCAGAAGTAAATGAAAAGTCTTCCGATCTTTTCATTTACTTTGGAAACAACATGTTCCGAGAAGAAAGATTTTGCCAGCTGTTTTAGTTTTAAATTACAGTGCCCTGATTGGTTTCATTTCTGAGTCACCCATGGCAACCATAAATTGAAAGCACAAGATCAGTACTGGCTTCATTTGGATCTTTTCCTAGTCTCTGGTTCAAACACTCTTGTTCCCATAATATGGTGCTCCCCCCCTCCTTTTGCTTGCTTTCTTTTAATCATCTTTTGAATTGTAACTATTATCTATGGGGGGGGGGAAAGACACAAAATCGATAAGTGTGAAAATGAATTTTACAGCTTTATTATTTATTGAAAATATTTCTAGGTTGCTTTTCTTGACAAAATCCTCTCAATGCTGATCTTCTAAAGCATCCTTCTGGTTACAATTTCAGTAAAATATCATGAAGTTAAAACTTAACAATTTACTTTAAAAAAAAAAGCCAAGTAAACTGTAACAAATTTCAACTCATTAATCACAAAGTTTAGGACTAATGGAAGATAACAATGAAAATAAAATCTCAGATAAAGCTTCCTTTAAATGCATTATTGTTACGTACTGACGTAGTACGTATTTGCATACTCGCCGCTGATTGGCTTAGTCAGCGGCGGGAAAATTAAACCACTGTCACTGGCCAAGCTGGCTGCAGGGAAACCCTTAAAAGCGGCTTCCCTGCCGCCAGCCGCCAGTCTGCTGCAGCTCTTGCTAGCCACAATAAAAGGTGCTGAACAGTTCCTATGTCTCAACTATTATTCCCGCGCAAATCTAACAATTATGCTCTGACTAAACCTCAGATATACAGTGATATTACACTGATGATTCTTAACTGTTTGGTTTCACTCTATTATGTTAAGTAGCACTGTCACTTACTATCAAAATATTTCTTTATATTTATATCAATGTCATGGACCAAAATATATGGCCACCATAATTGATGGCAACGTAGAAAATTATAATAGTCCTAAGTCTCCTGAATATGTGGAGCCCCATTAATTTCCTATAATACTCTGGAGATATATGCTACATAAAAAATGGACCAAAATATAATGGAAGGCCATAGTATGAAAAGATTGCTGATATCTGGATTAAAGAATTTGGAAATTCTTTTATGCTTAAATCCTGATAATTTGTGCACAGTATCTTTGTTGGCAAATCCTCTGTGTGGCGGATGGAAGCTGTGGCATCTGGGTTCTGAAGATTCCCAAGTCTTTGGGACTAACATCAGGAAGGCAAAAAAGTAGAAGAAAGATTTCAATATTTTTGTTCTTTCCATTTCTTTCTCTCTCTTATTTTGGTTTCATTTGAAGAATACTAAGTCCCTCTGTTATACAACCCTTGCATGAAGTTTGTGATTGTTCTTGTAAACTAAACTAAATGACCTTCAGGACAGATGTGACTTTAGAGAAAATAGTGTGCAAATAGACTTGCAGTGTTTCCTTTTGAGGTATTGGGCAGACAATTTGTCATTGGCAGGAACCCCCATCTTATCCCAGGCCCTGATGCCTTAAGAAGTGAACAAGCTATGAAATCTTAACATCTCCCATAGTCCCACATACACACATATATATATACATACATATACATATACATATACAACATATATTGTAATATTACATATATATTACAAACTATTCTAAAAATACGAGTTCCATTTGTAAAGAAAGAAACAGACATTCTGCGAACTCCGGAACTAAAATAATTAAAATTGTATTCTACTAAGCTTTCGTCAGCCATCTGCTGACATCGTCAGAGTATTAAACTACCATTACAGAGATCTCTGCCTTTATATGCCATTAATCAATTTGGCCATTGCACTTGTAATAGGTCCTTCCAGCTGTCTCCCACTTGTAATTAGCTGTGCTGTTTTTGCTGTCTTCATGCTGGTTGATGGAGGCTTGATTCCTACTGTTTCCTCCCTCCTAGTCTGCTTATCTGTGGGGGATGATGTATATATTCTGATAACCAAGCAGGAATTATTTTTGCAGTAACTGGGCAGGGCATCCAAACATCAGATATCTTTATTTACTGGCAATAGTGTTTCTCCATCATTGGATTAATAGAGTTGGCATTTTACCAGGTTTCATAAAACATCAGTTTTAATCTTCAAAATAAATAATGTTCACATTAAAGTAATTCTTAAAAATGTTTGGCTAGGCCCTTCTAGGTACGTCTACTAAATTCTGGAAAGAATTTTTGTTAACAGTTGCTTTGCAAAGTTCTAGTTGAGTTCTGTGAATGCAACCAGCTGGCTATGGATTTGCACAGTGAGACTGAATATGTCAAGGTCAGTGCCTGTCGAGTATAATTTGTTCTTTTATTTGAAACTTGAATATGTGCTTCACCATAATTGAGAATGTTCATTTTCATGCAGCCTCCCCATGATAGCAGGTAATACTGCTGTCACTTTGAGCCAAAGCAAGCAAGGTCTTCACAATAACATCCCACAGTAACTTATCAGTGGACTTCAACATAATATTCACCATCACATCAGCTGCCATAATGATAGTCTTGTCCAGCAAAAAAGAAAAAAGATTTTTTTTTTGAAAAGGTCTGGCTTGACAACTGTAACGCAGCAGCTGTAAGCGTGGAAAGAAAGTCAGAAGGGCAAAGGGATGTGATTCATATCTATTTGGAGTGATTGGAAATTTTGTATTAGTGTTTTTAATATCAACATTTTGTGTTAAGAACATTAAAGTCATCTTAAAATAATTAGGTTTTTATACAGTGTATTAACATTATATATGATAATTTCATTTTGGTCATTTGTATCTAGAATAAGATCTCTTATTGTATCTATAATAAGATCTCCTTTTAAACAGATGCAATTCTGATTTTCACAACGCATCTGCCCTATGCTTTATTGAATCCTGGCTAAACGAGGAAATTGATGACAATAGCATGCATATACCAGGGTTTCAGATACTTAGAGCAGACAGGATTGAAGAATTATCAGGGGGGAGGGAGGAGGCTTATGTATATATATCAACAACAGCTGGTCTCAGGACATAACTATAACACAAAAATTCTGTGATGAAAACTTAGAGTCCTTACTTATCAACTTTATTCTCCTCGAGAGTTTACTTCATTTCTACTAATTGCGGTGTATATTCCTCCACAAGCCTGTGTAAACAAGGCATTAAGAACTCTACCTGATCAGATTATGGAGGCTGAAGCCAAATATCCAGATTCACTGGCCATTATTCTAGGTGTCAACCAGCAATCAGAAGTTGGTTGATGTTTCTTCTTCCATTTTAAACTATGCTCATCTTCTTCCAATTCAGCCTCTTCTTGTGTCTCTCTCTGTGTGTATGTGTGACTGGGCATGCATGTGTCTCTGTGTGTGTGAAATAAAAGGGGAGGTCCTTAGTGCTCTCTGAACTTGGTTGTTTTCTTGTAGAAATTTCATTACTCAACGTAGGCAACAGCATCAGAAAACAACCAAGCACCCTGCATTTCAACCCTGATCTACAAATATTCTCCTTTATTGAAATAAAGGATATTGTACAATGTAAGTGGCTTTCAATCAGCCATTTCAATCTCAATTTTTGTATATACTAAACAATGATAATCTATAAAGTTATTGTAACTATTCTACATCAGCTGGGATGAGATATACAAAAACAGTCCTGTTGAAGAATCCATTTTATTGAAAATGAAGGCCTCAAATATGTCTCTAGAGCCTTGAGTTATAGCATCAATGATAAGGGATGGAACCATTGCAAGCCTCAATAATAAGCTTTGTAGAATAAAGACCTATTTTGTATTTACTACAGTCTGTTTTCATATAAATACTGACCTCAAAGGTAAATTCAGCTTCATCAAGTTGTATAAAACCCTGACTGAAGAAGTCTTCTTTTTTTAATAGACTTTCCTTTCCTTGCTTTGTTTCCTGTCCTTGCCTGTCTGCCAGATCCAAAAGGAACCACTGTCTCATTGTTTTGAGTGCTATGGAATTTAAGTAGAAAAACAAGTTAAAAGTAATTTAAATGATAAAATGCAGAAAGAGAATACCTACCTTTGGATCAAGCTTTGCTGTCTTGGCACCCAATTTTTCTTATAATCATCAAACTTCCTCTCCATAGAAGTCAATGGACCTGAATATATACCATTTCTCTTTGGCATTTGGTCAGAATGCTGAATGTACCCTGTTTTAGTACTTTGAAAAAGAAGGCTCTAAAACAGTGTAGACATTTCTTCCATATATGTAGTTAATTTGAACTTTCTCTGAATTTATTGTATACTATATGACCTGTGCCCTGTTGGGGCATTGTTTCAGAGATACTTTCTTAGATAAAAAAAGAAACAGAATCAGCACAGGTGAGCAAAAAAGCAGTGAGAGCAAGAGTAACTTCTGAATTCTGCCAACTGTCCCATTAAGTTTCTTTGTTGGAAGCTGGCAGGGAGCATCATACTCCTTCCTTCCTTCCTTCCTTCCTTCCTTCCTTCCTTCCTTCCTTCGTTCCTTCTCTGTTTCCGTCCTTCTTCTCTTCCGCCCTCCCTCCCCGCTCTCTGTGGGAATAAATATCCATCTGGTTCAGTTCCAAGATGGGAGAAAGACACTGAAGTCAAAATGGAGGCTGGAAGCTGATTGAAAGAAGGCCCATTTTTTGATGAACAGGACCACATGCGTTGTGGTTCTGGTGCAGCTGACCACATGGAGTTGAGAGTGGGGGGTTTTATACCTTCTCTGGGGCTTTGCACTTGAGCTTCCTGTTCCTGTGCAATAACATGCATTCTATTGGCTGTTGTCAGACTCCCATGGGGCCATGTCATAGCTGGCTCTATAGGTTATCTAAGCTCCCAGGTTTATTTGAAGTTTCTGAGGGTAATGCAATGTCCTTAGGAGATTGTGCAATGTAGTGAGCTCTGTGTCTTAGTGGGTTAATCCTATTATGTCCTGAAGGGTCATGTCTTAATCCCTTCACCCTGAAGCTGAAGGTCTTTTGTTTTGTAGATAGGATGGCCCAGTCTTTCTTAATAGGCACAAAATATCTGCTGGGGGCAGGGAGACTGAGTCTGCTTTCTGTCTCAAAAAAAACCCATGTTTCTTCATTTCTCATTTAGGGAAATATAATATTCTGCCTTTTTAAATATTTCCCAAAATATTTCATTCTTCTAGGAGAGGGGTAGGTGCTAACTTTCTACACCTCCCACCCTCCTTCCCTCCCTCCTGCTAGGAGACCAGTGGATTAAATTAGGAATAAAACGATATCAGCAAATCACTTCTGTATTGTTGGCAAAGAAATTGCCATAATTTGCATGAAGTCACAGACAGCTGACTTAAATCAAAAGGGAATCAAAAACGAATAGGACTTGGGTCACTGGTGATTGACTATTTTCACTATTCTCCTGGGGATACCTCCAGCAATTTCCCAAGCATCTGTGTATAATAAACAGTGTAGAACTGTGTTTCTCAACCTCAGCAACTTTTAAGACGTATGGACTTCAACTCCCAGAATTCTGCAGCCCAGATGAAAAATACTGATGCAAGAAAAAGAACCTTCAGCTTTTAAATACCATTTTAGTTTTGATATGAAGATACTCATACTGAAGCTGGTAAACATTTGTATAAATACAATGTTCTGTGCAGATTGTTTTCTTTTAGGGGACATGCAATGACTAGTTTTCATTCACTGCTTTTTGTCATTTTGTATCACAGTTTTAAAGTGAATCTTCTGCAGTTTTTCATGCATACGGTGATTCTCCTGCAATTTTGCATACGAAACAGCATAACAATCCTGACAGAACATTTTGAAGACAAATGGCCAGTTTGAACAGTTAAAGAAAGTGAAAGAGTCCTAGGCAAGAAAGCTATTCACTGTGGGTGAAGTAGTAGAATTTAAACTACTATGGGCTATTGAATCATTATAATGATGGATAGTCTTTTCTGCCTACCAATAATACCAATCTTCTTACTCAAAATAGGACGTGCTGTATATAATCTATAACAATGAACAATAGAGCGGGGCAGACATTTTGCAAAAGTGCTTCACTTTAATAAAGCTTGAAGGAAATTGTAAAGTGACTGCCCCATTCCTAATCCACAAATACAGTGCTTCACTTACCATGTAACAAAGTGATTTAAGCATACCCACAGCACATGCAAAGATCTCATTTCTGGTGGTGAATGGTGTCAAAGAAGGCAACACTCTGCAATCTTCTCACCCCTTTGTGTGTGTGTGTGTGTGTGTGTGTGTGTGTGTTGCTTGCATGATACCTATAAAAATGGACAGAGCCTCAATTACACAGTTGTGAGCTACATTGTGTCTTATTTTGATACTGCCTCACCCCTGGACCAGAGGTGGATTCCTCTTGATCGGACCAGTTCGCCCGAACTGGTAGCGAGCCGCTGGTGACATCACAGTGACATCACGGAACCGGTTTTGTCGGTGCCGGTCCGTGGGCGCCGCCATCTTTTTTTTAAAAAAAAATTCGGGTTTTTTTTCTGTGCATGCGCACAAGCCGAGTTTCTGGCACTGCGCATGCGTTGCCATCTTGTTTTTGGCTTTTTTTGGCACTGTGCATGCGCGTGCACGCCCATGAGGCGTGGCCACGCAGCGTGGGAGGAAGCGAACCAGCAGCGAGTTAAGTTAGAACCCACCCCTGCCCTGGACATTCCTTTAAAGACAAGATTGCCACTTGAGAGGAATTAGCTTCATCACAACATCTCACAAGCAGAACACATTATTTCCGCCAAAGGAAAGCATCAAAGTGAAATCTGTTACCTCTACCATTCAAAAAAAGGAGCCAACAACTCCTTATATTTTGTCTGCTCTTACAGTAAGCAATGTGATCAAATTAATAGCAATGACCAGTTTTCTTTTTAAATCTTGGACAGGAAAGTTGCCCGTGATTCAAATGATGAGGTGGGGATGATACAAGCCAAATTTATTTGAACAGAGCTGAGGACAGAATACAAAGTTCTACCCACTTAAATAGGGTACAAATAATATTTGTACAGATTACAGATTAAATGCTGACCAATATTGATATCACATGTCCATTGTTTTATATCTGATAACATGAGTTAGAGCAGGGGTGTCAAACTTGCGGCGTCATGTTGTCATCACGTGATGTATCATGACTTTTTCCCCCTTAGCAAACCGGGGGTGGGCATGGCCTGTGCGTGACGCATCCAGTCCGTGGTCCGTGAGTTTGACACCCCTGAGTTAGAGATTCTCCTTACAGTGAAAGTACTTAGTAAAGTGGAAGTTAGTATTAGTCAACTTTTGTGGTTAGTTACTTCCTAGTTTCCATCTAAATACAACTCTGATTTAAGACAATGTGAGCCAGCATCTGTAAATTTCTAAGCAAGGAGGCTTAGTTCAGAAGCCTTTCGGAGTTTTGAAAGTCTTAGTTCATGTATTTGTTTCACTTCTTCAATTTCAAAAATGAAAAAAAAGTAAAATAAAATGTGATGTAGAGTATAAGCAATAATCCTTGATGTATTCTTAATGTGTATGAAATTTAAACCTAAAAGCTACAAGGTTTCTGCAGGCTCTGATTTCAATTATTGATATGTAGTCAAAAACACACTTCTTATATAAGGAGAATTCCAGTATTTTGAAATGCCTTTGTAAACAGAGGACACTCAAGTGCAAAATAAAATAATGAAACAAT
This sequence comes from Thermophis baileyi, assembly GCA_003457575.1. Classification (NCBI taxonomy): domain Eukaryota; kingdom Metazoa; phylum Chordata; class Lepidosauria; order Squamata; family Dipsadidae; genus Thermophis; species Thermophis baileyi. Next base: position 618,016 of record QLTV01003102.1, read on the forward strand.
CTGTAACTTCTGCCAACTAATGATTTGATGTCTCATATTGAAAATATTTAAAATAATTATGTTGCCATAATAAAAAGTCAGTTTTAAAAAATGTTTTTAATAAAAAAGATAAATATTCCAATATAACTACTTCTATATTATACTATCCTTTAAAACTTTACTGAATTTCAGAAAAGTATAAAATATAAACAACAAGGGAAAAAAGGTTTAAAAGGAAAAGTGGGAAAGGGGAAGCAGGAAAAAGCAAAATTAGAGGGTACAGACAAGAAGGGAAATAAAGATTTAGAAAAAAGTAACTTTTGACTTTCTTCAGAACCGATAACAACATGAAATATAATCATCCTTTCAATTAGAGTAAACTGTAGCACAGAGCACTTCTACAATTCCAGTCACAAATCCCAAGGTTAAAATTTCATTTCTTTCAGTTTCAACCAAGTGGTTTCTATGTAGAAGCAAAGTTAGACAAAATCTTTTCTGATAGAATATATTTGTAGCTTAGGGTTGAAATGAGGAATCCTTGGTGCTCTCTGGGATTGGTTGTTTTCTTGCAGACGTTCATTATCTAAAATAGGTAATATCATCAGTCTTTTCTTTAACCAGAGCAGTCAATTTTGCCATCTCTACCAATTCCATTCAGTTGTCCATCTATTTTTCCATTGTATTTGTGTGTTTTTCCATCTCTGCAGGTAAACAAGTCTTGCTGCTATTATCATATATAAGAATAAAAATTCTGTATTTTTTTTACTTTGTACATCAAACGTAGAAGAAAAACTTCTGCCCTCAATTGTATATTTATTTTGAGAATTTTCTCAATTAAAATACATATTTGATCCCAGTATTTCTTAACTTTTTTACATATCCACCATATCCACCAATAATGATAAAAGGTGCCTTCAGATGCCTATATTTCCAACATACATTTAACACATCCTTATACAACTTTGACAATACATCTTTTAAAAGTTCTCTCTCATATTACGATTCAGTGTAAATTTCAATCCTTTACCCCACATATTTTCACATTGATCAAACACTACGTTATATGCAAAGATTTTTTGCTCATTTAATTATATTTTCTATATAGTAATCTTCCAGATTCATTTTCAATAATAGTTTATACATCTTAGCAATAATATGTTTATCACCAGCACATAAATCTAATTCAGATTTTTCTTTCATAAAAACAAAATTCTTCTTGTCCAGATTAAATCTCTCTGTCAACTGGGCATAATCAGGCCATTGTCAGTTGCTTTCTGGTTCTTCTCTAGTTTTTAATTTATGTTCTCCTTCAAAGAAAGTCAATAAATCTGTATTGCTCAACCAAGTTTGTGTAGTTATCATTTTTCTCCTAAAAAAAGCTTCTTGGGGGTGACAACCATAAAGATATTTTAGGAGTCAATCTTATTTTATATCTACTCCAAACGCTCATTATGGCACACCTAACAAAATGATTTTGAAAGTCTATATTAATCTTGACTGTGTCATATCATAAATAGTCCTGCCACCCAAAGCTCAGATCTTGTCTTTCCAACTGCAATAACTTCCTTTTCTTCAGGGTCAACCAATCTTTCATCCGTACCAAACAACAAGTGGCAAAGTATGATTTTAAATCCAGTAGACCTGATCTGCATCTATATTTGGCACTTTGCAGCATTTTATATTTAATTCTTAATTTTTTTGCCCTGTCATACAAATTTAGAAATATCTTTTTGCCACTGTTTGAATGGTGCATCAGTAGTCAATACTGGTATAAAAATAACATCCTAGATGACACACTCATCTTAATTCACTGAAATTCTCTCAGCAATGACAATTATCGTTTATCTCACCTCAGTAAGTCTTTTTTTTAATATCATTCACATAGCTATTCTGAAACAACATACAATCCATATTGGTCAGTTAATCTTTAGGTATTTGACCTTCTTAATTTTAAAATCCATTCTTTTCATCAGCATTACTTGGACTTGTATGATATCTTTGTTTTTTGTTTTATTTTCTTTAAAGCATGCTATTGCACCACAATCCTTTAGTTTATTTATTAAATGTTTTTTACCCTTCTGAAATTCTTGTAAAATCAGAACTAAGTTATGAGGAAAAACCTTCAATTTGCAAACCTCTTTTTAAATTTTCAAATCTGTCATTTTCTCATCATGTCTTATGTCTGTATTCAAAATTTCTAGAACTAAAATAAAAAGCAAAGGAGACAAAGGGCATATTTGTCTTGATTTCTTCTGTCTGGATGTCACATGGTTTACTTAAATCATCGCTAACAATAATATGTGCCTTTTGGGATGTGAATATTAATTTGATTCCTTGAATAAAATTCTTTCTCAAATCTATATCTTCCAAAACTTTATTCATAAAAGACCAGTTCAAATTGTCAAAATCATTCTCTGCCACATGAAAGATCTGCTTGCTTCTCATTATGTTATTGCAAATGCTCTGTTACATTTAACACAATCCTCATGTTGTCTTTTAGGTAAAAATTCTCACTGATCATCCTGAATAAAGTTCTGTAAAATCCTTTTTAGCCAATATTGTTGTAAATATTTGTAATCATTATTTAACCATGAAATTGGTCTATTGTTCTTGGTTGAAGTCAAATCTTGATTGTTAGACCCTTTCTTAAAGATTTATAGTCTTTATAAGGCCATATAGACATGAGACAGCTAAAGGATGTCCTTTTCCCTTCTGAATTCACTGTGCTCAAAGAGGGACTTCTAGTTTTTATTTTTGTATTTATTTATCATTTAAGGACCACTCATCTCCCTCACAGAGGGACTGTGATCAGTGACCAGGTGGTGAATTTTATATTAGAAAATAAACATTCATTGAATGTTCAAATAACTGATAATCAGAAAGTGACAATTGATTTTGAGAAGACTCTGCTAAACAAATTTGCTTTTGAGAAAATATATATTGGCATGAGGATCCATTATTCAAAATGAGGGATTAATATTGGTTAATGGTACTATCTACTGATCCAGTCAAATCTTTATACACATAGGTCATTTGAAAACAAAATAACCTAATCTAATCACAATGAGTGTTATACTCTTAATGTTCAGTCCACAAAGATTACAGAGGTTTCTCACTGTAGAAGCAACAATTCTTCTATGGATAAGGGTGTTCATAAATGAAAGTCTGCCCTTCCAGAGGACTGAGAAAATGCTTTTTTACTTTAAACTACCAAGATCAGTGCACAATATTCTTATCTTGTAACAAATCCCTAGGAATTTCTAATACCTTACTATTGTCAACATGAGCTGACAAGAATAAAATGAGTACATCTTAAATAATAGGTATATTCTCTCTGAAAAATCTTGTGTCCATACTTGAAGAGCCTTCAAGAAGGGTGGTGGACAGGAGCCAGGGTAGGAATCATATGCATAGTTAACTGATGATGTTGTCATGTGTCCATTACAAAGGAAACTAAGGGACTCACAAAACGATTGCAGCAACAAGTACAACTGATTAATATGTGTGAAAATACTATTTTATGTGTCAGCTTTATTATGAAGTATATTGCATGCCATGTACCTGGGTAAGTATCGTATTTTTCAGAGTATAAGATGTACCGGAGTATAAGACACACCTTAGTTTTGTGGGAGGAAAACAAGGGGGAAAAAAATCTGCCTTGGCCTCCCAGCAATTTGCCTCCCAGCAAACAGCAAACAGTACAGATGATATACACTGTTTGCTGTGTATTTCTGTGCATGTGTGCCTGACCCATAGAAATAGCAAAGAATTGGAGAAATGTACATTATGGCAGTATATTAATGCCAGAAAGTTTTCTTAAATGTAGTCACACTAACTCCTCCCAATTATTTAAATAGATCTACTCCAAACATGACTAAGTCAGGGTTTAACTCAGCTGCCTTATCTTAATACTAAAACAGGACACTGTTACATTTCAGATTATTACTTG
>QLTV01003102.1:622211-637607 GCA_003457575.1 Thermophis baileyi
TCAAAGGAGGGGGGGCGCTGGGTGGGGCTACATTTGGTGTATAAGACGCACGCAAGTTTTCACCCTCTTTTGGGGAGTAAAAAGGTGGGTCTTATACTCTGAAAAATATGGTAATTGCAGAAGATATGTGGGATTATGTCCTGTAGGCCTGAAACAATGAAGATGATTATTTCCAAAAGAAATAATTTTATCATTCTGGTTCACACACCTTGACATTCTTGGCAAGGAAATCAACATTTCTGGAGTATATACCTATGGTAGAATACATCATTTGTTGTTTCATAATTAGCTGAGCATTATAAATGAAACACACCTGCACTATGAAATGCTAATCTATGATTCAGTATAATCTCATGTTCGTATTAATATGTCTTTGCATGTGCGTGCGTGTGAGCGAGAATGTCTTTGCATGTGTGTGTGTGTGTGTGTGTGTGTGTTTATGTGCACACATTTATGTGTATAAAGGATGTCCCAAAAGTCATGCCCCCATAACCAATCACAATATTTTTTTTCAGACAAAATATAACTACTTAGGTATGTTCAAATGCCATGCATCAAATTATAAAGAAGCACTTACAAGAAAATAGAAATAAATTTGAACATTGAATGTAATTGATATAATAAATTATCTATGGGCCCTGATTTAGATGAGAGAGAGAGAGAGAAAGAATTTTAAACCCTGCCCTACAATTGAGCTCCAGGAATACAAAAAAAAAAGGGGGGGCCGGCTTTTATTTAGTAGTAGGTTGAAACTTGGTAAGTCAGTTCAGGAACTCATTAATATGGGTAACATTAATTTCAACTACTCACAGAAACTTTCAGTTATAACCAGTGGTGAAATCCAAATTTTTTTACTACAGGTTCTGTGGGCGTGGCTTGGTGGGCATGGCAGGGGAAGGATACTGCAAAATCTCCATTCCCTCCCCACTCCTGGGGGAAGGATATTGAAAAATCCCCATTCCCACCCCAGTCCAGGGGAAGGATACTTCAAAATCCCCATTCCCTCCCCACTCCAGGGGACGGATCCTGCAAAATCTCCATTCCCACCCCACTCCAGGGGAAGGATACTGCAAAATCTCCATTCCCACCTCACTCCAGGGGAAGGATACTGCAAATTCTCCATTCCCTCCCCACTCTGGGGCCAGCCAGAGGTGGTATTTGCTGGTTCTCCGAACTACTCAAAATTTCCACTACCGGTTCTCCAGAACCTATCAGAACCTGCTGGATTTCACCCCTCATTATAACCCATCTATAAGTAGGAGAAAAGAAAAAACAGGGAGTCATCTGCCATCTTCATCCGCACCTGTCTTACCTGTTAGTTTCTGCTAGTCTTTTATTTCCTTCTATCTCCCAATTCTTCAAGGCCTTATAATTGCCATGCGAGCGGGGTTAGGTGGGCCCTCTCCTCTGAAGCGAGTCCTTTGGGCCATTAGCAGCAGCAAATTATTATCCAGTTTAGTGAGGATATCACACACAGAAAGTAAAACAGTCCAGGTGGGGGCTGCAACCCTGAATTTGATACCTTCTCCTTTTTATTTATGCCAATAATTCAATAAAAGTAATAGAGCTTCAATCACATGGGCTGCCATAACAATCTATTTTGAGTCTTTTGATTGCCTTCTGCAGAAACCTTTGAAGCTGGCAGTTGTAAGAATGATCAAAGTAAATAACAGCTATTGTTTTTCTTGATAGGTTGTTGTTTCCTTTTCTAATTTATAAGGCATTCCAAGTATTTAAGCAACCCTAGTAATGTGTTTACTAAATATCAATCAATAAATATGAAGAACTGATGCCTACACTTTCTTGTTTTCCTTTTTGCCCCCCTCCTCCATACACAAACACACACACACACACACACACACACACACACACACATCAGCGGTGGGTTGCTCCTGTTTCGCCCCGGTCGGTCCGGTTCTGAGAACCGGTAGCGGTGGCAGGAGGCTCTGCCCACCTGTCCGGGACGCTTCTGCGCATGCGTAAAAGCATCGCATGCATGCGCGCGTGCACACGAACCGGTAGCAATGGGTTTTAGAACCCACTACTGACACACACTCAATTCTGGGAAAATTCCTAACCCAGTTGATAGCAAACATTATCATTTCCTTGATAATATTGCTGCTCAGATAACAATTTCTGAGATTTTGGGGTTACCTGGAGAGAAAAGAGAGGCTTCTACCCAATTTTTCAGAGTTCAGTGTAGGTGTTTTGTTGAGCTATACAGCTTCAGGCATTTAGAAACCAGGCAAATTGATACATCAGACCATGTAATAACAAGTTTCTGCAATGCTATTCGCTTAAAGATGGTATCTTGGGAAATTGCCTTTGCTGCATTGAACGTGATGTTTCTCCATTTTTTCCCTTTCTTTCCTCTCTCTCACATTTGACTCCAGACCAAGAAATGCTCCAAACTCATTTTACTATATCCCAGACATGAAATGTTTGGAGTGGAGCATACCTGTGCTGAATGGAATTATTAAGACAAATCAGAACCCCTACATTGCTGATCAAGAGAAAATAGATAAATGCTTATTTGCACTGTACACTACATGTTCTAGCAACATCAGTTAAATTATTCCTTACTATTTCTACTGGACACACCTCAGTTATGAAACAATACCCCTCAGAATTAGCCACCACCAATCTTATTCTGAAACACAGTACTTTTTCAAGAATAATTATGCATGCAAGAAAGAAAAGTTTGTTATAAACTACTATCTAGTATCTACTACTATCTTATACATTCTGGGAGTATAGAGTAAAAAAAAGTTAAGATGGTGTCTATGACTATACAAAACCATTCCCACTTTTTATTTGTGCCATGGATGTGACAAGCTAAAATATGATGGGGCTTTGATTGCATAGGTTGTTACTGTCGTATTTTTTTCCCCAATCGCATTTGATGTCCTGGCTGTTGAAATTATCTAGAATTTGCTAATATGTTTAGTTTTTATTATTCAACCAAGGTAATTTGGTTTCTGGCATAACCAATACAGATTATAGATAGATTGAGTGATTGCCATCTAGTTGTATTTGGAGAGATCTGACTTCAAGTTTCTACTCAGATCCACAGTTTGTAATAACTATAGATGAAGTTTCTTCTCCCAGCCATACATATCTCTCTTCTGTAAAAATAAACCTAAGAATAAAGCTAGTGTCACTCTCACTGAAGAATCTAATTACAAATAGATATGAATAGATATGAACTGTATGCGAATGGATGTTATTTATTCAGTTGATAATTTACTGAGCAGTAACTTGGTTTCTCTTTTTTTTTTCCCTTGGAACTTTACACATACCGTAGAATCAGATGCATGTCTATCTACTGTACGTTGTTGACCTAGATAGGATTTACTTCAAGATAAGGGCTTACAAAGTTACAAACTTTTATTTACACTGCCAAAATGGGAAGGAGAGAGGGAGGGGGAGAGGAAGGAAGGAAGGAAGGAAGGAAGGAAGGAAGGAAGGAAGGAAGGAAGGAAGGAAGGAAGGAAGGACAAATAGATTATAGATAACAGAAGTCAGATAGATAGATAAATAGATTGTTGGTCTTTACACAAAGTTGAGAGGAGGAGGTGGTGGTGGCAACTGGAAGTAACAGTGAATATGGTTGAAATTTATGTAGTAATCACAAAAAGCAACCTTTTAGCACCTTTGAGCAGTCATTTGGAGAATGGGATAATTTACATCACAATTTGTTTGAGAATTGCTTGACGACCTTCATGATTCCATCAAACGTGGAAAGGCAGATTATAAAGAAGTTAGAAATGTTAAGTCTAAAATGGGAAAATTATTAATTAATTTATTGGTTTATCCCTTCCCACATCAGAGTTAAGGAATTATATCTTATCTTCACTTTGGAACTGAAATTTAGTTGAATAATATCTAGAGGTTCTAGGTATAGCAATTTGATCCAATATCAGTATCTGAGATTTAAGTAAATGACATACCCAGGAAACACACTAAACTAAAACATATGTAATTTAAGCGAGACTTTAGACAACATCTTGAGGTTCACAGGCTGCCTGTTGCTTTTCGGGAAAACCAGTGAGCATGCAAGCTGCTGCAAAGAAGATAAGAAATTCACTTAAATCACTTGACCAACTGATAACAGAAAGAGTTCTATACGTTATAAGAATTTCACCAAGAAGGTCTTCTACTTTTGGAGACATTATCAAAATTTGTTCAGAAATAATGCTCAAATATGTATTTTCTGCAATAAAAATAATGCACAGTACTAGAAGATGTGTGTGTAAATGTGTTATTTTTCTGCTTCTTATAAAATAGCAACTTGCACAATTTGTTTGCATGAGCTATTTGGTATATTGCATTTTGTTATGTTCTTTTCTTGATGCAATTAGTGTAATGGCTGAACTAGCAGTGGAAAAAAGTGGGATTTGGATATTACAAACCATCCAAGATCCATTTAATAGCAATCATGTTTGCTTTAGGGAAAGGTAAATTCTAGCTTGAATCTTGTAGCTATTACAGATAAAATCCAAGGTTTCATGGAAACATTACAATACTGTTCCCATAAACCCACTTTCAGTTGTATATCTAGTTGCCATTCAGAGATGCAGCAGCAAAACATCATTAGAATGCCATGTAGAATGTCATTGTCTATTGAGTGAAATATTTTTCAATCTTCAGATTAATGGTGCAATCTTAATTGCACTGAAATCAGTGGTGTTTATTTCTCTGGGCAAATTCCTGCTGTTTCTACAACTGAGGATGATACTGAACGAAAGGGCTAATGAAAATAAAAATAACTTCTACACCATAAAATATGAGGAGACTTCTTCATTTTCCAGTGGAATCTTTTTTTCATAAAGGTCCAATCTAAATTACCTGAAGAGCATATGGACAATTTTTCTCCTCCTCCTCCTCCTCCTCCTCCTCCTCCTCCTCCTCCTCCTCCTCCTCCTCCTCCTCCTCCTCCTCCTCCTCCTCCTCCTCCGTTGCTAGGAGAGCAAAGAAATAATTCAGGATTCCATCAGAGTGTGATCTTATGAGTCATACATGAAAGCCAGTGTGAGTGGTTATTTGCAACATATTTAGAGCCGTGGTGGTGCAGTGGTTAGAATGCAGTATTGCAGACTAACTCACTGCTCACTTCAGGAGTTCAATTTTGAATGGCTCAAGGTTAACTCTGCCTTCCATCCTTCCGAGGTCAGTAAAATGAGGAGCCAGACTGTTAGGGGCAATATGCTGACTCTATAAACCACTTAAAGAGGGCTGTAAAGCACTGCGAAGTGGTATATAAGTCTAAGTGGTATTGCTATTTATGGATATAACTCCACATAACCATAAAGTCATAATGTCTCCTGCTAATGATCAGCAGCAGCAAAGCAGCAGCAGTAGCCAGAATCAATCTTTTGTAGGTTGAAGGCCTCTTTGTTGAAAGTTATGGATTTTAGTATACCATGCTGTCCAGTATCCACTATGGTTATCCACTATGGATAAGTTTTTCAACAGGTGGCACAAGTCTACAAATTTAACACAAAGTCTAGGTAAGCAGGTATATTTTTAAAAGGTGCTAAAAGCTAATAGGTTTTTGCAAAATATAACAGAGTAGGAAAGAAGGTTTTGGCCAACTCTTAGCTTTTACTGAAGGTGTCGTGACCAATCTAAAGGGAAAGTTTTGGAAATTCTAATGTTTCCACACAACGTTTTTGCTATAGCAGTCATCCAACTTTAATCACATCTCTTCATTGTCAAATGTTTCAGATGAATTAGCTAATTATTGGAAATTTTATTCTGTTCAAAACAGAAAAAACTTATGGAAAAAGCAGCTGCAGTTGAAAAGTTCATTTATTATCAAGAAGGTATGGAGAGAAAGAAAATCCAGATTTTTTTAAAAAATGACTATTCTTGGGAGGAAAATGATGAATTCATTTGTATGCATTCTAAAGAGTTGCATTAATCACATTTTAAAGAGGGTTTTGGCATGGGCTACAAAGACATGACTAAGAAACGAAAGAGCAACAATGAACAATTTCCTACTACTGGCCGTTCCAATCAGTGATTTCTTTAATTCATCTTCTCATAGCACAAGTGATTTTAAATTGCTGCAATTGTCATGCTGACTATTCTGCCTGCTTCAGGTAGAGCCATAAAGCGGAACATTTATTTCTGCCTGAAAATGAGCTCTAATACAGACAATGATAAGGTGAAATTGGTCAACTCTTAACTAAAACGATGGTATCACATCTCTAGGATCACCTCATCCAGACATTGTACATGCTCCAGTACACAGAGATTCTCACAAACAGAACTCAGTCCTCCTACTCAGAAAATACAGAATCCAATATAAAATGAAGAAAGTAAGAAGCTATATATATATATTAAAAATAGTAGCAAAAAGTTTCAAATCATCTAAAGTAGTTAAATAGCGAAGAACATCAGTTTATTCATTTTTCCACACACCCAAAATATCCACAATGGAAATGCAACATGGATCAATCAAAGGTTTTAGTTAGAGGATAATATTTTATTCAAAACCCTTGGGTGAACAACATGTTTTTAATTGTTCTCTAAATTGAACATCCATTGAACACATTGGGGCATACCACCAAGACAGACTGACTTTGAATTACCATACCATGTGAAATTTTGAAACAGTGCATCACAAGCAAGGCTACCCAGACAATCTCGATATGTGTTTCCCCTGGCACTTGGGAAAGGTCTGATGCACTAATATCAACACTATGAATTGTATCTATTAGCTCATGGGGAACGGTCTTTGATGGTGTTTGATGGTCTCCAAAGGTGCTCCACTAAGTCACCATGATTGTCTCTAACAATTCCACTTAAGTGTGTTGTTTAGCAATTTGGCAATTGTATTCTGCACCAGCTGTAGCTTCTATACCATCTTTAGAAGCTGTCTCATGCAACGTCAAGGAGATTCCTATATAAATCCCTGGAACCATGCAAATACATTGTACTACAAATTACCCAGACAAATGAGAATTATAGTCCAATATATTTAGAAGACACGAGATTGAAAATGGCTACTTGAAGGATGAATGAGTGTTCTATCTTTATTACCATAAGGTCATAAAAATCTTATAGAAAGAAGAAAAATGTACAGTATTTTTTTGCTGGCAGGCTCAGAATGTTTTGGCTTGTTTTTGCTCAAACATTGTCAATCATGTTTCAGGGCTGGCATGGTTCAGTCTGATCACTGGAACTCTGTCTGATTTGACCTTGGATATCACATATTTCTTCTTCCTATGCATACAGGGGCAACTGGGAGGAAAATGTTGACATGTGTGATATAAACTATGATTTACATGTAACTGCCACAATTAATATACAGTACTTAATGGCAGTTGTGTGATGAGATCATTGTGGTTTGTAACTGATGCCAATGCTTCTTTTCACTAATTTGATAGAATTCTCAGCATTGGAAGCTTTGGGATAACCAAAAATAATGAAATCTGAATTTGGCAGAGGGATATTTTGAGTGGAATTAAGTAATTCTACTTAAATTTCATTTATGTGTTTGTCCCAGGTCTCTGCAGTTTTCTAGGCAAGATTTCAGAAATGTTTTCCCATTGCCTGTTTCCTAGGGCTGAGAGAAGGTGACTAACCCAAGATCATTCGTCTGGCTTTGTGCCTAAACCAGGACTAGAACTCTCAGGCTCTAGTCTTGTGCCTTAACCTCTATCCCAAACTGGCCTTCAGTTCTACCAACACTTTGTTTTCCTGATTGCTACATATTACATGATGATTGTAACCAATCTATCCACCTGACTACTATAGAAAACTTTCAGAGATTGAGGTTGAACAGGGCTCTATACTACAGCCAATAACTTTAACCAGTCAAGACTTTGGTGGGTCAATGTGCAGGAATGTATCTTGTGTATGGGGACACTTCTCTTTTTTTCTAGACCCATAGGTTTCAGATGGATAAAGATAATTTACTGTCAGGAATAAAATAGACTCATGCATTTCTTGGAAACACAAATTTAACCAAAAGATACTTAAAATATCCATTCTCAGATATACATAAAGAGACTGCCTCCTCCTCCTTTTAAAGTCCTCACTGGCTTTGTCATCACCTCTTTGAAGGTCTCCAAAGGCCCACGTGCCATCCTCCGCAACTTTACCAAGATAGTCCCTAATAATTACCAGCAGCCTCCTTAGCAATTATCACAACCTTAATACACATCACTGTTCATGCAAATGAACATCAAGGCTTGCACATATCTCTTAATGTCTTAAATACCCAGAGAAAATTTGAATAAATTATAAAGCAAATAGTTTAGAATAGTTAGAAGTTTTATTGCTCAGCCATACAGATATGTAAAGCAGATTTTTGGGATTCCATTTATAAAATAAATTTATAGTTTCATGTTAATGAATTAACAATCAGCAAGGTATATATTGTTTTCTTTGTCTATTTTTTTCTCTCACTCTGTAAAAATAAGGTGGCAATTTAATTTCTGTATAGACCAACATATAACAGAGAAGAAAAGCATACACATACACACATACACACACACACACAGAGAGAGAGAGAGAGAGAGAGAGAGAGAGAGAGAGAGAGAGAGACATCCAATACACATACAAAGATCAGAATCATGCAAGTCATGATATTCCCCTTTCACTTCCCACTCAATGGAAATAAAATTTAGACTTTGAAGAAACAGAATAGGAAGAGCATTGATACTTTCAACTTAGGGGTTGAAGAAGACTCCTGATGATATAACCAAGAAACAAACCCATGTATCATTGAACAAATCAACTTAGCGTGTCATTTGAGGCACAAATGTCTACGCTCAGATTCTCCCACTTCAGACTCAAAACCCAAATTTCTGGAAAAATCTCTAATGCTGGAAAATATGAACCATAAATACTGCTTAGCTTTAACATATTTTGTAGCAGTTTTTATGATTTTATGCATGATCGAACAAATACACACAAAAAATACTAAAAATGTAAACAGGGGATCACTAGCAATTTATGTTATTTCAGATTTTAAACCAGATTTAGGCAGCCCTTGACTTATGACTGTAATTGGAACTGCTGCAGTCACAAGTATGAACCCATTTTTTTCAAATGAGCATGTTTTGGAGGGCCAGGCAAAAAACATCACAAACCAGCAACAATCATTACAAATTGTAATCATGAGGTGCTGAAACTGATTGCAAAGTAAAACCTTTACTTTACATGTAAAGGGGAAAATTACAAAACATTGTGTGACAGCTATACTGTAAGTGCTTTATGAGTGGTAAAGCATCCATTCCCAGCCTGTTGTAATTTCAAACAGCTTTTTAAGCAGAATAACAGCGTTGGAAGGGACTTTGGAGGTCCTCTAGTCCAACCCCTTGCTTAAGCAGGAAACCCTATACAAGTAGCAAATTGAAGACTACCCGTATAGGCATCTTATTTCCCAAAAGCTATTTTTTTTTAAAAAATGCTGTGAGTACTATTGCCAAAAAGATAGATCAGTTTCAGGAAATACATACAAACAGTAATATTAAAATACATAAAACAGCCTGAAAACCTTGCCTTCTCTCATACTCATATCACAACTCCCCTCATTTTAAGCCTTGCCCTTCCAGTAAAATAAAAAAAATGCCATCTTCAGTACTGCTTTAAATAGTGAAGATTTTCTCCACTCTGTTAAATGATAATGATCCCTGTTACATGGTAAATGGAGTCACTCTTCCTGATAAATGGAAAGGATGCTCCTTTGATCACTAGAATTTTCTTCATTCCTCTCTTGCAGTGCTAGCAAAATGCCAGCTGCAAAGGCTATTTTGAATCTGCTCGCAATTTTGGAATTAAATGCACTGTAATTGGTTTCTTTTACATATCTGGTAATCTTGTTAAGACAACTCATTAGGTGCCATGGCAATTGGAAATTAGTAGGTTTCAGAACATGTACATTTCCTTTGTTTACACCAATTATTGGTAAATGAGGCAGTTGTACTTTAAAGAGAAAAGTAACTTTTGAGAAGTTTTTTCTCATGTCTTAAAATATTCTTAAAATACATAACTATTTAGAAAATAATCAGAAATCATATAAAATATGTAGTTACTTTATGCTAAGTTACACAGTCAGTTCAAACATTGATTTTTTGCTTAAGAATCATCAAATGAATTTATTAAAAGGACAGAAAAGGCTTTGTGTGTGTGTGTGGGCAGCTAGGTAGCTAGGTAGTTAGAACCATCAATTGAGAGAGGAGGATTTGAGGTAGCTTTTCAAAAAGGGCATTTGAATCCTTTCTCTATTACTTCTACCTATTTACCATCTATTACTAATAGTTGCTTTCCAAATAGAATAGTTGCTTTCAAATTGGAAAAAAGTGTATCAGTAGCATTTGGCCAATGCAGATAGGAGAAAGATTTAAAAAAATACTCTTAATATATATACCATGACTGTAGAGACTTTAAAAATGATTGAGAAAAGGTGCTTCAGGAAATGAGAACATTGATCAGCATCTCTTTAAAGTAGCTCCATCTTTCTTTCCAGGTTTCCAGTGAAGCCTCCCAACAGATAGACTTTTTTGTTGATTCATTAAGATAGCCAAATTGTTAAAACAATTGTATCTTCTTGTGCAGGAGTCTAAAAATCAATCTAGCAGAAGTAATCATATAGCTACTTTAAAGAGGTGCTGTGCTTATGATCTTATGCAAGGACTAGACTTCAAAACTGAGTCTGCTTTTAGGTGAGAGATGAAAAATGCTTAAGTGCTTTACGACTAGCTTGGGTAAATGTTCTGTTTTCTTATTAAGGCTTTTAACAATATTCTAAATGGGGGAAGGATCAAAATTTGAGATGTGACTACTTCAAAAGCTGATAATCTGCTCTTTTAGCATTCCTGACCAAGACGATGGAACAATTCAGAATCAACAATTAAAGAGCTGTGTAGGATTGTTTCTTCTGAGCTTTACTTGGAAGAAGAGGCAAATGTGGCATTAGAAAGGACTTTTAAATTAACAGACTTTTCTGAGAAAACAAGAAAGAAATGATCCGTGTATTTGTTTAAAGGAACAATAATGGAATCCATGCCTCATGATGAGTTTACTTCTGTTCTTCAAATGACTCTCATGGTAGTTTGGCTTTTCTTACATCTTAATAATATTATAGCTAACATTTCATATTTTGCTCAACATCAAATATTATCAAATATTTAGTGCTTGTAAACACTTTCCTTGTTTTAACTCATTTTTTAACAAAGAAAGACAAACTTGGTTTCCTAGGCACCCATGATAGATAAAGGATGACATGATTTCTCTATTCAAAAGCACATTTGAATGTTAATCCAAGATTGTATGTGCAAATAACCTTTTGTCCATTAAGGCAAGAAGGGAGATTAAAGGTAAAGCTGGCAAAGAGGCAGGAGCTGAGGATAAATGGAACTAACAGCAGGAAAAAATTAAAAACTGTGCATGGGGAAAGGGAATCAATTGACCTGTGAAAATGAAGTAACTGCCTCTATAAAACAATAACAAAACCCTACAGTAGAAGCACATTCTTTTTCTATATAAAAAACTTACTTTGAAGTGTATTTATAGTAATGGATATTAATTTAACTGAGAATGCTTCTTTCTGCCTATTAAACCATTTAAAAATTATTATTATTTGGCATAGGAAAAGCTTTGAGACTAGACCAGCTGCTATATGTTCATTATGGCCAAATCTATCAGAAGCCAAAAGGACAGTCATCTCAGATGGCAGGGCAAGTCAGTCAGCAACAAGATCTAAAAGAGAAAACAATGTGCCATTCAGCTTGTCTCTTTTCCTTTGACTTCTTGCATTACCTTTTTGGAGTAGATATATTGTTCGAGATACAACTAGCAACCAATTTGGCTTTTGTTCAAATAATTAGAAGGTGCTATCTTTTTTTCTTCTGTTCAGGCCATGCGATTCATTTCTCTTTGAGGGCAGACTGATTTAATTTGCCCATAAATTCAGCACTGAATTATTCTAGCCTCGGTCATTGGCACCAACAGAGAGTAAGATACTGGAGCCATCACAAATCAAGCATGGTATCTAGAACTCAGCTAGAGATGCCTTTTGTTCAGCCACTTTTGCATTCAGCTGTAAATCATCAAATGTTTACTGAGTCTTTCTTTCTCCCTAGAAACATCCCACTGATCAGGAACACGATAATAGGCATAATAAAAGAAAAAGAGGAACAGAAGGAAAAGAACATGATAAAAGCAAGCTTGAATAGAAATAGTTCAGAGAGAGGAAGACAACTGATTTCCTACTGATCACAGAGTCAGTCTGGCATTCCACTTCTCTTTTGAAATACACTTGCATAACAATAATAATAATAATAATAAAAGACTCACTTCCATCCATACTAAAATGAACATTAGCCAGTCAATCAAAGAGATCCAAATTTAAGGGCCCTTATCTTATAAAAGAACATTAATGAATTAATTTCTAAGAAAACTGTTTTCCACCCTAAGCCATTAATGTGAGAAGGTGAATCAGAATTACAATTTTCTCTTGGTCTCTTGCTTATAAACCTGTTTCTTCTTGCAAGAATAAAAGAGCTCTGCATGGGAATGCAAGAAACCCATTTCAACAATTCTCAAATCCAGCAGAATAGAAATCTAACCTGTGAATAAATAACATTGCCATGGTGCTAGAAATAGGAGAATTATATATGCACATTGCATTCATACTTATATGTGAAAATCAAAAGTAATTGGTTCACTCTGCAAGAGGCCTTAAATAGTACTGCATTCTAACTTTCTTATATTTGAATCAATGCCACACAAAGCTATAGCTAAAACTGGGTGGGCAGAGGGACTTGGCACTAATGTAGGAATATATATTGATTGTCTCCCTGATTTATTTAGTTGACAGAATATAGAATGAGATTCATTAATCATTATACCCAATCATCCATCAGCAGTATCT
The DNA here is from genome assembly GCA_003457575.1 of Thermophis baileyi. NCBI lineage: Eukaryota > Metazoa > Chordata > Lepidosauria > Squamata > Dipsadidae > Thermophis > Thermophis baileyi. The sequence continues at coordinate 635,101 of QLTV01003102.1, forward strand.
TTTTCTAGGCATGGATTGGAAGAAAGATATTATCAACAATTTTATTTGCTTTGTAGGTATCCAGATTAGTACACAAGCTGGATTTGACCTATTGAGTTGCCACTTTTACAAAGAACTCAGAACATTTCTTAGGATAAAAGGGAATCGCTGGAATTAGACAGGTGTAATAGGGTTTTTTATTTCATGTTTGCCCTTTTCACTAATTCCCATTTGCGGTTATCAAATTATAAAACTTGAGCACCTTCTTTAACCCAGTGCTGTCTAAATGTGTTAGATGCGAACTCCAATATTGATTTCAATGGAAGAGTATTAATGTAGTCCATCTCCAGTGGTGGCATATACATTTGTCATTAGTTAGCAGCATGTCTAAGGTAGCATGAGGAATCTACAGATGCACAGCTTCTTTCTATGTGCCTCTACTATCCTTCTTCTTCCTCTTTCTTTTCAGTGTGAGTATATCAGGATGCCCAAAACTTCTCCTTCCAAGACAGGCCTCTTTATCTGCTAACATATTCCATAGCTTCTGAATGCTTCCTGAAAGTACATAGGATGACTGCTTTGGGCACTCTAAATAAATATTTCTAAATATTCAGAAACTTAGAAAAGTGATTACTTTTACTACTTTTAAATTAAATGTTTGACATACTTACCATTGTAATTTCCTTTTCTAAAGGAATCCTAAATCTATAAACAAAAAGCAAAAACCACTGGCTGTGATTATTTATGCATTTATTTACAGCACACTTTTTCAGATGCCATCAATGGAACATATAACAAAATCTGAATACCAAAAAGCAGAAGTATTTTGCAGTTTGCTGATAATGATATTTACTGTTATGGATGTGAAGACACCAAGATTAAGGAGATGATTAAGTCCCTTTCTATTACAGTGTTCTTTCTTTGCAGATATGAGGTTTCCAAGATGTACTAAAGTTGGATAGATCTTAAGTTTCACAAACCTTCTGAACTTCATTAAGATAGATGGAGAGGTTGTATACATATGCACATAACACATATTCATTACTGCTAATGAATCAACTTTCTGATTTTATGTAAAAACAATTAACATAGACACTCAACTCAAAATCTATAAATCTGGTAGGCAACTTATTGTCCAGTTTTCAACTCTTAGTACTCCAGATGCCATAGTAATGGTAAGGGATCAAAAAATTGTAAGTTGAACTTGCAGAATTCCAGATGATTATTAGATAGCAGCAAAGAAATATCAAAACTCTAAGACTTTCCTTCTCCCTAGTGGTCAACCAGATTTTTGCCATTCAGGTAAGTAGCCTTAGAAGTACATTTGGAGGACATTAGATTGCCTAACATTTCAAGTACTTTAATGTACTCAACCTATGTGACAATCCCCAAAAAAATTAATGCAAAGAAGTATACTGAATACAGAACAATAAGCTTAATGAGTCATGCCCTGAAAATATTTCTGAGAATAATTCACACAAGAATATACAACAAAATTGAGGAGTGTCTAAGTAACACATAATTTGGTTTCAGAAACAATCTTGGTACACGAGATGCCCTATTCAGCATTCAAGTTCTTGTACAGTGCTGTAGAGATGTCAATCACAGTGTTTACATGTGCTTCATCAATTTTGAAAAAGCATTTGATAAAATAAGACACAGCAAACTATTACAAATCCTGAAAGAAGTGGGACTAGATGACAAAGACATCCGAATCATAAAGATTCTATATTGGCATCAGGTAGCAAATGTGAGACTAGGCCAAAAATACACAGATGATGCAGAAATATGAAGAGGGGTCATACAGGGCTGTATTCTGTCTCCACTGTTGTTTAATATCTACTCTGAGTCAATTTTCAATGAAGCACTGAAAAACATTGATGCTGGCCTCAAAGTAAACGGTGTTCAGATCAACAATTTAAGATATTTAACTTGACCAGGGTAAAGCAATAGATGCAATCTACATAACTTCTGTAAAGCCTTCGATTCAGTGGTGCACGACAAACTACTGTTGAAACTAAGTTCCTACAGCATCTCTGGATCCCTGCACAAGTGGATAGCCATGTTCATGTCCAACAGGCAACAAATAGTCAAAATAGGGAGGACCCATTCAAATCCGGTGCCTGTTAACAGCGGTGTTCACCAAGGCAGCATTTTAGGACCCACACTCTTTCTGCTTTACATCAATGACCTATGTGATTATATTAAAAACAGCTGTGTCCTCTTCGCTGATAACGTAAAATTATTTAACACTACTGATAATGCTGCTGTCCTACAAAGCAACATTGACTATGTGTCAGAATGGTCGCATATTTGGCAACTCCAAATCAAACTAATAAATGCTCTGTCCTGCACATTGGCAAAAAAAATCAGAACACCAAATACAAGTTGGGCAGAAACGATCTCGTAGATGACCCTCCCTTTGTCAAGGACCTAGGAGTACTCATCTCAAACGCTCTAAGCCCCAGAGCTCACCGTAACAGCATTGCCAAAATGGCATTAAGAGTTGTTAACCTAATTTTGCGAAG
>QLTV01003102.1:638117-660184 GCA_003457575.1 Thermophis baileyi
AGTAATACCACTAGAAAAAGTTGAAAGGAACACGTACCTCGGTTTTAATTTACATGAAAGCTGGGACATGATCAGTGAAGTAAAGACAAGGATAGAGAAAGCTCAAACAGCATTCTTCAAAATGAAAAAGGTCTTCTGCAGTCACGACATAAGCCTAAGACTGAAAATCAGGCTTGTCAGATGTTACATCTTTTCTATCCTGCTCTACGGAGTAGAGAGTTGGTCTCTGACAGAAAACCACTTGAAGAAACTAGAAGCATTTGAAATGTGCTTCTGAAATGTACAGACGGCTGTTACGTATAATCTGGGTTAACAAAATCACAAATGAGGAGGTGATAAGCCTCCTGGGAAAGCAAAGGGAAATCATCAAAGCCATTAAAAAGCAAAAGTTAGAATATTTTGGACATGTGATGTGACACCCAGAAAAATACAGCATCCTTCACTTAATCCTCCAGGGAAAGATTGAAGGCAAACGAGGTCCAGGCAGAAGAAGAACATCATGGCTTAAAAACCTAAGGGACTGGTTTGGACAAAACTCAGCAGCACTTTTTCATGCGGCTGTTGACAAAAATAGGATTACCACATGATCCCCAATGTCCAATGATAGATATGGCACAAGAAGAAGAAGAAGAAGAAGAATGTAGTCAAGTCTTCAGTATCTTTGCAAAGGTGGTAAGGTATAAAAGATTTCATCATTCACCTGGAAGGAATATGTGCCGTAGGCTTACTAAATCAACTCACACTGGGCTAAAGGTAATGGCTCTGAAAATTAAAAAAAGAAAATCTTGATGTTCCTGATAAGTTGGGAAAAATGTCATAAGTCAGCTTGTATGTGGCTTTATCCATTATGCTTCACTGCTTTTTAATATGTACTGATTTTTATTTTGCGCCAAACCCAGAAATTATCTTCTGTTCCCTTCATTAAAACTGCCTGCTTAATATAGAAATAGATTTAATGAAATAATCAGCACATTGCTTATAAATTAAGATGAATGAAATACAGACTAAACATGTTTAATATGTATCTTCTGAACCTATAGTAATGGCCTGAGACATTCATCGGTGGTATTAAATGAACTTGTAAGGCTAAGCAATCTGTAATATAATTAATAAACATTTAATGGCATTGATTTTTATAGTCTGCCTTATGGAACTCTTATCAGTATACAGCAGATGGGGCATAACTATGAGAAATTATATTTTAAATATGATTACTGTACTTGAATTATATTTGAAAATTTCTGTTCACTGAAGCATTTATAAATATATTATAACTTGCAGGCCAACCTCTACAAGAGGTAGATTTGGCAGGGGGAGGGGGTTAATACAGTAAAATTTAAATGATGACTATAAAAGTATTTTTTTTAATGATATGTAGCACATTCTTGGTGGAGGGGGTAGAGTGTTCAATGCTCCTTTTTGCAGAAAAATACTTGTTCAACATCACATTTGACATATTGCAAATTGGTTTCCCTAAAACCAGTCTTAATAATAAATATGTTTTTGATAAAATCTTAAGATTAAAATATTTTCTCTATAATAACATACGCTCTTGAAATGAAATATTATTCCATGGACTATATAGAGTTAAATTCCATATAATTTATAGCTCCAATGGAAGAGAATATTTGTAGCTCCGGGTTGAATCGTGGGATTCTTGGTGCTCTCTGAGCTTGCTTGTTTTCTTGCAGACATTTCATTTCCAAACTAGGTAATATCATCAGTGCTAAAAGGGAATAGGGGTGACACCATCAGTGCTAGAAGGAAGGGGAGAGGGTTGCTCTCATTTTATATACTAATAGGGTGTGTCAAATTTTTTAACTTTTAATTTCCAAACATTAAGGGTGCTCAAAAGTTGACATGCCCACAAAAATCATACTTACTTTCAAAGACATTACATAAGAGGCTCCCTGTTAGAAGTTTGGCTCAAAATTAAAAAAGGTCATTACCATAAAATTCTCAAATGGTTATCGACGATAGAGGCAATTATTTATCCAAATTTATTGAACCAGGAAAAAATTGTAACATATGAACAACTGCTAGATCACCAAGACAATCTTAAAACAAAACAACCACTTAAATCATCCACAATAGAATTAGATTGGTGGCATTACCTACAAATACAATCACGATATAAGAAAGATGCTGCACAATTTGGATTTCAAAATCATCAGAGATTAGATAAAATACTATTGGGCCCAGAAGAAAAAATGATCTCAAAACTATACAATTTTCAATTACAATATGAATTAGTGGAAGAAGTGGTACAGTGGTACAGACTTTGGGGAATATTAAAAATGACTAGCATTACTACAACCATTGCTAAAACAGTTGCAATAGAATTAGATTGGTGGCAATACCTACAAATTCAATCACGATATAAGAAAGATGCTGTACAATTCGGATTTCAAAATAATCAGGGATTAGATAAAATACTATTAGGCCCAGAAGAGAAAATGATTTCAAAATTATACAATTTCCAATTACAATTTGAATTAGAGGAAGAAGTGGTTAAAGAGACAATGATAGCATGGGCACAAAATTTTGAATATTCAATTCAATTGGCAGAATGGGATAAAATTTGGGAGATAAATTATAAATTGACTCTGGCAGCATCATACAAGGAAAACATATACAAAATGTTCTATCGCTGGCATCTTCCTCCAGCAAGATTGGCAAACATGTTTCCGTCGTTATCCCCGAAATGTTGGACGTGTATGAAAGAGCAAGGGACCTACTACCATCTCTGGTGAACATGCCCCAAAACTAAAATATTTTGGAATAAAATAAGAACTTGGTTGGAAGAAATTATACAAGATAATTGTATAATTATACAATTATACAAGATTGATTTGAAACCGGAATTGTTTTTGCTAGGCATTTTCAGAAAAAAAATTAAAAAAGAGGACCGTTATTTAATATTACACATAACTACAGCTGCCAAATTGCCTACACCCAAAATTGGAAAAACGACATTATCCCTACATCCGGAATGATTGTTAGAAAAATTTTGGAATGTTCTGAGATGTGTAAACTCACAATGGAAATACACGACAAAGAGGAGACAGAATTTTATGATGCGTGGAAGAAATGGTATAAATGGTTAAATGATAATAAAAAACTTCAAATTTGGTTATAAAAGGTGAATCATAAACAAATTGTAATTGTTCTTGCTCTCACATTGTATGTAAATAATTAGAGGTATACATAACTAAAATGGGAGAAACAGTTTTTGATTATATAATAGGAGATTTAATCCATTAACTAAAAAAGTAAATAAAATGTAAATATATTTGGGAAGGAATTAGCTGTAAAAGTGGTTAGTTTTTGTTTTTATTATGTTTGTCTTATATGTATTTTCTGTATGTTTTGTTTATATGTTGTTTTTATTGGAAAATTTAATAAAGACTATTTAAAAAAAAAGTTGTGACATGCCTTGGGGATTGTAAATATATTTTGATTACTTTAATATAATTTAGATGTACTTGGTAAGCAACTACATAAATATCATAACTTTTTAACATTTTGTTTGTTTCATTTTACAGGTTCAGCTGCCTTTCTCTTTTTGTTAAATATTATTTTGTATGAGAGTGTTAATACTGCTGGCCTTGTTTCCTGTGAGTGTGATAACTGATCTGTAATGGCTTCTAAAAAAAGAACAAGACTGGAAATATTCACTGAACAACCTAAATGGCACTGGCAGAGACTTGTTGCCATCTGAACTTCCAACATTGCGAGACATTCTCGGATATGGACTACTGTTAAGAGAACAAAGTAGTGATGATTCTAGAAACTACCCAGCAGCCAGTCTTGCAAGAGACATATATCCAAAAGTTCTTGAAAAGTGGGAACGAGTGAACAGTTCTTTTGTGACCCCTGTTGTAAATTCTTGAGTGACAATCTTGAACAAGATCCAGGAAAGCTGGGATCAAGCCAAAAGCATATCTCCTGGTAGAGGAAAGCTAGATGTCAACAAGACTTTCACTGTGAAACTTAACAAACTGTTTGGCATCTTCAACTGCAAGTGTCAAATTGTTATGTGTGCCAAATTTGGCTGCCCTGCTGGCTGCAAAAAAGAAGCTCACATTAATTGTACCAACCCTAAGGAGATGAAGATACCATTGAAGGAACTTGCTTTCATTAAAGGTCAGAGAAACAAGATTGATTCTTTTGGATCGCACCAGATTGGTTTGCCAGATGTGCCCAAGCAGAAACAACTAGGCAAAAGGCAAAAGCAACAAGATGATGAAAGACAAAGGCTCACTAAATGTAAGCAGTGAAGTATTCCAGGCATTTCGATACTGACAAATGAAGTAATTATCTCTTATGATGAAAATGAAGGACAGACAACTGATGATGAAGATGAAGAGGAATGTGATGGAAATTATGAAGAAGCCTTAGACCAAACACACATGCCCTCTACTTCAAAAGAAAATACAGAATACATAGATTAGAAATAACAAATATCGCTATGCAGAGCATGAGATACGGTGTTGGTTTACTGCTGCCATTACCACAGCCACTTTCATAGATACTGGCTTGATTACCAAAGAAGACAACAGACTTGTAGTTGACCACAATAAAGTCAAGAGAGCCCACGAAAAAATTATGAAGTTCCTAGATCAAGAACTTGATGAGCTCTATAAGAAGGATGAAATAGAATGCACTTTCTTCAATGGCCATATACCGTGTTTCCCTGAAAATAAGACCCTGTCTTATATTTTTTTGAACCCTGAAATAAGAACTTGGCCTTATTGCCATGCACTCAAAAGTCTGATTGGGCTTATTATCAGGGGATGTCTTATTTTGGGGGGAAATAGGGTAGGTGCAACTAAAGTTATGCTGAAAGCAAACAATTCAGACCAGCAATCCCCTAGTACCATTAAAGAAGAACATTATTCTGTGTGCAGTGAGCTGGGTGGAAGATATCTTTATCATTTCACTCCAGAGAAAGACTCAAAAACAGGAAAACCTGCTCAAGTGATTGCAGATAATCTGGTGTATTTCATGAAGAAGAAAGACATTGACAAAAGTTTGAAGGCCATTGGAGGAGATTCTACAAATACTAATACTGGCTGTGAAGGTAGTACCATGCACTAGGTAGAGGTCAAGCTTGACCAGAAGTTGATCTGGTTGGTGTATGCACTCCACAAGAATGTGTTACCCCTACAACACCTAATCACAAAATTGGGTGGGAAAACCTTGTCTAACAACAAATGGGCAGGTAAAATTGGCAGCAAGATAGATACTGCAAGAGAACTTGACATTGATGCTTCATTCACCAGAGTTTCAACTGGTAAGTCTCTCATTTCACTGTGAACAGTGTGACAGAGTGAGTGGTCTTGGTGGTTCTTTGCTGTTGTTTGTTGCTATCTTGTTTGTCTGACTTAATAGTTCTTTCATTATGGTACTGTTTACTTTTTGATCATTGTCTAATGTTAATCTTGATAATAAATCTCTGCTGAAATGGATTGCTGAGGAGAAGTATTTTGATATTTTTGTTTTATTTCTGGCTTTGTTTTTGTCTCTTTTGAATGGCATGTAGACGTTGTTATTTGTAAATGTGGTTTATCTCTATGTGCAATGCGATGGCAGATTTGTCTGAGAGCCATTCTTCTAAGAATACTCCAGCATTTTTTGACTTGGCTTGGTCTAGAATGCTCACAGTTTGTCAGTTGAAACTATGGTTAAGTCTGTCTATGTGTTGAGAAATTAAGGAGTTTTCATAATGTCTTCTGACTTCTGGTTGTTCATGGAATCAGAATGTGTTTCAAACAATCAGTTTTAAGAAGAACTATAATACTGCAATAACCAACTTTTAAAGATCTTAAATGCAACCTAAATTGAGGAGTCTACTTTTTTAAAAAAATAATAATAAAGGCTAAACATTTTGAACTTTTTCAAACTTGGAATTACACAGTTCAGTTGTAGGATATTAAAGGACTACATCTAGTAGCAGCAACAACAGTCTGGCAATTATGGTCATAAGTTGTGACCAACATAAATTGGGTCATCGTATGCCTGACACAATTTTACAACTTTTTTTTGAAGCAGATATTGCTAATGTGGGAATTGTAAAGCAAATTTCATGATTGTTAAGTGAATCTGTTGTTCAATATAGGCCAGTTTTTGGATATGGAATATCCAATATTTGATATAGAAACTGGAAATAAATACTAGTTTTCAGAAAAATGATTGTAAATCACAGTGACATGACCACAGGTTGCTATAAGTGGCCATAAATTGTGGTCACATTATCATGAGGGTGGCCATTGGAACCCGGTCATAAGAAATATAAGGGAGGGTCCATCCTAACTTCAAATGGTTGCTAAGTGGCTAGTTGAAAATTTGAAGACTAACTATACAATGCAAAGAATTGTACAACCATTTCCTTTTTTCTTATCTCTTGTCTTTATTTTGCTAATTATTTGTTATTATCTTCCTGAACCTCACATAATGTTACTAACCCCAAAAGAGAATATATTGTTTGTAGGAATGGATGCATTCATCTATGAACAGGGTTAAAACCATAAAATCGTAGATGAGAGTTTGAAAGCCCCTCTCTTAAAAGCCTTCTAGGACTTCACATCCTGGTTCTGGACAATGTTAGGGTAATTGCCACTTCTGCCACTTACATTTTAGGGGTCAATTCACCTAGCATATGCCCCCCACCATCCATTATGCAGGGCTCTCACAACCTATTCTCTTGATGAGAAAAAAGAGAAATGAAATAATAGCTATGCATACTTTTCTGGCCAGAGAGCACTAAGGCATGTTATTAGAGGTAACAGCTTGTTGCCAAAGACATAGACCAATCTCATAAGAGATAAAAGAAAAATTAAAAGTTTGTTTTAAATAATGAACTTAAAGAAAATATCAAAACAAAACTGAACAGTGCAATATAGTGCACAGGTTTACTGGAATTAGATTTACAGCTGTCCAGTTTATAATATCAAGAAGCTGATAGATAAATTGTTAAGCTAAAACAATTCAAAAATCACAAGATGGCACTGAACTGTTTCAATTGCTCCCAGTTCCAGGTTCTGAATGTCAAAGAATTTTCAGGGATAAACCAAGACTAATGAAAGTAAAATTAACCCATCTTCTACCTAAAACATTAATTTATTTCTTTGAGATAACCAAGCCTCTCTTGGCTTGATCTCTGACAGTATTCCTAGATATTTATCTGATCTATTACAGTAATGTTATATCCCAATGCAGGCACAATTTTTTTTTGCTACTTACCTGGAGTTTTCCCTTTAATTTTAAAACACTATTTCCTCTCTATCCAGGACAGGTAAAGAATGGGGCATCTGTCTTTCTTTTATGTGAGAAAAGCAATGCTATCCTTAATGTTGATTCTGCTTGTGACAAAAAAAAAAAAGACCAAAAAAAACCTAAGAAACTAAGCGTCATTACAATATTCATGTGGATACGGATTGGCATCACAATAGTATTTATATTTAAAAGTAGAGTTTCCGGAATATGAACTTCCTCAATTTTTCTATCATTCTAGAACTCATATTAATAATTGCTCAGGAATTCATCGTAATCACTGTAATCACATTTATGTGTCCTGAATGGACATGACATTTGCTTTGTCATTCAGATGGAAACTTCAGATTTTTCTTGCTATTATCCATGCTTGATATAATCCTATCCATTCCATACTTTAGCTATAAATCTGTTGTGACTCAATTCTTCTGAATCTGCATCTCTCCTTGATGTCCATCAGCCAGAAAAATTGGTGGCTACAAGAAGCTAGGGAAAAGAACAGGGGAGACAGGAATTTCTATCTGTTCTATCCTTCAACAGAGTAGGGGAGATAGCATGCTAGACTCCGCAAAATATTCTATAGATCTTTAGCATTATGGTATAGTAAGAGGTGGGATTCAGCCGGTTCGCACTGGTTCAAATGAACCGGTTGTTAACTTTTTGCGCAGTTTGGAGAACCAGCTAATCCCACCACTGGCTGACCCTGTCCCACCATGCCCCTCCCCTCCCCTTACAGAGTCCCAGCCACTCCTTATCTTGCCTCGCCCACCTTTGCCAGTGCCTAGAGTCACGCCCATGGCTGCTGCTGCTTTCTAGCTCCCTCGCTCGCTAGCTCACTTGCCTCGACCATGCGGTTCCCATGGCCCAGACTGCTTGCCTGCCTTCACCCTGGCCTCCCACATGGCCCAGCTCCCTGCCTGCCTGGTGAGCCTTCTTTGCCATTCTCTGCTGCCTCCCATGTGGCCCAGCTCCCTGCCTGGTTAGCCTTTGTGCAGCAACAGCATTCTGCCTTCGTTGCGGTACATTTGCACTCAATGCAGCCTTCGCCTCCCGCCGCTACTCCCAGCCTTTGTTGGTGCAGCTGGGCACGACTCCGCCACAAGACACTAGCCTGCTATAGCCATGGCCACCTCATTGCCGGCCCGAACCACCTGCCACCGCCACCATCTCATTGCTGGCCCGAATGGCCTGCTGCTGCTGCCTCCTCATTGCCAGCCCGAATGGCCTGCCACTGCCACCACCACTGCTGTTGCCGACTCATGGTCAAAGTGGCAGCAGCTTGCATAGCACAGTGAAATTTAGCGTGCTTCACAATGGGGGAGATGGGGTCTCCTTCTCCTCCTGGAGCCCATTACGATGCAGAGCCACAATGCGGGCTTTCCCCTAGCAACAGTAGCGGCATCAGCCGCAATGCGGTTTGGGCCTGCAGGCCAACAATCAGGCAGTCGCGGTGGCAGGCGGTTCAGTTTGGCAATGAGGTGGCGGCAGTGGCAGGTGGTTCAGGCTGGCAATGAGGCGGCCGTGGCTGCGGCAGGTCAGTGTCTTGGGGCAGAGTCATGCCCAGCTGCACCAACAAAGGCTGGAAGAGCCGCCCACTGTTTCCTGCTGCAAAAATCTTTAAAAAAAACAAACCTGACTGTTGGGCAGTGAGACCCAGCAAGAGATGAGGTGCCAGAGAATCAGCCCTGGCTGCTTCTTTCCACCATTGCTGTTGCTGCACAAAGGTAAGTACAAGGGTGCTTCGCTCCCGCACTAAGGCTCCGGCTATCACCACCACCACTTCGGCCCTCCTCCACCGCCCCACCTTGCCGTGAGTGATGTTGAGTTGGCCATGCCCACTCAGTCACATGACTCCCCATCCACACCCACCCAGCCAGTCATTAGGAAGAACCAGTTGTTAAATTAGTTGAATTCCACCATTGGTTATATTAATTGCTATTCTAATCATCTACAATATTTAGTCTTACACAAAACGCAGGACTCCTGATCTCAAGCTAATATTTGGGCAACATCTGTATCTTGTCCAAATAAGGTTTCTTATATTTGTGTAGTCTTTCATTTATGAAACTGAAATTTCACCAAGTAGCATATAATTGATGTGGATTTTACTCCTGCCTTTGCCTTTAGTCATTCACCTTTATTGTATGTTGCAGATTACACTCTGTTTAGCACTCTATACCAATTGTGTTGTGGCGCACTATTTATTATTCTATCTTTTGTTGTTTTAAAGTGGTAAGTTAAATATATTGCTCCCTGTGTAGTGCTCTCAGCAGCATAATTTGGTACTCTAAAGGATCTGTCATTATTCTAATTAGAAGTCTTCTCATAGAGTTGCTTGCAACTGATTTTATGCCGTAAGAAGGCACATTTGATGTGAGGTGTGGGACTTGTATATGATAACATAAAGGTCATCAAATCTTAGGCCAACATAAAATTTCATATTGTTCTTTTATTAAGACTTTTGGGGAAAATAGTGCCTTTTGAAGGATATCCTTGGAAGCCTTCTTCTTAGAAATAATTAAGTAATATTCTAGATCAGCCTAGGCAACCTTATATTCCTCAGAAGATCTATGTTATGGTAAAGGAAACAACATCCTGGGAAGGAAATATGGATTAACTTTTAAAATGTCTTTTTGCAGGATCCATATATTAGCAATATTTTTTTACAAAAAAACCTTTTCACCAAAGCCAGAATCTGGTACCAATGAATGGAAGGCTTCTTTTGTTCATGGTGAAGCTGTAGTAGCTGAGTAGGCCTCAGAGACTTTTTTTTTACTTTCCACATCATCCTTGGAGTGGCCAGGAACTAAATACTTAGCCTTTATTATAGGACTGAGATGTTAAAGGATTTAAGGAGTAAAGTTTTTCAAGGCTTTTCTTTGTTTCTAGCTCTTTAATGGGCATTTTTAAATTAGGAAGGAGTTTCTATGCACATACACATATAGACCCTACCTTATTAACCATGTTGTTTATTATCTAGTGATGTAGACTTAAGTGTCAACAGTATGTAGATGAACTTCAACTCTATCTCTTCTTTTCAATAACAATCAGTCGATGTCCTGCACTGTATCCTGGTATTATAATAAATTGCTTGAGGGCCAATAAGCTGAAACTCAATCTAGATAAAATAGAGGTGCTGTAAATAATTGATTCACCTGCATGGCTGGATAGTTTTCTACCTGTTCAGGAAAGGGTTGAACTTGGAAGAAATGGTCCAAGATCCATCATTGTCACTGAAAGCACAAGTAAGCTTAATAACATGGAAAACTTTCATCAACATAGGTTTAAATGGCAATATCTGAACAGATAACTTTGTTACTGAATTGGCAAAGATAAAAATTTCCCAGAAGTTAAAACCAAAACTGTAAATTACCTTGGTAAATTATGGATTGGAAATGCCAATAAAGAAATGTAATCCATCCATCCTTCCTTCCTTCCTTCCTTCCTTCCTTCCTTCCTTCCCTCCCTCCCTCCCTCCATCCATCCATCCATCCCTTTTGTATAGCTGCCCATCTTATTATCAACCCTGGGCAGCTCCAAATCAACATTTTAGCAAAGTTCTTTACATAAGAAGCAGAAATTAAATTCATAGAATGGGAGATAACCATTCTATGGCCATAGTATTTGTAGGGACAGGGGCATGAAGATAATCAAAAACTAAATGAGTCAACAGCAAGTAGAACTACATGGTAGTTTGGAAGAACTACATGGTAAGGAAAACTCCACAATTGCATATGTTTTACATATACTGTATATGTTTTATGTGTTGATAGAGATCAATGAACTATGAACTAAATGACACCTTCCAATTCTATGATGTTAACCCTATGGAACAGCTTGGCAAACCAATATACATGCTGAGAGCAATAGGATTCTCCTCTTTGTAACAAGGATGCAACATGATCTTTCTTATATCATCACCTATTCTGACAATTCTAACAACTGGAAGAAGCTTTATATGTCATTCACACACAGGTGCTTCTTCCAATGAACAAACTTATTGAAAATACTTTTCAGTTACTCTAACAACCAGAGAACGCAGCAAGTTTTTGAACTGGTGCAGGACCTGATTATGCCATGTTGATATTTTCTTACCTGTACTGAATGCAGTTAATTTCCAAGACTAATAAAAAAGTACTGGATTTGATTTTTAAAGGCCTAAATGGCTTGGACTAGGCTACATTATACCCCACCCATGTATTTAAAGTGCAAGAACTTCTTTCCTTTTCATAGTGAAGAATATATAGTACTTATATTATTATCTTTGCAGAGTCCTTATTGCTCTCTGAGCATGGTTGTTTGCTTGCAGACATATCATTACCCAACTGGGTAACATCTTCGATGCCAAGTGAGACACCTACAAATACATATGTTCTTACAGGGGCATCTGCAGGGGGTAGGTTTCAAAAAGGCCAAAATTGTGGCTGATCAAACTCCTGCTCCCTTTTTATGAGTCAGCATAAAAGAATGGGGCTTTCATCATGTGACCATGGCTGCCATTTTAACATTTCTGATATCCCCTAGAGATGTCCCTATACTCCTACATGAATAATCCGTAGTGCATATGAAGTTCAAGGGTGTCTACTATTTGTGACTGACCCATTCTGCCCTCAGAGAGAGTATTATAGAAACTTTCTTTTTTAAATAATTCAGAATTTTTCTTTTAATGTATTTGTTACTGATATTCTGAGTAAAATCTTGATGATATGCTGTCTTGAAATTGTTTTTGAAATTGATACATGAACCATTTTCTATATATGTACAGAACAGTCTAGTATAAATCTTAATACAAATAATTAATGACTGGCTCAAAGTAGGGTGAGGGTCACCTAAAACAGCTGATCTGGAATGCCATTAAAAACACCAACTAATATTATTGGATTTTTACTGCCAGAAACAGTCTTACTAAGGAATTCAGGAGATTGCTTGATGAGTCTTGACAACTTGGCTATATTTTTTGGAGGGGGGCAGGAGAATGTGGTTAGTATTCCAGTTCTGGTAGAAAGTGGATGAGGTCAGTCTTGAATGACCTCTGTAAAGCTTACACTCTTATAAATGAATGCAGGGTTAAAGCCAAAGATATTTAAATTAAAACAAATAATTTGGAAATAGAGTGCACTGCTGCCGCCCCACATCCAATTCTTATTCATCTAATCCTTATCTGAATATCTGGAAAAGACTACAGAATTGCTAGTTTCCATAGAGCTTCAGACATGCCTAGACCTAGTTTGAGTTATGCCTGTGACTGTGATCAGTGCTGCCAGTGGCTATGGCACCTTATCGGAGCCTCACAGAATTGTGAACATAACAGATCTTTCAGCTAGGTTGAGCTCAGCAAATCATGTGGAACGCTTGCATGATTGCCACATCTAGTGAGTGCTTCAGGGATTGATAGCCAGCCTTTTTTTTTTTTTTAAAAATGTCTGACACTTTTAATCCAAGGAAACCTGAAGGCTAGGTTATACATTACAAGGATACATTTATAGTTCTACCACATGATGGCTATATTTGCATTTCTATCATTATTCACCAATTTGGTTTCCCTCTGATATGCTGGTCTATAATCCCATCATTTTCCATCAGCATTTTGATGGATATGATTTCTAATGCAACACATCTAGAGATTACCAAATTGGAAAAGCAGAACTGATTTTGTTTAAGTAGACATTTTAAAATAATATATTCATTCATATTTGAATACATAGGCCATCTTTTAAACCAAACCTCTTTTTTTTTGTGCTTAATTTAAAAGTTCATTTAGGATTTATCCTGCTGTTTTATTTAATTTCAGTTCCTCTAATACTCTGTTACAGTCTAAACTTACAATCTGTGTTTAACTTTTCATTCCAATGGAATATCTGAAAGTTTTCTCCTGAATATAACTTTTGTCAACTTTCTGCAAACTCTTCATTCTTTGTCAGTTTATGTCTCTCATTCAGTTCTTAAAAGTTAGCTCCTTGTCTTCCTTTGCTTATTTTTTTTTCTTGTTTTTGTTTTCAGTACCCGCAAACTGTACAGTAGTTATAAAATGTTCAAATTATCCTTATTTATATGTGCATATAGTATGTGCAATATCTCCAAAATGGATCAAAATCACTTGGTTATTTATTTCCTGGATAAATATCACTGTTGAAGTCAAATTTCCCTGGCACCCAAAAAGAAAAAGAAAAAAATCCATTCTTCCAGAGATTTGAACTTTTGACTTGACCAACCAAGAAATCTTCATTGGAAAAAAAAAATACAGAAAGGACACAAAACATAGGCTACTCTCTAAAGACTGACAAAATCATCTAGATACTCCATGAAATTGCGGTAATTACTTATTCAAATTGCATATTAAGAAAATCCTTTGGGAGCAATCTGTATTTGACCTCTGAAAACAGAAGCCATTTAGGCCTGGATTCCAGGCCACAGAATAATTTCTTAGGAAAATCACATAATAAATATTAAAAACATGAAAATATTCTGGGAATGTGTTTGTATTTATATTTGGTTTTTTTGTATGTGTATATATATATATATATATATCAATATGCATATGTGCATGTATGTATATATATTTGTATGTGTCTGTAGGTATTTAATTTTATCTAGGAAAAATAAAAAATCATCTGTAGAATAATACAATATTACAATAATATTGATTGTGTGAGGTCCATGTTGCTACTGTTTTGCTTTGCTTTGTTATTTTTATACATTTCAAACCAAATGTATTCACCTGAAGCTACATAATGGTAAACAATATCAGATTCATTTTTAGTATTTTTATACTATATTATGGCAATGAATGCTTAATAGATTAAGTGTTCGAACAAACGTTTTCAATTCTTGTCAGCCTAAAAACAATTCTGGAAAATATATATTCTTAACATAAAACATACCTTTACTCATAGTAAAATGTCTTCTTAAAATCAAGGTATTTTGGGCGATAAAATTTACTTCTTTTCTAATGTTGTCAGGTAATCCTATTTTTTTAAAATAGAACAAAAAACAAAACCTAGCAATAACTCCTGAAAAACTTTCAGCTAGTATATTCCAAATTTTTTACCAATTTTTTTTACCAAGAAAGAGTTGAATAACAATCAGCTGAAAACTGGTAAGTCTGTAATTGCCCCACTATCTTTTTTACCAGCCTTTCTGAAGTTGTTAACTAGATATCCTCTGGGATCAGAAGATGAAATGACTCACTTTCCAAAAATAATGTGTAATCACTAATTACTTCTTTATTTCTGTCCCGTCTCCACCGTTTTTTCCCCAAAAGAACCAAGTATAGCATCTGGGCAGAAAGAAAACAGAGTTGCTAGGTCATCAGCCAGAAGGAGGAAGAATCTCAAACATATCACCTGACAATGACAAATGAGGTACATGGGAGTATGCATCATTTGGTTCTATTGAGCTTATACCTTCCAGGCAAAATGGCTTTTATCACTAACTGAAGGGTTTCACATTCTCAGTTGCATCTGCTTGATGTACGTGGCAAGGATTTCTGAAATGTAAAATGGGTTTTAGGTCTTCTCCTATGTCTTAAAGGTCAGGAAATATGTTTAAAATGACTTTGTTGCGATAACAGACAGGTTCTTTTGCCTGGAGAATAATTCTTACTTTAAAAAAAAAAACACGTGACGTCAATAAAGCCCTGCAGTATAAAATTGTTTGCAATGGGTTGTTTTACTTTAATTATGGTGAACAAATGAAAATTGAGAATATGTCTAGAAAAAAGCTTACTTGACTCAGGTCCCTTTCACATGCAAGAACTATTTCCTTAACTGAGGCCAGTATCCCACATCGTCATGGAGTTTCCGCATATTTTTTTTAGCTGTCCCCCTTAGCTTTTTTGCTCCAGATGAAAAATATTTTGCATCACTTCTCGTGGTGTAGATGTTTCCCAGTGATAGAAACTGCTTCTTCACCTTGATATTTGGGATTTAATCTTTAATCTTAACCTAATCTCAACCACTCCCTCCAAGGTGAATCAAAAGAAAACTCCAATTGACTTTAGACCGCTTTGCTTTAATTTAAAAGCTGCAGTGGTTAGGGTTAGGGTTAGGGTTGGAAAGATCATTGGAATGTTCACTGAGCCATGGTGACGCAGTAGTTAGAATGCAGTACTGCTGACTACTGGCTACCAGCAGTTTGGCAATTCGAATCTCACCAGGCTCAAGGTTGACTCAGCCTTCCATCCTTCTGAGGTCAGTAAAATGAGAACCCAGATTGTTGGGGGCAATATGCTGACTCTGTGAACCGCTTAGAGAGGGCTATAAAGCACTGTGAAGCAGTATATAAGTCTAAGTGCTATTGCTATTGCTGCATTAAAAAAAATCAACTCACAGGCCAAGATAAAACACCAAAGGCAGCTTGGATGGCAATTTTTATACTCTACCATCAAAAATAAAAATCCATCACCAAAGATCCACCATCATACCCTGTTTCCCCCAAAATAAGACATCCCCTGATAATAAGCCCAATCGGGCTTTTGAGTGCACGGCAATAAGGCCAAGCGCTTATTTCAGGGTTCAAAAAAATATAAGACAGGGTCTTATTTTCGGGGAAACACGGTACATATTCCACCATTAAAAATAAAGTGAGAGTCCTTGGCAGCAAAGGGAGGGGATATTTGTAAGATGGTAGAAATATAAAGATTACAGGGATTATGTTGATTGTGTATCAATGTACACAGAAAGATAGCGATGGTATTTGAAAGACCCAATGCACAAAATACCACACTCTCCAGTTTTTAAGTATTTGTTTTACATTTCAGCAGGCATCATTTCAGATGACTACACTATCTATACTTTTCTATCTCAAGATGTTGTAGGGCCTCTAACTGCTGCAGTGCTAATTTAATTTAATTGGTAGTTGGAAGGGATTGTATTGTTTTCTCCTCACACAGAGACAACTTGTTTAGCAACATGAAAAGCTGCATTATCTGTAGCATGACTCTGCCTAACCTGCTACAGATTTCAAGTATGCACTTCAATAACACAGTGCCACTTTCTGTTCATGGCAGAGGAAGCTGCAAGTCAATGTGTCATGTGTCATCAGTGCATTAGGGTGACCAAACAACAGGAATTGCTTTCTTCAAATAAGTCAGTTTAATGTACTTCACATTGGGTAAACTGTGCATTCTGATGAGATGAGTAGCAAATAGATTTAGGCACTGCTGAACCAGTATCTAGCAGGCTGATGAAGTCTGGCTGCCCTCCAGGGATGCCTCTTGTCAACAACGCAAAGCAGCTCACAAGCAGGATAACATGAACTGCAATTGCCCACATGTCAGGCATTATTGTCAGGGACAATGACTTAATGATTGTGGTTTCAGGAATAAGCACTAGCTGCAAGAGTTCGAGTGAAATGTTCTTCTTACCTGAAGATGATACTGACCTGTCTATGGCTGCAATAAGATTGTCTCTTAAATTGTTCCAGCTTTTTGGGGTGTCTGCTACAAAATGAATATTGAAATGTAGGAAGAACTGTATGATATCATCTGAAAAGCTGATCATGTCAAACATTCTGCTTTCCACAGAAGCCACAAAGCAATTTTGTGAAGAGATTCAAGAGATGTTTCTTTTTTAAACTGGAAATTTAAATTCAAACTAGCACGTAGCTGTTGTTTGGTAAATCACTGGATAGCAGCTTGAAACATCTGCTTGAGAAGAGGGATAAGAACTGGTGCTTTCTTGGCTTTCTATTTCAGTTGAACTTTGCTCAAGCAACAAGTTCTTTCTCAGTTGTGAAATGCTCTTTTCTACTTTAGTCCACGTTCCAAAATTAGGAATATTGCAATATACAGGAACCTAATTTACAGAATCAGACTAGCTAGCTGAAAGCTGACAGTAATGATTGGTTGTAACTTCCAGTTTTATATACATGCCTGAAATTCTTGAAGATTGAACATAGTATCTTCTATATGCAAAATATGAGATTTATTTAATTCCAATTTGCTCTTTAGAGATGACTCTTGGATTATTCCCCAACCTATTTCCAGGTACCAGTTTTGACCCTGATTATGTGATTTCCTGTTTTGGATTTATATTACTTTAGGTTGATGGGCCAATCAGTTTTGACATGCTTCCATGTCAAGCTTCAGAAAGAGAACTTCAAAGTTACATTCACATTGTCGTGAGTTTCGCTGCTGGACTATTCCATTAATTTGTGGGATTGCTCTTCCTTTATTGATTTTGTGTCATCAAGTTGGTTTCAAATTTTAGCAACAATATAGATTATACATTTACAGAAATATATCAGTATTTTAGAGCTCCCATAATAAAATATATGTAAAATTAATTTGTAGAGAATGTTTTCTTTTCATTGGTTTTCTTTAAAAATCCCTATAAATTAATTTTACATGTAATAAAAATATTGATGTATTTTTAAAAGTACATAAGTATCTACAGTATGTACTAGGAAGCAATTGGGTCAATAATACTACAAATTAAAATACAAGAATGAATCACAACAAATAGCTCTCATACTAAAATTGCATTATAATCCTATTCCTCTATTCAATTTCAATCCAAAATGTTCTCATTTGATTGGAGCTTTACATGCAGAGCAATAGAAAAATAAAATCAGCTCTAAATTTCTGTGTCCCAAATTGAATCCTAAGTCAAGCTGTTCAAGGTCTTCTTATCTTAAAGGAGTACCTCCTTTTAATTTATTTCTCAGCAACTATCTCAGAAGAAAAAAAAGCTGCTTCTTATCATCAAAGATACATACATTTGTAGAAAATTGTCAATGAACATCTGTAACTATCCTGTAGTTCTTTTGTCCTTCTAATATATAAGGTGAAGCCTCCTCAAATTGACACTAATTCCTTTTTTAAATTAGTAAATAGAAAGAAAAGAAAAAGAAAAACAAGATACAAAAAAGATAAAGCAAACAAAAGAAGAACAAGCAAAAATATATGCCACATGTATACATGGACAAATACACAAACACAAACATCCTCAGTTTTTAAACAAAGGCACTGTTTAAACATAGACTTAACCAGGGGTGGGTTTCTCCCGGTTTGGACTGGCTCTCCCGAACTGGTAGCAACCCGCTGGTGATGTCACGATGACATCACCGAACTGGATTGGTCAGTGCCGGTCCGTGGAGGCCGCCATCTTTTATTTTATTTTATTTTTTTATTTTTTTATTTTTTTTGAATTATTATTTTAATTATTATTTTCCTTCTGAGCATGCGCAGAAGCCGACTTCCAGCACTGTGCATGCAGTCGCCATATATTTTTTCGGCTTTGTTTTTTGTTTCTTTTTTGTTTTTTGTTTTGGATTTTTTGTTACTGCGCATGCGTGCGTGCGTGCCCACGAGGCGCGCCCACATGGCGCGGGAGGGAGTGAAACGGCAGCGTGGTAAGTTGGAACCCACCCCTGGACTTAACCCGATCCCTTTTTCCATGACAGCAAATAAAGACCCAATTCATAGAGAAAAAGTGCACATGATTACTACAATATTGTAAATCTGGAGTGGCAAGTATTTCCATCATAAAGGAATAATCTTTTATCAATGCATAGTTCATATATACATAAACACCCAAATTTTGATGTTTAATTTAAAATCACACTCAGATCTTTAAATCAGGCTACTTTTCCCAAGACTTAAACCAAAATGAAGTGGTAGTGGGACAATCCTATATTAATTTTGCACTATCTCCTCCATCTTTTATATTTTATATAATTAATGAAGTTAAAAAGTCAATCCTTTTAAAAAATTCTTTGAAGTAGCCGATTGATGAGTTTCAACTTAAGATCACTAAGGCTAATATTCCTATGTTATTTAACTTAAGAACTTGCTTTCTGTTATGTTTTATCCAGATTGATTGCAAACAATTAATATCCATTTTAACAATGCTCTATAATTTATTGTTATAAAATGTGATTGATTTAAAATATTACAAAACAGGTTCCAGAGTTCATAGTAATTCAGTTTTAGATATTGCTAATGCATCTGGAATAAAGTTTTAAGTAAAATATATTTTCATAGGATATACTGCCATTATGCAGATTTACACAAATTCCAAATTCCTCTTCTAATAACTATGATCATTTAGAAATTTCATTGGAAATAAGATATTAATACATCTATTAGCCCCAATTAACCCTCATTTATTTGCTTTTTTAAAATTTCAATTATCCCAGTTTGTAAGATTATCCTGTGAATAAGGCTTGAAATTGTACTTCTACCTCAACATCTTGCAAATATGCCTTGCAGATTTTAGTTCTGGAAATATAAATTTATGACTAAATGAAGAACCAATCTCTTATAGTCCCAAAGGCGTTTTTTCAAGAGGCAACTGGACTTTCTGGTTTTTCTTTGAAGACATTTTGCTTCTCATCCAAGAAGCTCTTCAGCTCTGAAGAAACTGAAAAAGCTTCTTGGATGAGAAACGAAATGTCTTAAAAAAAAAACCAGAAAGTTCAGCTGCCTCTTGAAAAAGTGCCTTTGGGACAACCATAACCTGGATGACTGAGAATCTCCATAGACAATCCCCTATAGGTACTTCTTGACATACAACTGTAATGGACTCTGACAATTAAGGTCATAAGTCATGACAGTTGTCAAGTGGTTCACCTGTGAGACCAACCTAATTTTACAACCTTTTTTTTGTGTTTTGGACATTAAGTAAATGTGGCAGTTGTAAAGTGAACACAGCAGTCATAAAGCAAATGCCATAGTGATTAAGCAAATGCCATGGTTGGTAAGTGAATCCACTGTTCGCTATGGGTGTTTTTGCTGAAACTAAAAGAAAACACTGATTTTCAGCAAAATTTTTATAAATCAAAGTCACATAATGCTATAAGTAGCTATAAATGTGAGCTGGTTGCTGAGCACTCAAAATGCATTCACATGACTGCAGGGGGTGGAATCAGCCATTGGAACTTTCAAACTGGTTCCTAAGTATCTTTTGGGGGTTCCAGTCATTTATCATGATTTCTCATATAATAAATTTCAATGACTCTTTTTTAAAAATCATTTGTGTCCATATTGATTTTTTCCCTTGAATATTTAAATTCCATAAAGAAAATGGTACAAAAATATGAAGTAAAATATATTCCCAATTATAAAGTAAAGAAGCATAACCTCCCATCATCATATGATAACCTAATTTATAATTTAAAAGTCTAGCATTTATATTTCTTAAATACTTAATGGCATTAATATGGGAATCCCTCTAAGTACATATATTAAATCTGAAATAATATTAATTCCAATAAAAATCCCATGAACTCACTGGAATTTCAACCATATATTTAGACATGTATTCATAAACTTTTATATTTACAAATAATTTTCCTTAGGGTACTTAAAGGTATTTATTTCAAATATTAAGATGAACCTATATTTTAGATTTTTTCCATAGGTAAATTGCATTATCAACATAAAGGAACTGTGTTCAATTCCAGTTATTTCTATGTCCAGAATATTCTTTAATCACACAACTAGAGAGGTCAATGGTTCTGCTGACCATAATTAAATTAAATATAGGTATATGAGATATTTTGATAGCTAAATAATTTTATTTATAATAGCCATGGCTGAGTTGACTCAACTAATGAATTTGAATCTAATCTGTAGTTCCAATTAGATTGGAAATTGGCTTCAATATATATTTTCTCTCATATTCCTCATCGAGATTTTAGTAGGCAGAGAGTATTTTCTAAAAAAATCCATGTTGGGATCATCACATTTCTTCTTTTAATCTGATTTTGATCTGCTATGATCTGTTTTGGATCTGTACCTTGTTGACTTTTGCTGGTTAGTATGGCAGTTTTCAGAGGGGAATAACTGCTGCATACTAGATCCAAACTGGTATAATCTCTCTGGAACAAAGGATACATCATTGAGATCATCCATGTGACTCTGGACAGCTGCTCCTCACAAATAGACTACAGAAATTACAATTTTTATGGTTGGCTTATAAACTGGGTGGATGAGATTTGGGAATAAATCAGGCTCACAGTCGCAAAGCAGTCTCTACAGACATTAAGCTACACCAAGTCTCATGTCTTAATCACTTTTTGTATTTTTTTTAAATTGCATATTGGAAAGATTAAGACTCTTTGGACTGGCAAGGTTTTACTGAATTCATCAAGTGAGTTTCTGCCTCCTTAAAAGACAGTGATATAAATTTGATTTTAAAACTTTTAAAAATATATGATTTTTTTAACTATGCAGAAAAAGACTGCTTAGTATATGGATTTTGGAAAGTTAATAATGGATTAAGGAGTCAGGGGGATTTGGAATTATAGTTTTGAATTATTTAGATGATATTTTCTCATGGGAAAATGGAGATTGCTTTGGGGGTATTTTTATAATAAGGAGACCTTGAAAGCTGGACACCAGAGCCAGAGGATAATGAAAATGGAGCAGAAATCTTTAATGCAAACTTTTGAATACCTTTCAGCCAAGGTTTTGGACAGAATGGATCAAATGCTTGATAGAATTGACAGAGCATGTTGTAATGAAGTTGTAAAACAAGAATGGACTGCAATTGATGGCTATGAAATTAATTTGAAGGGAGATTTAAATGTAATACAAATGAATCTGAGGGATGATTAATACCCTAAAGGAGATGAATAGATATTAAACTAGGAATCTGATTTGAATTCTTCTTAGATATATCTCCCATATTTGGGTGTACCAGGTGATTTAACAGGGAAAAAACATATATATATAAATTATTTTTTTTTCTTTTTTTTCTTTTTTTTTCTTCTTCTGCACATGTGCACAAGCTGAGTTTCCAGCACTGCGCATGCATCGCCATCTTGTTTTTGGTATTTATATATATATA
>QLTV01003102.1:661269-674158 GCA_003457575.1 Thermophis baileyi
TGGCCACGCGGTGCGGGAGGAAGCGAACCGGCAGCAAGGTAAGTTAGAACCCACCCCTGATACATACATACATATATACATACATACATACATACATACATACATACATACATACATACATATATGCTATGGAGGAACTTTTAACAAACAAAAGGATAATTTTATTTATTGATACAAGACATCTGCTTTGAAACAAAGAAGAGCAGCAAACAGGAACTTTTTTGAAGGGATTAAAGAATATTTTTTAAAAAAATCAGGGAAGATTTATAAGTTTAGCTTGTTCTGTAAGGGTAAAAAGAAGAAAATAGTTATATCTGGTTGCTCTTATTGGATTCTGGTGACAAAGATTGATTGACATAGCATTTGGACTTTATTTTCCTTATCTAAGAGATGAGCTATGAGGAGAAGAGAGATTATGTTTTATTTAGAGATGGTGATAAGCTATTAAAATTGTTTTTACCTGTTGAGATCAAGGGGGTAGTTACTTCTTTTTTCTTTCTCCTTCCCTTTCTCCTTTTTCCTCTTTCACATGTCCCCTTTTCTTCTTTCTTTTTCTGTTTGTATTTTTGTAGTTTTGTATAGACTTCTATTTTCTTTATTTATACTTCTTAATAAAATTATTTGGGGAAAAAGCTTTTTAAACTATGTACTGGTGTTTCTATAGATGACATCTGTGTTATTATGATTTTTAATCAGTTTTTCTACACATAGTACCCAATGTTTTCAATCTCAAAAGCATTTAGAAATGAATAAACAGATGGACACAAATGCAAACATATTTTCTTGACTTTCTTTTCCTGCCTCCCATTCCACCAAGGGGACTTAATACAAATAAACATCATGATATTTCTTCTTAACTATGATTTAGCTCATCTTTTTTTGTTTTGCATTGCCCAATATTATAGCTGTCATTTGATAGCTGAATATTTAATTCAGAGCTTCTTATTATTCAGAGATATGCATATTTCCTCTGTTATTCCTTCTATTTCCCCCTCCTATGAATGTGTGACAGTCAGGTTTTTTTTAATAGTCCAAAATTCCCTAGGATATTTGTCTTCTAGAGCGTCAATGTTATTCACCTCAAACTGCTAATTATTGGGATAAAATCCTGAACTAATTGCGATCCATTCAAGAACTCACATGAAAACTGGAGATGTTAGTTCAGTTTTTGCTCTAGCACAGTGGTTCTCAACCTTCCTAATGCCGCGACTCCCGCCCCACCACCGTGACCCCTGTCCCTCCCCCTCCCCATGCACGATGAGGTGACAAAGGGGGTGTGGCACCAAGATAGCGGGCTAGCAAGCGCTTAGGCGACCCCTGTGAAAGGGTCATTCGACTCCCAAAGGGGTCTCGACCCACAGGTTGAGAACCGCTGCTGTAGCAGGAGCAGTGGGCTGTTCTTATATCTCCTATTTCAGCTCACTATAGCCCTTCATCCTTCATCAGACTGATTTTTGCAATGCTTTTTCTTTACCAAGCTGAAGTTCTTTGCTGCATGTTACCAATATTGCTAACTTGTCCAACTTCCCCCAATAGTTAGTATTCCAGCACCACTATAATAATCAATGTACATTTAATAGAATATATTGCATGAAATGTGAAAAAGGCAAAATGATACAGGATTTTTATATATATATTTTTTCATTTTTATTAGTTTATTATATAAAATATAAAAGTACAAAAGAAAATAGTAAAAAAAATAGATCAGGGGGAGGGAAAAGTGTAGTTAGTAAGTTAGTGAGTTAGTTAGTTAGTTAGTTTACTTTATTGATTAGCCCATGGGCCATATCAAAGTGCAGAGTTCCAAACACAAATTATTATTAAAATCCGATAAAAACAATTTAAAATGAAATTTGAATAAAATATAATTTAAAGTGAAATTGGAATAAAAGTACAATTTAAAATTAAATTGGAATAAAATATAATAATTTAATATATGGATAAATAATATACAGGTATGATAAAATTATATTTCAGTGTCATCCCTACAATCTACCCCAATCAGTCCCACATATGCTGATATCAACCAAACCATTTTGCTGAAGTATTGTGCTGTAAATGTTGTTTTCAAATTCTGGTAACTTGTTTTGATATGGGGATCCCAATGGATCATTAATTTAGTATATAGACCAAGGTACGTTTCTCTTACCCTCTTATATAGGCAACAATCAAATAGGATGTGAGCCAGATGTTCTACCTCTGCCGTTCCCAAATGCAGAGATGTCTATTGTAGGTTATAGAGTGGAATCTCCCATATCTGACCATTGTGTCAAGCTGTTTAAATCTTGCTTGTGTAAATATCTCCCTAAGATGTTTGGAAAAGTATAGGAAAAAGAAGAAAAAGAAAAAAAGACATTGACTTCCAACTTCCTTTGGTGCATTAGAATAAGATAATAACATCACACTTCAACTTTTTACTTTTACATAATAGTATAAACTAGCCATTTCTATAACAACAAACCTATTTAATTAGTAAAACCCAAAATCAAAGTTTCATTTTTTCCATCTTTAGCACAAAGTCCAGAAGCAGTTTCTAAGTAGAAACAAAAGTAATTGTTTTTTTCTTTTAAAGAAATAATTGAGGAGCTAATTTAGAGAAGAATGTTGAAATGAAAAGAGTTTTGAAATTGTAATTTTGGATGAACTTTTTATACTGGTATTAGCAATGAACAGAAATCAAAACAGACCTTGCAAGTTTTCCATATTTACACAATTTATGCTTTTTGAATTATTCTAGTAATGACAATTATCATACAAGATCTATATGTATGTTATCTATACAGATGCATTCTAATAATTACATCATGAGTGGCTCTTCCAAAGATATTGTATGATGCAGTGGTGGGTTTCAAATTTTTTTACTACTGGTTCTGTGGGCGTGGCTTGGTGGGTGTGGCAGGGGAAGAATACTGTAAAATCTCCATTCCCACCCCACTCCAGGGGAAGGATACTGCAAAATTTCCATTCCTTCCCCACTCCAGGGGAAGGTTACTGCAAAATCACCATTTCCTCCCAATCAGCTGGGACTTGGGAGGCAGAGAATAGATGGGGGCTGGGCCAGTCAGAGGTGGTATTTACCGGTTCTCCGAACTACTCAAAATTTCTGCTACCGGTTCTCCAAACTACTCAAAATTTCTGCTACCAGTTCTCCAGAACTGGTCAGAACCTGCTGAAACCCACCTCTGGTATGATGCTGTTCACCACTGGTGTTATTGAACAAGAAGGGTTTAGAAACTTTACCATAAAGCCCTTCCAGATATTAATTCATTCTTTCTAATAAAAGTGTAGGACAGAGTCACACTTGCTCCCATGTTCATTTTGGGTGAGATATGCATGTCAACCATGACTAGAAAATATTTCAGAAATGAACATCGCATTTAGCTATAGCTAAGATTGCTAACTTAGACTTATATACCACTTTACAATGCTTTACAGCCCTCTTTAAGCAGTTTACAGAGTCAACATATTTCCCCCAACAATCTGGGTCCTCATTTTACTGACCTCGGAAGGATGGAAGACTGAGTCAACCTTGAGCCTGGTCAGATTCGATCTGCCAAATTGCAGTCAGCTAGCAGTCAGCCGAAGTAGCCTGCAGTACTGCATTCTAGCCACTGCGCCACCCCTGCTCATATAAGTGCAGGGACCCATCTAGAATGACCAAAAATAGTTTTAAAATTTAAATCCAACTGTCAGGAATATTATAAATTGAGTACATTGTTATAATTTTTAAATGTATTTTAAATTTGTAGCCTATTACCCATAATCAATGCAATGGCAATCATCAAAGCAACTTTCTATGAAACTATTGCTTCTTAAACACCATCAGTGAAAAACTGTCAAAATACCTTTTTTAAAAATACGGTAGGAACAAAACATTGCAAGGATAGCAGAACAGATGTTGTTGAC
Source organism: Thermophis baileyi (assembly GCA_003457575.1). Lineage (NCBI taxonomy): Eukaryota > Metazoa > Chordata > Lepidosauria > Squamata > Dipsadidae > Thermophis > Thermophis baileyi. The sequence continues at coordinate 665,176 of QLTV01003102.1, forward strand.
CATATTCAAATCAGGAAAAGCTCAGTCATGCATTGAAGCTGGAAGCAACAGTGTTACAAATATATTTTGGAAGGCAACTCATGGAAAAAGTGGATTAAGGTGGTAGCAGCTGAAGGCACATTCCTTATCAAAGTATAACGCAGAACTTCAGTTCTGAGTGAATGGATTGTTTTAATTAGAAAACTATTTGATGAAAAGTTCTGCTTCAGTCATGCAAAGAGTGAAACTTTGGTTACTTTTGCCATGGATGATCCCCAAATGATATAGGCAACCCTAATAATGAAAAAAAAAAAGTGAAGTTGATATTGATACTCATGTATTACTTTAAATATTGTGTGAGGGGAAAAAAAGGTTAAAAAAGGTAAAATTTACTACTGCACCTGCTAAAGTCTCTGTTGTAAATTGTGGAAAAATACACAGGCCTTTGGCAAATACAATTAGAAGAAAAAGTTATTGGATTTTGTGCTGACAACACAAATACTATCTCAGGTGGTAAAGTAAGCGTGGGAGGGGGAAATCCAATCTTTTCTGCAGACTGAAAGTAATTCTTGGGAACTTTTTAATTAGAGTGGTGGTTCAGCCCACACTCTCCACACTGCTGTGCAAAGTGCTGGTGAGATACTACCTTTTGACATTAAGTCCTTTGTAATCAAGTACTTTCATATTTATACCATCTGTTGAAAGAAGTCTGAGTTATTGATTAGTAATAGCAGTTGCTTCTCCACCCAAAGCTTACTGGTTTTCTCTGATGCCTATAGTGGACAGTTGCTGAAGCTTTTTCCAACTCTCCAATCTTACTTTTGTTCAAATTACTTGATGTTTTTGTGTTCTTAGATGATCCTTTTGGTGAAATCTAGTTCAGATTTATGAACAATTATTTCCTTCAGTTTAGTTACACAATAAAGACAGAAGATAAGTATTACAAATGTTGTAATGGAATTGACAACATCTCAATTCCTCAAAGAAAGTTGTTAGAACAAAAAGATAGAAAGCTATTCATGAAAAGCAGGAAATACTATAAGCAATAAGTTTCCAAAATTCTGTCCATTCCTTCTTTGCTTACTCAAAGTAAATGTGTTACATTGTCTTGGAGCCCATAGGCTTGATATTTGGGAAGAGTGCTCTCTAGTTTATGCAGTTGTAAAATATCAACATCAAGTTTCTGATAAACTTTCACATATATAAAAATATTGTAAAGGCAAAATAGCAGAATGGAACAGGGAAAGAGGTCAATGGATGAAAAATGTTCATTCATTTTGGAAAGATGCAAAGTTAGAAACATGGTCCTCTAATATGTTGCTTATCTTGAGGGTTGCTTGTTATTACAGTGGTACTGAATTCTACAATACTTCATGCTTCTTTAAAAATATATTTTTAAAAAGATTGTTGTGAAATTGCATTTAACATTAATAATATATAAATTTATACAAATTAATCTATCCCAGTGTCATACATGGAAACAAAATTGCTATAGTAAACTAAAATCTTGGGTATTTTTCTAGGCTGGTTAAGTTTGAATAGATTTTGTTAGATATCCATTTGAGTTTTCTTTTGAAATTCTAAGAATAGGGTTCCATTACAGACCGTTCTCTATTTATGATCACAACTGGGACCACAACTTCCATTGCTAAGCATGACAGTTATTAAATGAGTTGTGAAAAATGTATGACCTTTTTGCTGTGGTAATAAAGTGAATCAGCACAATCATTAAGTGAATCACATAGTTGTTAAGTGAATCTGGATTCACTATTGACTTTGTTTATTGGAAGTTACCTGGGAAAGTCACAAATGACAATTACATAATTATATGCCAGTTTGCCAAATGACCTCAATTTTGGTCATATGGCTATGGGAACATTGCAATGGTCATACATGCAGCTGGTTATAAGTCACTTTCTTAAGCACTGTTGTAATTTCAAAAAGTCACTAGATGATTGATTGTAAGTCAAGGACTACCTGTAGCGAATATCTTCAGTAACTATGAAGGTGAAGCTCTTTTCAGCAGGTTTCTTATGCACAAATCAACAGGTGAGGAGAAAGTGGAGAAATTCTGATTAGCCCTGACATTATGCATTCCATTATCTCCAACCCTAGTGTCTGTGCATACAGAATGAATGTCTAGTGGAACTAACCTTTCTGAGTTGTCTTTGCAAGGATTCACATCTTATATTAACATATCAGGAATAAAGCTAATTGACCTACTTGGCTTCAAGGAGTCCTTGCTCTCTCTTCATATCTCTACATATAAATAACAACTTCTGAAGATGGCTTGAGAACCTTCTTTTATGATATATGTGCTGTCTTGTGCATAACATACTCTTCAATGAATGTTTTTATTACAGTTGCTGACCAGAATTGCAAAAAATAGATTAAAAATAAAAAGTAAAAACAGAATAAGGTAAAATATTGTAATTGGTGGTAGGTTCATTATTGGTTAATAAAAATCTGCTGAATTTTACAGGCAGTAGATCAAAATTTAGCTCAACACTAAATCATATTGATCTGATAATGACAACAGTACAATTAAAAACATCAGAATTTCCCAGATGTTTTACCAAATAAGGAATTATGAAGCAGGTCCTTCAATTATGTAGAGGATACAGTATAGCAGAAAATCACAGTCTTTAGTGGGAAGGTGTAGGTTTCAATTAATAGATGCTCTGCATTTCTCCACAAATCTTGTAGAAATAGCCATAGCGCTTAGACATACATACTACTTCATAGTGCTTTACAGCCCTTTCTAAGCGGTTCTAACAGTCAGCATATGGCCTCCCAACAATCTGGGTCCTTATTTTACTGAGGTCAGAAGGATGGAAGGCTAAATCAACCTTGAGCTGGTGAGAATAGAACTCATAGCAGTGAGAAGTAAGTTATCCTGCAATACTGCATTCTAACCATGGCACCATCACCATGGCTCAGAAATGAAATGGCAACTTATCAAGAAATAAGTCTGAAAGTGGGATATATACAAGAAAATTTCCTTCTTGCTAACAATAGCTGAAAATATTTAGTTTAAAGCTTCATTTTAAGTATGACTTAGAGGCTCTTAAAGAATGCATGTGGCCTCATAAACTTGCAATAAAATAAACTCAAACAGCATAGGCAACATTTTTAATCTGTGACCATTCCATTGTTTGTTCTACTGATTCCTGGTTCATAGCAAAGGTATGATTCCAAAAGATTAATTGGACTGAAAGGGCAGCAGAGACAAATGTGATGATGACCAATACGTGAAAGCATGTGTGATGGTTGATGTGTGTTATGTGTTACATAATGTAACATTAAATTGCTTAAAAACACTAATAAATGTGTGATAGGCATCAAAAAAGGGTAAAAAAAATCTCTCCACTATCTTGCATAAACCCTCCTATGGTCATTCCTCTTCTCCTGCTTTTAGACATTACATTTCTGTAATATACTCTGACGATAACCTTTATCCAGTGTCTTACACCACATTCAATTTAGGTAAACACTGACAAAAATGCAACAATTATGGGCTTCTGTCAATTATCTGGAGCACAGGAAAGGCAGCTGAGGAATCATCATTCATCCGTTGGGTTTGACAAAGAATTAGTCATTTAGAAGAAGTAGATGGAACTGCAGTTAAAGGTCAGTGTCTCCTTTACTAAAGATTTAAAGTACTTGCTACACTTCATTGGATGTTACTGAATAGAGCAAGTAAAAATAATAATAAAAAAAAAATCTTAGCATGCATGATTAAAGAAAAGAACCAGTTAGGTCTACTATTATTTCCAAGAAGTTTGGCAATTAGCAATTTAGTTCTAGGGTCACAAGTGTATTTTTATCTTGATAGAAAAAACATTTTATTAGCATGTATTCATTGCTGCAGCTGGACCTATAATCAGAAGTAGTCAACTTTTCCCCCTGTTATTCTGAATGAAGCATTGGAATGAATGTTTCCATTTATATACCCTAAGTAATGTTTCGTATAGAAAACATTTTTTCCTGCCTTTGCAGTTCACTCAGAACTAAACAAAAAATACCCTGAAGTCATGCTGCTCTTTTAAATCATACAGTGAAGCTGGATGACCTCCTATGGCGATTTCTCCTTAACCCGAGTAATTATAGGCTTCCAACTGCCCTTGTAAAGGAAGGGCCGTTCTTTTTGGAAAGGAATTTAATTAATTCTGTGCATATGGAAGATTTCCTTTTAGCCATAAGGTGGCAGATTATTTCCACAGGAATTTATTCTCAGCGACAATCTTTTAGCTGATCTGTTGCTCTTAACCAGATTCTTTCTGATTCAGAAGTTAAACTCTCTTTTTTTGTGTGTGTGTATAGAAAATCGTTTTTTGTTCAGCCTCTTCCGCAGCAGTATATTCTGCCATATGGGGATATTTACTTCTTTGTTTGCTTGTTTACTACTCAAATTTCTATGCCACCCAGCTTGAAGCAAGTCCTGGCCAAGTGAGAAATCAATCAGTAATCAAAATAACAGTGATTAAATCTAACACTGTTTGGGGGAACATTCAAAGTATTTATGACTGTGACTTTGTTGAGAGAGATGGTGTTCTGTAAAAAAAAGATCAGAAAAATAAAGATGGCGGTCAGAACTTCACAATCCTACCATAGCTCTCTTTTATATGCACATAAAAAGGGGATGAGATTTCAGTCTCACGATAATGGCTGCCATCTTGGCTTTTTTGATGTCTCCTTCTGGAGATGCCCCTATCTGAGACTTTTACAAAACTGGTATATTTCCCCATACTCTTTGGAGGATTTTTTTTTTAAAAAAATCATTCTTGCTTCTTGTCTCTTGTTTCCTTGTTCCAGACAGCCATGGCTCTTTCCCCACTATTAAATTTCAATGTCTTGTTTTCGGCAGTTTTCTCTCTCCTTGTATGGATTATTTAGTATGCATTTCTCAATTGACTACACTAGCATGCAATCATGGTAACTACTTAGGAAAAAAATAGCAATTGCAAAATCATTCATAAGTTATCATCTAACCTTCAAAAGTCACACAGATTTTTTTTTTAACTACAACAGAGGATTAATGACTTTGGGGAAATTTCAATATTTTGCTCTATTTTATTATTTATTTTACTTCTGCTTCATTGACTATGCTAAAGCCTTTGATTGTGTGGATCACAACAAATTGTGGCAAGTTCTTAAAGAGATGGGAGTACCAGACCATCTTATTTGTCTCTTGAGAAACCTATATGCGGGTCAAGAAGCAACAGTGAGAACTGGACACGGAACCATTGATTGGTTCAAAATTGGGAAAGGATTTCGGCAAGGCTGTATACTGTCACCCTGCCTATTTAACTTATATGCAGAGCACATCATGAGAAAGGCGGGGCTAGATGAATCACAAATTGGAATTAAGATTGCCAGGAGAAATATCAACAACCTCAGATATGCAGATGATACCACTCTGATGGCAGAAAGTGAAGAGAACTAAAGAACCTCTTGATGCCGGTGAAGGAAGAGAGTGCAAAAGTTGGTTTGAAACTCAACATTAAGAAAACTAAGATCATGGCATCCAGCCCTCTCAATTCCTGGCAAATAGATGGAGAAGAAATTGAGGTAGTGACAGATTTTATTTTCCTGGGCTCACCGCAGATGGGGACTACAGCCAAGAAATTAAAAGATGCTTGCTCTTGGGGAGGAAAGCTATGGCAAATCTACACAGCATACTAAAAAGCAGAGACATCACCCTGCCAACAAAAGTGTGTATATTAAAGGCTATGGTTTTCCCAGTTGCAATGTATGGCTGTGAAATCTGGACCATAAGAAAGGCTGTGCGCCAAAGAATTGAGGCCTTTGAACTATGGTGCTGGAGAAGACTCCTGCGAGTCCCTTGGACTGCAAGGCGATCAAACCGGTCAGTCCTAGAGGAGATCAACCCTGACTGCTCTTTAGAAGTCCAGATCCTGAAGATAAAACTCAAATACTTTGGCCACCTAATGAGAAGGAAGAACTCACTGGAGAAGAGCCTAATGCTGGGAAAGACTGAGGGCAAAAGAAGAAGGGGATGGCAGAGAATGAGGTGGCTGGATGGAGTCACTGAAGCAGTCGGCATGAGCTTAAATGGACTCCGGGGGATGATAGAGGACAGGAAGGCCTGGAAGAACATTGTCCATGGGGTCGCGATGGGTCGGACATGACTTCGCAACTAACAACAACAACAACATTATTATTATTTATTTATTTTATCTATATGCCATTCAGTGTATGCTGTTCTTGACAGCATCTTATTCCTGATGTTATGTGTTGGACTGGCACTGTCTCTGAAACCTCTATGCAAAATCTGCACCTCAGGTTCTATGGTAGACTCCCACTTCTATGGATCTGGTACTTAGTGCCTATTCTTGTGCTGCTATGATCAATGCCTCAGTACTGTCTTTTAGTCCAGCCCTTTCCAGCCACTGGAATTAGGATTTCCTAATGTCTGCTACTTCAGCTACCCATTGATGGTGTATCTCGTCTTGCCATGTCTTGATCTTTTCCCCATGTCTGCTGCTGCTACTCCAGGCATTCCCCCAGGAACTTATCTTTGGGTGCCATCTTATTGATATACTCCTGGATACTCTGGGTTTCATCCAGGATGTTGGTTTGACACTCACAAACACAGAGACAGAGACAGAGAGCAAGACAGAGACAGAGAAACAGGGAGAGGGAGAGAGAGAGAGAGAGAGAGAGAGAGAGAGAGAGAGAGAGAGAGAGAGAAAGGGAGAGGGAGAGGGGGAGAAAGACAGAGACAGAGACAGAGACGGAGACAGAGAGAGGGACGGAGACTTCTTAAGCAAAGGTAAAATCTCAGTTCTTAATGGACATTTTCTCAACAATAGTACAGAAGTAATTTTTCCATTACCTTTTGGGAAGCTATTATTGAACTTCTCAGTTTAACCCAAGCTGTGGGGGTTTTGTAGTTATCTCCTATTCATGTACTAAGCAGGTTCAACCTAGATTAACTGTATTTGAGATTCAACTAAGCTTAATTAAAGTAACACAAAATCTCATTAATACAAATGTAAAACAGTTGTAAAATATATAATTTTTATATAACATATATTTTACATAAAAATGTGGAAAAGGAATATGTAAAAAATGTTCAGAAGATTCAAAATAACTGTTTAAAAAGGAGAAAAAAAAGGATCCCATCCAATAATCACCGTAGTATGATTACCCCAGTTTTATGGAAAAGTTCCATTTTAACAGCGTTACAAATGTATGCTAATGAATGTGCCAATCAAACTTCAAGAAAAGAGAATCTGTCACAAAGTGGGGGCCACTACAGAAAAACACTGTCCCTGGGCATCTTGTGCACTTAAGAGACCCAAAGCATCCTCAACTCTGCAGGCTGGTCCAATATGAAGAAGGTGACCCCAAAGATACCTATTTCCTTAAGAGGAAAAGTTTCCTGCACCTTGGCTATCAGATTAAAAAATAATCATGTTGATCCCTTTCCTCTTTCAAATTCATGTATGTCCTAGTAAGGTTATCCCTGCCATAAGAAAATATTCAAAATTAACACTTAGACTCAATCCTTTTTCCAGATCAAATATAAAATCCTCTCTCAAAAGATACACCATGAAAATTTGTTTTACACTCTCAGTGGTTTCACCCAATACAGCAATCCCTTATAAAGTTTATTTAGGTATTGTCAGATCTATTGTGATTTGTAAACCACAATTAATGATTCAATATTATATATGATGGACAAATTTGTCCTATGCATTTGTGATGAAGAATGCCACCCAGCAAGATTTCAGAGGCAGATCTGGATTAAAAGGCTTCACTTTATTTAAAAAAAAAAAAAGTGGGAGAGAATTTAAATGTCCAAATAACATCCAAGTTTCTTGTATTAGGGCAGCTGTATGATTTTCACTTTGGCAGCTGTAATCAAATTCTTGTTCCCATGCACATTAATTAATGGAAACAGAGCCAAACAACAACAAAAACTACCCATATCTATTAAATTTCCACAAAATTAGACCTTCTAAAAGGAAGCTGTCTTACAAATGACTGCCTTTTAAAGATGAAAAGAAAAAAGGCACTTTCAAGGACTGTGAAAATGAAGAAGGTTTCAGGAACAAGACTTCTAGCTCTAAAGGGTAATCATGTACCAGCCTTGACTTATCCGTGAAAAAGTCAGGCACTCATTAAACCTTATCTGATGCCAAAGTTATATGTTATGGTTTATTGCCTGGAGTACCAATTAATAAAGAATTAAAGAAATGAAGAAACCAGTAATTCATACTTTTTGTAGGGAGAAAGCTCATATACTTCAGAATAGTGCTAAAATATTAATAGTCATTTTAGTCATGTATTATTTTATTAAGCACTTAGCTTTGTAGGTTTTATCAAAAGATATATGACATTCATTTTTAACAAAAATACTGAAGAGATTTCAGGAAAAAGATAATTTATTCAGAATCTAATAAAGGAGATTTTGAATGGGGGGAAAAAGAGAAAAAGTGTAAGCATTACTGATTAGTAATAATAATACTTTAATAAGTAGTTTAATAGTTGTTGGTTTAATAATACTAATACTTTTAGTTACACTTATTGATTTAATACTTTATTATAGTTTAATAATGAAAAAATAGTTGAAATCAATGCATCAACATTCTTATTGAATTCTGTACTGAGAATGAGAGAAATCTCAAAATAAATTTAATTAAATAAATACAATCTAGCATACACCAAACATCCTATTTGAAAATATGTTTAAGTAAAATGCTACATCTGATATAATATGCAATAAAGGGATAAAAGCTCTACTTGCAGTAAATGTCCTTTGTATATGCAAACAGTGATCTCTTATTAGAATAAAAACTTCTCTACAATTGTATTAATTACATAATTATTTGCAATCTTCTTTCCATGTTTGCTGTCAATAGCATATAAAGTAAGCACTATAACCTTGTCAATAAAATGTAGCCAATAAAACTTCCTGATATAATGATATGATATATGATATGATGATATAATATAATAAATATAATAATAAATA
>QLTV01003102.1:676589-693716 GCA_003457575.1 Thermophis baileyi
GATGCAAACTTAAGGTAAACCGCTCCAAACTCGATTGCAGAAAATACGACTTCAGCAACAGAGTGGTCAATGCCTGGAATACACTACCTGACTCTGTGGTTTTTTCCCCAAACCCCCAAAACCTTAACCTTAGACTGTCTACCACTGACCTCACCCCATTCCTAAGATGTCTTTAAGGAGCGTGCATAAGCGCACCATCATGCCTACTGTCCCTGTCCTAATATCCCCATGTATTCGTAACCATCTCATGTATTCATAATCATGTTTATACATTTTATGTATTCACAATTATGTTTATACTTTTTCTGTAATCTTATATATGCTTGACAAATAAATAAAAACATAGCACTGAAAGGAAGCAAACTTTTTTAAAAACTAATATTTTTAATGTCTATTTTCAAACCTGAGATACTCCGTAGTATCTTGACATAAAAGGTAGTCTCTGGATTAGGGATCCAAGATTGCATAGAATAGCATTAGCATTCTTTAGAGTGAAACTGGATTGATGATGTACTTATAGAATACTGGACAAGTTGAAAAACTGACCACTTACCATTAACAGGAACTACCGCATGTGATAGAAGTACCACTCAGGCTACTAACGTGGTTAATATATCTTACTTTACAAAAATATGGTATATGAAAATATTGATTAACTTCTCTCTCTCTCTCTCTCTCTCTCTCTCTCTCTCTCTCTCTCTCTCTCTCTCTCTCTCTCTCTCTCTCTCTCTCTCTCTCTTTCTCTTTCTCTTTCTCTTTCTTTTTCTCTGCCATAATTAATAGTCAGCTGGGCACATTTCTGATAGAGCAATGCCTCCCTCCAGATCCAATCGGATACAAACCAGATCAACCTTCTCTGCAAGAATCAAATCAGCAATAAAGCAAGACTTATTACATTTAAAAGCAGCAGTCTAAAATCTGAGCTATCGCAAATCTGCTGACCAGGTAAATGAGGGGAGTGCAAGGAGACAGAAAATGGGACCCATACTAAATATCAAGGTCACATTCCCTGTGAGTGTTTCTGCCTCCCATTGTATTTCCTATTGCTTGACACTGCTGGAATAGCCTGCCCAATCCTGCCTTCCCTGTCAGCCATTGTATCCCCAATCCTCAACACTCTTTTATTGAACTAAAATGGGAACTTTCTCCAAGTAGCAAACACAGGTGTAAGGTGAGGCCAACAGGCATTACAGCACTTGCTCTAATGGCAGAGTCAAATATCTATGGATTTATCTGGTGTTGATTGTAACAAATGAAAGATAGCAAACTAGACTTTAAGAAAAATAAATGGTAAACACATAAATGAATAAATAAATAAATGGAAAAAAATAGGCATGATTTGTCTGTAAAAGTAAAAGATGAGATAAAGATATAACAAGGCTAAACAAAAGTTGTGAACAATGTGGTGAACATTATGAATACATTTAGCATGGTGAAGATGTAGGCTTAATTATGAATGAAAGGGTTAAATAGAATAGAATAGAATAGAATAGAATTTTTTATTGGCCAAGTGTGATTGGACACACAAGGAATTTGTCTTGGTGCATATGCTCTCAGTGTACATAAAAGAAAAGATAAGTTCGTCAAGAATCACAAGGTACAACACTTAATGATAGTCCGGGTACAAATAAGCAATCAAATCATAGTAGGAACCAGTCAATATAAATTGTAAGGCTACAAGCAACAAAGTTACAGTCATACAGTCATTTGTGGGAGGAGATGGGTGATGGGAACAATGAGAAGATTAGTAAATAGTTTGACAGTGTTGAGGGAATTATTTGTTTAGCAGAGTGATGGCGTTCGGGGAAAAAAATGTGTGATTTGTTTTCACTGAAGAACTAGAAATTTGTTCAGAGGGAATTGTGTAATGTTGTGAACTAGGAGTGGGAAAAATAATAACATGAATGAATATGTGGAAGCCAGACAGTGATGTACTGGGACCAGAGGTGGGATTCAGCAGGTTCTGACCAGTTCTGGAGAACCGATAGCCAAAATTTTGAGTAGTTCGGAGAACCGGTAAATACCACCTCTGACTGGCCCCACCCCCATCTATTCTCTGCCTCCCGAGTCCCAGCTGATCGGGAGGAAATGGGATTCTGCAGTAATCTTCCCCTGGAGTGGTGAGAGAATGGAAATTTTACAGTATCCTTCCCCTGGAGTGGGGTGGGAATGGAGATTTTACAGTATCCTTCCCCTGCCAAGCCTACCAAGCCACACCCACCAAGCCACACCATGCCCACCAAGCCATGCCCACAGAACCGGTAGTAAAAAAATTTGAATCCCACCACTGACTGGGACCAAAAGGGTTGGGGCATTTGGAGACCCCAAATTGATTAAAAATAGATCTGCTTATTTCAAATATATTGTTTAAGCATTTATATTCTTAAACACAGCTGGCAAAGGAATGGCTATAAAACTAAGACCATAGCTGATTTGATTGTTCATAGTGAAGAACTGGGAGAATTGGTGAAAATAATGAGTTATGGTAAATTCTGAATTGGGTCAAACCATTTTCTACTCTTGTTCTGACTGGGAAGATATGGACATGGATAAAAACAAACAAACAAATAAACCAGCAAACAAACAAACCTAGAGTGAAAGTAGAATGAATGCAGGAAGAAACAGTATGAGCCCTGAATGAAAATATATAGGTTAATCTTTCAAGAGAAAGAATGGAAAGTAGATATAAGAAATGAGAATATAGAAGTAGCTTGGAACAGGAAGAAAAGAATGAAGGCATTGAAGCATATTGAGTTACACTAATGGGGAGTACAGTATGAAAAATAATACTTGGCACAATGAGAAACTCAAAAAGGATATAGATGTGAAAAAATGCATATGAACAGATGCAAAAATATGGAGGCTAAGATTAAAAATATTGTATAATATAAAGGAAAAGGAAAAGCTAGTGGCAAAGAATATAGTTACCAAAAATAGACTAATTAAAATTAAAAAATGGCAGAGTAAAAACAAATCAATTTTGATTGAAATTTTAAAAAATGGGTGGATGAAAAGAGTAAATTAGAAAACCTTCGTTGGGGTGAAACCAAAAAGTAAATGATTTGCCATTAAAATGAAATGAGGAAAAGCCTGAAGGAATATCTTAGAGAGCCATAGAAATGTGTGCTAGAAATTGGAATTAATGATATAATGTTAGATTATATTTAAAAATTAGAGAAATGTAGTTATAAATTTTGTGAGAATACTGAAGAATGGCAAGATTCTAAGAGTTACTTTTGTAAGTAGAAAAATGATAAAAATTGGACCTACTTTACTTTTAGTTTGACTGAACTTTTTTAATGTACCTATAGGAGGACTGCACCTGCCCTTGTGACTGGAAGAATGCAGTTATTGTTCTCCTACACAAAGAGAAAGGTAGCAAAAATACATGCAAAAACTATAGGAGGATTTTGTTGAGTGTGCCTAACAAGATGTTTAACAGAATTCCAAATGAAGTGGATGACCATGAGCAAAATTTGGGAAGGAAAAGAACAAGAAGAATGCATAAAATATTTTCAGTTTTCATCAAGTCAAGTGAAAAGAAGTTTATGAAAATATATTGTGTATCTGTTGATTTAGGAAAAGCACCTAATGAAATAAATAGTCTTGAATTATGGTATGTTTTGCATAAATACAGATTTGAACGCTTGTTCCTAAATGTGATTAAAATGGATAATGAGAGAAATATGGGATGTTTGGTGAGTATTTCAGTGCTGACAGGGAGTAAGGCAGCAATTTGTAATTTTCTTTTGGTTATTTAATGTATTGGTAGATAAATGTATAGCTTGTGGTGATATTAGAAACATAACAGCTGACTGGCTAAGAACATGAAAGCATGTGTATTTCTGTATGCATGATTTGCAGTATGATACAATGAAGAATATGTGTCTGAAAATGAATGAATTAAAGACCCAGGTAGTTGTGTTTGACAGGGAAAATAGAATGAACAATTGCAGGTTATACATAAATAGCAAAAGTGATGACAAATAGATGAATGCATGTATCTTGGTAGACTATTTTTCCTAAGGACATGGAAATGAATGAAGAAATTTCACCACATGCAAGGGCTGCTAGAAACATAGTAATCTGTGGGAAGGAATTAAAGTTTGGTGAAAGAAATTCATCTTGAAAGGAATGTTGCTGTAAATAGAGTAGTAAGAAGAGGGCTTTTTTTTTTTTTTAGCAATTCCTAAACAATGAGGAGATGCAGTCTGTATTGGTGACAATTGATTTAATCAGCCTTCTTTTTCTGGTAATAGTTCCCAACATATCTCCCACAACTTTAAGTAGATAAGCTGGAAAAAAAATAGAGGAAATTCTTAAATATTATGGATATAAAGTAGGAAAGCAGAGAGAGAGAGAGAGAGAGAGAGAGAGAGAGAGAGAGAGAGAGACAGACAGAATGTGTGGAGAGATTCAGGAAGAAAGGGCAAGGAAAGAGGGAGGAAGGGAGGAAGGAGGGAAGGAAGAGAGGGCGAGAGGAAGGGAAGAAAGGCAACGAACAAGGGAGGGAGGGAGGAAGGAAGGAAAGGAAAGGAAGGAAGGAAAGGCAGAGGCAAAGACAAAGACAAAGACAAAGACAAAGAGAGTGTTTGTAAGATAGATTTCAACAATCCTGCTTTGAACATATGTTCATCCCCAGAATTATTTTTTAATATTAGTACAAAGCAAAGCATTATTAAATCATGGGAAAGATAAGGAGGGAAATGCAGTAAATTGCACTAAATTGAAACTGCAGTCAGTATAAGAAAGCATTGCACCCTCATGTTGACAGAGAGCATCCAACTGCTTTAAGTGCTTGCATTCTAGGATGCAATAAAGAATGTTATCTAGCTGTGCTGTTTTGAGTGGCTGAGTGGCTTCTGTTGAGTTCAAACCAGGGAGTCTAATAGAGGAAATAGAAAGTATTACAATTGGTATTATTGTCCTCTGTTATCTTTCCATCTTTCTTAAGTTCTCAAGCTGCCACATTTCCCAATATAAAAAAAGCACCAAAGCAGGAATTCCCTTATGATGCTCTTCCCTCAGATTCAGTGGGAACAGAAGATTGCAGATCAGTTTCTAAAAAGAGATGGAACAGGACATTTACCTTTACTGGTACATACTGATAGTATTTTTTTTTAATCAAATTTAATGAGAACCAGTAGGTAAAAACAGAGGATCATTTTTCTGCATGACACTAACTCACAGGCACTCATTCCAGAATTCTACCGACACACTAATTTATATCTTCCTTTAATTGATAGAACTCCAAGTTCTAAGAAGGAAAATGGGAATGTTACAAACCTGTAGACCTCTCATTTTCCACCTTTGAAATTGGTGCATTGAGATGCTTACCGGTAAGAAAAAAACTGCTGGTATACGTAATAACACACGTTGGGTATCAGGCTTTACTACATGCCACTAATAATGCAAATCACAAGTTAGGTTATTTCTAAGATGATACTAGGAATGACAACTATTCTATGGGAGAAAGATGCTTATATTGATATGTATTGTGCTTGAATGTACTTGAATAACTCTATTAATATCTATGGAAATTAGATCCATATTAAATATACTTTAATTTCTAGTTGAAATCAGAGGAACCAGAAACCTTTTGAAAGGTGTGAGGTACAATGGGGCAATCACCCAGAGCTCCATAAATGGAGGAAGTCTTCAAAATTAGTATTTGAATATATAGTTCAATACTTCAAAACAGAATATTTGAATATATCAGAAGGAACACTTTTCATTCAAATCAGCAACATTAAATAGTTAGAACATAATAGAGAGAATTATTTCATGAAATCAGGATTCTCACACATTGCCAATTATAGGGCCATTGACTTTAATGGCCTAGAAACAATGAAGAAAAAATGAGATTGTTGTAAGGTGCTATGTGAGAGGAGTAGTCAAATAAACACACTGATCTCAGGAGTCTCTGAATCATAAAAAGCATGAATAGGACTTAAATGTACTCAACTATTCCCCAGAATTGTATTTAATTTGACATTAAACTTATTATTTAAATTATATTTCATTATGGATCATTTTATTGTTATGCTCAAGGTGGCAATGGCATTTAACCAATTTAGATACAGGAAAGAAATTCCAGCGGGATATATACAATGAAATCTTTCCTATTATTTAGTTTGTGAAATCTCATATATCACAATCTATTTCTTAGTCTTTAAAATTCATTGGAACTGCTTTTGGGTGAGGGACACTTGCACAAAACAAATGTTTTGTAAAGGCAAATAATTCATTAAGCATTAATTCTGAATAAAGTTAGAGCCTTCTTCTCATTTCTTTTCATTTCTAAAATGAAAGTGTTATTTAACAATGTCTAGCAGGAAACTTGCCTATTTTTTTTCTCCATCTGTAGGAGGGAAAAACAGAGAGAAAGAGAAGCATCTGCCAAGCTTTATACTCCTTCAAATGCTAAAATGAACTAATGTCAAATCAAATCTCTCCTACAAATGGAAACTTAGCTGGCAGTGTTGTCTTTGGCACAGTCCGTCTGCTACTGATTTTTTTTCTCTCCAATTCTGCACCTCTGTGTTCAGTTGGCATCCTTAGACTTAATTAGTGACAATTTTCTTCACACCAGATTGTACGGGCATATGTTTGTGTGTGTAGCTGCATGTATTCAGGCATATTTGTGTACATTTGTCAGTGTTGTGCTGAAGCTTCCATATGCAGTTATTATCATGATTGTTCAAAACTCAGAGAGGAAAATAAGAGTGGGGGGGGAGTGTGTTGGGAGATAGCAGCATTTTACCTTAGATCTGTCCTTTTGATTTATTTGTGAATCACAGATAAGCTTCAAGAATGATCTGGAAAGGAATGGGCTGAAAGCTTGCCATAAAAGAAACTTGCCTTTTATATAATGTTTGAATTTATTTCCTGTCTAGAAGATGTTGTCCCCTGCTATGAAACCAACTGGAATTTTCTTTCCCTCAACTGTTACCAAATGTGCTAGATTTTATTCCCACATTGTTTAAAGAAGCAAATCCAATAAATGTCACCTCCATCACCACCTCCCATTTCTACAGCTTCAGCTAATCTATAAAGCGATGTGCTTTATCTGCCTTACTAAACCAAAACCTGTGGAGCTGAAAACAACTAAGTCCAGATCAGTTTACTTCTGGACTTCAGAGATTAAGTATGGAAAAGAGGGAGGGGGGAGGGTTTACAAAATGCTGGATAGTTTTAGGTGCCCCCCTTTTGAAGATAAAACTAGCATCCATAGCTGCTGAGTCAAACTCTGGGTGTTCAACCCCATGCCTTCACTAAAGCAGTGACTGATTTTTTTTCATGTGCCTTGTTCAGATATAATTCCCTGCACGTTCAGAGGATTACATACTGTTTATGCATCATGCAATCTCACTGAGTCCTGTTTCTTTACAGTACTTACTCCTGCTGCTAAAAGGAAAATAGGCTCTAACAATCTCTTTTGGTGCCAAAGCTGCTGTACTGAATGAACATATCCTGCCTGCAGTTGTCTGATTGATCCTTGTGATCCCTCTATCCAACATGAGTTCAAAAGTATGCTACAGCTCAAAGAGGCTAAAAATTGGTATTTGTTTAAGATTTACTTGCAAACTAGGGCTTTCTTACATATTAACAGATGCTATCTGGCCTTTCAAGAAGTAAACACAGAAGTAATTCAAACTTTGGATCCATTTTTAAAAACTGCCATCATTAAAAAGGGAAATGGGCATGTGCAGGCATGTCTTGTGCCAAACTCCGTCACTCCTCAAAAATACCCTCTGAAAGTAGTGAAAAAAATAAACAAAAAAGAGCAAATGAGAGGCATGCCATACAATTATAGCCATTAGCCAGCAAAACAATTTATCAGATAAACTAAACATGTGTTTGTGTACCAGCCCTCCCAAACATTTTTTTCTCCCACAAAGATCTGAGTAATAGACATTATGCTGATTAAAAAGCACGCTCATCAATGACTAACATGCTAAACATGGTAACTAAAAGCAAATCATGTCAGACTAATATGACACTTTGTAGGACAGAAATGAGTGGAATGGCTTGCCTCCAGAACTTGTGGGTGTTCCATCACTGGAGCTTTTCAAGAAGAGATTGGACAGCCATTTGTCCAGAATGCTACAGAGTCTCCTGCTTGAGCATGGGCCTAGAGTAGAAGACCTCCAACTCAATTCTGTATTAGAAGGTTAAGTTCTGTAGAGCAAAGGAGTGCTAAGACCTGCTCTTAGAAAATGTCTTTCATAACATGCTTGTCAACAAGATAGATAAATGTGAGCTGGGGCCATGACAGTGTAGAGGTTGAACCAGCATACCCAAAGGATATTCATAAAAGGTTATTCATTGATTGGTGTCTCCAAGTTCTCTTCTAAGCTCTGTGAGACAAGATTACTCATGACTTGAGGAATGAAACAGAAGGAGTGCCTACATGACATCAAGTTTGGGATATTAATCAAGCTGGATTATTCTCAACTGTGATAAATATGCATTTGGTAAACAATAAAAAATAAAGGCACAAAACTAACCTGTCTTAGCAACACTGTCTATAAGAAGAATCTTTGGATCCAGACCCAGTGGATTACTGGGTAAAAAGACCAATGCAGTCCAATACATTAACAAAAACAGGGCATCCAGATCAAAGGAAGTAATACTACTACTGCATTCTGAGATGGTGGAGGACAATATAGATATTTTTTTTTTCAGATCAGAGATTTATAGCAGTTTTTAAAATCTTCCATCCATTTTTTACCAAAACAACAGTAATAAAGATAGGCTTTATGTTCTTTTATGTTACTGATGGCTAGGTGATACTATGAAGGTATTTTATCTGGTTTTGGCACTACACTTTGAAAGGATCTGGAGAATTCAAAGCAAGCACAGTAAAGAGCTAACAGAATGATAAGAAGTCTAAAAACTAATTTATGGGGAGCTGGTCATATTCATTTTGCAAAAAAGAGAACATGGTTTAAAATATTTAAAAGGCTGTTAAAAAATGGACATGGACCTGCTTTGTGTTGACATCAAAAGCAAACCAATAACTACAATTAAAAGAAAAGACTTTTAGATTAAATATTGGGCTGAATTTCCTGATGCTAAGACCTATTAAGTGGTGGAGCAGCTTGCCAAGAAAAATGCTTAGTTAGAATGCCTCATTTTAGTCAATTCCTGCACAAAGCCAAGAGTTGGGTTACAGGATATGTAAGGTGTTTTCCAACACATTCATTACATGATACTATTACCTGCTTAATCATGCAAACTCGCAATGTGTATGCACATGCGAGTGCATACAAGTACATGCATGTGCATACATCTAAAATAATACATCCATACCACTAATATATGAATTTTACATACAATAATCATGTTTTAAATTAGAAATTTTATTCTTCAGAAAAGTATAAAATTATAAGAAATGTTAAATTTTAATAAGATGCCTAAATGGTTGTATTAGCTTCTAGCTTATCTAAAATAAACTCAAATTCAGATACATTGCTCACTAGGGAATTCACTGAGGAAATCCATATGAACTTGTCAGAAAGACATATAAGATGAGGTTATCTGATTTAGAGTTTATAAAGCAGTGTTCCTTAATGCTTCAATTGATCCAAGATTTGGGCCATGAGTAAAATCTGGTTTCATACCTTAAAGTTTTCCTTGTGCCATCTGGTGACTTCAAAGGAAACACTTGTGTGTAGAACTGAACTCTTCTGGCTGACATTTTACTTCTTTTGGATTACTTGGTTGTTGGTTATTTTTCTTATTGATTTTGTGTCCTCCTAAATGATGACAATGGTGGTGACAAACATTATGTCTTTGTTTGAATAAAGGTGTAAGCACTCCAACATTGAAAATGACTTTGCAATCAATTCTGTTCAGGGAATCAAAGCTCTGCCTCTTTTTTGTGTGCAGCATGTGGAGTGGAGTTTTTATTGCACTATTGTGATCACCATCTTGACTTTTTTAATCCTGCTTTGTGGACACTCCTGATGCCAAACATTTGGCCATTAAAACACACGAAAAGAGTGAAGAAAAATAGCATGTGCAAAAAGGCAAGGAAATAAAACCCACAGTGGAGGTACAAGGCAATTCAAAGCTCAAACAGTTATGTCATATAACTATAGTAATATTAGTACTGTAGTGGGATAGTTACAAGCTCCAATATGCTGCCAACTCAAACGTTAATTAAGGGAGATATATGGGGCTAAAATGTTTTGTTTTTGTTTTGGTGTGTTACAGATGCTTTGTTTTGTTTTGTTTTAATTTGGTTTGGTTTGTAACAAAAGAAGCTCAAAATAATTAATTAATCACTAATTTATATAGTGAGGACAAATCAAGGCTGGTGGAGTGAGGATCACAAATGGGAGCTCAAAGGAAAAGTGTTGGCTTTCCAAGCGTCTATCTGTTGCACACAAATCTATCTGTCTGTCTGTCAGCTGTCTGTCTGTCTGTCTGTCTGTCCGTCCATCTGTCTGTCTGTCCACACACACTTGTATACATAAACATGAAGAAACAAGCCTTGAAATAATCTTAAAGTACAATTCTGAACATGTTCATAGATCATGCAAAAATGTAATTTATTGATTTTAACTTAGTGATTTTTCTGAACCTAAACATTCTGGTTTGCAACTATTGATTGTAGTTTAGTACAATGTGTGGCTGTCAACAAATACAATCCAGCAAATCATAACATATGAATATAGTATGATAAAACTAGATTTGGTAAGATTGTTTCAATTGAAGAGGAGTTTTATTTATTTATCAACACAAATACCCACACTGCCACATTAACAATTGTTCATTATTATTCTGTTTTGAAGTACTTATGAAGTGCCCAGAGTCATGGACAAGATGGGCAGCTATATACATTCAATCAATCATTTAATCAATCAATCAATCAATCAATCAATCAATCAATCAGTGGTTCTGGACTTCTATCAAAGTTAAACAAAAATATTTTGTTTAATGTTATTTGTGAATATTCTGGTCTGTGGAATTTAAAGAAACTCATTATGTGAAAACCAATCTCTCTGGAAAAATCTATGTTACATTTCCAAAAGTGGTATACAATAAAAGAGTTAAAATAGCAAAGAAATCTCAAAGTTTAAGAGCAATCATTCTATCTATCTATCTATCTATCTATCTATCTATCTATCTATCTATCTATCTATCTATCTATCTATCTATCTATCTATCTATCTATCTATCTATCTATCATCTATCTATCTATCTATCTATCATCTATCTATCTATCTATCTATCTATCTATCTATCTATCTATCTATCTATCTATCTATCTATCTATCTATCGTATATTTTATATACCTTAACTCTGGGCTTCTCATAGGAGTGGTAATAATAACAATAATGACAATAATGACAATAACGATAATAACGATAACGATAACAGCAACATAAAAAACCAACGTCAAATTCCACTCACCTGTGACTCCATCAGAGGTGGGTTCCTCCCGGTTTGGACCAGATCGCCCGAACCAGTAGCGACCCGCTGGTGATGTCACAGTGATGTCACGGATCCAGTTCGGTCGGTGCCGGTCCGTGTGCACTGCCATCTTTTTTTAAAAATTTTTTTTATTTTTTTTTTTTGAATTTTTTTGATTATTATTTTTTTGAATTTTTTCCCAGGTTTTTCTTCTTCTGTGCATGCGCAGAAGTCAAGTTTCCGGCACTGCACATGCGTCACTATCTTGTTTTGGGCTTTTTTGGGGGGGGGGATTTATTTCTGATTTTTTGGCACTGCACATGCACGCGCGTGCAAAGCACGCGCATGCCCACGAGGTTCGCCCACGCGGCACGGGAGGAAGCGAACTGGCAGCGAGATAAGTTAGAACCCACCCCTGGACTCCATCATCAACTTCCAGTATCCTAAAATAACACCCCCCAATATTAGGTTAGAGCTAATGATTAAGGAGGTGAAGGCTTGTCAAATCCCTATGGGGGATGTTCCACAGGGTAGAGAGAAGGCATGCTGCCTAGGTCCTGCTATATGACAACATTTGAGAAAAGGGACCTGAATAAGCCATTTTATTTAACCTGCTAAGTGGGAAGATGCTGTCAGGAAAAGTTGGTTCTGCTGATAATCTTGTCCCATGTCATGGAGGGTTAAAGGGAAATAACAAGCATCTTCAGCTGTACCCAGAAAAAAACGGGAAGCTATTGCAACTACATAGTAGTGCTATAATATGAGCAAACGGAAGGACAATATATTATCTTAACCTTGGAATTAAGCTGTGGAAAGACTGCAAATAAGAATAATCCTACTTCCTACATCCCAGGAAATTATATCCCTAAAACAAATAGGCAGATTGACCTAATATAACAGCCTAATTAAACAATTTATTCAAATTATGGTACATTTTCTCCCCAAAATTGACTCTAGCACTTATAACAGCCACCAATATATTTTGCAGTCTCTCAGCCTAACATCTTAACATTTTTTATGTAAATTGTGAAATGCTGTAAACAGTATCTTTGTTTTTAGGATTGATTCAATCAGTTTTATTATCCACATCCAGTACTTTGCATAAAACACATATTCTGGTAGCAACAACAAAAAAGAAACTATCTGGCTTACTGCATTTGCAATTAATTTTGCAAGATAAACTTGGAAGTAGCATATTTCTTGTTTTATTATGCTGGTTCTCCAACCCACTGTTTTCTGTAAATTTGGTTATGTTAACAAAATAGGCGTTACATATACCATAATACTCTGAAATACTGACACCTTGTGGACAGTAAAATACCAGTGGAAAATGGCAGAAATTATTTTTCTGTACATCTTTCATTTTCTCAAAATAGTGAACTAAAATTTATGTAACCAATTTACATGTTGTGAACAACAAATCCATGACAAAATTCACCCTTTATATCAATGCATCAGTTTGGTAGTAAATATTATTAAAATATTTTCCAAACTAGGTATTATGGTTCAGATAATAAAAGCATCCTGAAAACCCCGTGTAATCCATAAGTAAGCAAACATGAAAAAATGTATTAGATTTCTACTGAATTATGAAATCAAAATAGAAGAAATATCAATAATAAAAACAGTGTTCTTCAGAAATAGGATTCAGGATAGATCTGTAATCTGATGTCATGAAGTTGTAATTGTTTTAATCTGGAATATATGTAACATTATTCACAAATATATCCACTGCTAAGGTGGTGTGGTGACTCAGTGATTAAGACACTGGGCTTGTTGGCTGGAAAGCCCAGGTTCAAGTCCTGAGCACCACATGATAGAGTGAATTCCCATCCTCGCCCCAGGTCCTGCCTACCTAGCAATTTGAAAGCATGCAAATGCAAGTAGCAATAGCAATAGCACTTAGACTTATATACCGCTTTACAGTGCTTTACAGCCCTCTCTAAGCGGTTCACAGAGTCAGCATATTGCCCCCCAACAATCTGGGTCCTCATTTTACCCACCTCGGAAGGATGGAAGGCTGAGTCAACCTTGAGCCGGTGAGATTTGAACCGCCGAACTGCAGCTAGCAGTCAGCTGAAGTAGCCTGCAGTACTGCACTCTAACCGCTGCGCCACCTCAGCTCAGTGGTTAGAGTAGATTAACAGGTACCATTTTGGTGGAAAGATAACATTGCTCCATGACATCATGCTGGCCACATGATCAGGGAAATGTCTTCAGACAAGGCTCAGTGCCCTTGAAACAGAGATAAGCTCTACCCCTTATAGTCTGCAAGGACTAGTGGAGTAAAATCTGCATGGACTTCCCTCCTAGGAATGCTAGGAACGTAATTGTATTATTCCAACTGAAGTGGAATCAAAGATGAATTTATTGTCAGTAAGATAGTCTATCTAATGATAAGGCCAGCCCTGCCCAGGAAAACTGAGGAAGAGGACAAAGGTCTTATTCAAAGAGCCATACAAAATATAGAAATAGGGTTGGGTGATACTTACAGTATGTAGTTCTTTCCATGTGATCTGATGTGCACATTTAAAGCTTATTTAAGTAGAGCTTAAATATACATTAGATATACATTAAAAGTCAGATGTGTCGATCTGTTGAATTAAAAGGTGTTTAATTTTGTCATTTTATTCTTTGAAATCAACATAACAACCATTTCCTACGCGATTAGATTTTACAGAAAACAAAAATATTTATTTTCCAGTTTCTGCGTAAAACCGAATGTAGATTCTTTGGAAATAAGTCAAATATCTGTCCTCCAGATTTTAAGGAATTCTGTTTTTGACTAAAACATGCAATTCTTTCCCCTTTTCTTCCAATTCTCTTTTCCTTGTTTTAGGAAAAGAATAATTTGTAAGAACCTAAGAACTTTGTTTGTTTGTATCAGTATTTTGAATAGTCTGTGCTACAGTTTCTTCACTTGGTCTAGCAGATCATTGATTTCTATTCAGGAACCAATGGAAAGGGGGGGGGGAAATTCAATATTCTATTAACAAAAAGAAGAGGAACAGTGAATCTGATTCCCAACTGAAGTTGCAAAACAGTAAAGCATAGAAATGAAAAGGTCACAGTCAAACAGAAATATCTAGTACCTGGCATACCTTTCCTTATAGCCTTTAAGAAGGGCCAGGAAATTTGGCTCATCCATTGAGTCAGGCAGTAAGTGTGAGCCTTGACAGGCTACATTGAATGTAAGTATGATTTATATTCACTAGCTGTTTAATTGATGTTTTAGGGTAGTATAAGAGGTTGGTAGGTAGGTAGGTGGGTGGGTGGATAGATGATAGATAGATAGATAGATAGATAGATAGATAGATAGATAGATAGATAGATAGATAGATAGATAGATAGATAGATAGATAGATAGATAGATAGACAGGCAGGCGATAGACAGACAGACAGACAGACAGACAGACAGACAGACAGACAGACAGACAGACAGACAGACAGACAGACAGACAGACAGACAGACAGACAGACAGACAGACAGACAAGAGACAGGCAGAAAGACAGACCATGGAATGGGAAATTTTATATGACTAAATCTTCCAAAGATGTAGGATCCAAAATCTATTAACTATGTCAAATAGTGAAATCCTGATGTGTGTCTAATTTCAGTGTGCTAATGCATTTTGATCATACATCCAAAATATTATTATATACATTATAGTATTAGTATTATATACATATTGCATGTATTGCATGTATTATATACATGTAATGTGTGTGTATCAGAGGTGGGTTCCTCCCGGTTAGCACCAGTTCTATAGAACCAATAGTAAACTAGTGGTGACGTCATGGAGCCAATTCTGTCGGTGCTGGTCCATGGACGCCGCCATCTTTTTTTTGGATTATTATTTTTTTTGAAAAAAAAATGTGGGGGGGATTTGTTGTTGGTTTATGCTTCTGCGCATGCGCAGAAGCCGAGTTTTCGGCACTGCGCATGCACCGCCATCTTGTTTTCAGCTTTTTTTTAAAAAAATTGCTTGTTTTGCTTCTGCACATGCACAGAGGCTGAGTTTTTGGCACTGCGCATGCACGGCCATGTGGCACAGCCATGTGGCATGCAATGCGCATGCAGCCACATGGCGCGGGAGGAAGCGAACCGGCGGTGAGGTAAGTTAGAACCCACCCCTGGTTTGTATGTATGTATGTATGTATGTATGTGTATATGTATGTATATGTATAGATATATACATATTTGTTTTTTGAGGTTTTCGCGGGTCTGTGGTTATTCGGGTTTTCTCCCGCGTGAAGTTGGAGATGTCGTTGCGACGTTTCGACGAAGTCTCATTCGTCATCATCAGGCTGGTTATCAGGCTTGGTTCTTCAGCCTCGTGCTTCTAGGAGCAATGTGAGAATTGCAGCTGTTTCTTCCTTTTAACTGCCAGTGGGGTTTGAACTGATAGGGTGGGGGCTTGGCTGTGTTCTGATTGGGTGGAGGTGTGTTGGGATTGGTTGGGGGCTTGGCTGTGTTCTAATTGGATGGGGGTCAGTTTGCTTCCTGTATGGATTAGAGGGGTTTGGAGTGGATAATGATGCAGCTGCGGTCTGGCTTCTGGTTTGTGGTCGTGACTCAGCAGTATGGGCTTGGGTTTGTTTTTTGCGTGGGTGTTTGGTAGTGGTATCCTGTGTGGTTTTCGTGAGTGTGGGTCTGGTGTCATTCTTTGTGTTAGGGACACGTTTGTCAGTAAGTGCGGGTTTCCAAATGGCTGGTAGGCGGGAGGTGTCATCTCGTTTATTCATGCTATGTGGGCGTTTTTCTATCTCTGTGGCTTCTCTGATTTGGCTGTGGTGGAAGTGTTGTGTTTTGGCAATAGGTNNNNATTATGTTGGTTTTCTTATTTCTATGGAATCTATTGGCTGTTAGTTCGTTAGTGAGAGTGTTTAGTTTGGTTTTTAGGTGTTGTTCGTCTGCTAAGCATTTTGTTCTGGAGATGAGTGTCTTGGCTACGGAGTTGATCTGTGCTGGGAGGTGGTGTGAGAGTGCGTGAAGATAGCGGTTTGTGTGTGTTTTCTTCTGGTAGATCGTGTGTCCTAGGGAGCCATTGGATTTCTTGTAGACTAGGACATCCAGGAAGGGAAGTTGGTTGTTAGTTTCTGTTTCCATGGTGAACTGTATTTTGGGGTGTAGGCTATTGAGGTGTATGAGGAAGTTGTCCAGTTTTTCTTTCCCATGTGGCCAGATTATGAAGGTGTCATCTACATATCTGAGCCAGAGTTTGGGTTTGTATTTAGATTTTTCTAGTGCTTGTGTTTCGAAGGGTTCCATGTAGAGGTTAGCGATGACAGGAGAGAGGGGTGATCCCATGGGTGCTCCTTCCATTTGTTTGTATTTTTGTCCGTTATAAATGAAGTATGTGTTGGATAGGCAGTGGTTGGTCAGATCTAGGATGTGTTTGGGAGGGTTATATTTGTTTTGGATGGCTGTCAAGGCTTCTTTGATTGGTACTTGGGTGAAGAGAGATATGATATCAAAGCTCACGAGTAGGTCGCTGGGCTGTAAGTTTTGTTTCTTTATGATCTCTATGAACTGGAATGAGTTTTTTACGTGCGAGCTAATGGATTCAGCATAGGGCTGTAGTTGTTTGGCGAGAAATGTGGCTAGGTTTTGTAGGGGTGAGCCTATGGAGCTGACTATGGGTCTAAGTGGGGTTCCGTCTTTGTGTATTTTGGGGCGACCATAGAGCTTAGGGCAGCTG
>QLTV01003102.1:727558-750512 GCA_003457575.1 Thermophis baileyi
TACCAAGTTCTGGAAATCATCCCGAAACACTCATAAATATAGGCCAGTTGCCAAGACTCCAAATTTTGATCATGTGACTATGGGATGCTGCAACAGTCTTAAGTGTGAAAAAATAGTCATGTTACTTTTTTCAGTGTTATCGTAACTTCAAACTGTCATTAAATGAATGGTGGTAAGTTGAGGACTACTTGTATTTGATATCAATATCAAATCTTTTTTCTATAATCGTCTAGATTAATTTCACTCATGGCAATTCTGGAAAATAAAATGATAAGCAGCAGTAGTAGCCTCTGTTTCTCTCCCCTGGAAATTAGCAAAATTTTGCAAGATCAAGGCATGGGGTAAATGATAGACATTGGAGAAATGTCCTGCCAGCAATGCAGGAGGAAAAATATTGTTCCATATTAAGAAACAAAACATAAGGGTTATAGCTCTTGTCACCATCAAGTGTAAGAGCTCTGTTTTGGATGAGACATTTCATTCCCATAAGCCAATTGCTTCCTGGTTCCAAGGCAAAAGGTCTTATACTGTATATGTGATTGTCTTCTGTAAACTGATTTCAACCTTGGCAGTTGAATTATACTTTGTGATTGCCCTAGTGACAGGAAGTACATGATAGTAAGAAGAAAAAGAACAGATAACAAGTCCTCTCCTTCACATTTTTATGGGCAGAAGCTATTTTTAACTGGTCAAGAACTTGCCCTGCATCAGTGGGCAGGAAATACATAACCTTGTCTTTTAACAATAGTCTTCATCTTATTCCACTTATCTTGATTAAATGCTTTTAAATAAGTATTCACCATCCACTCCAACACTGAGGGATGGTGACTCCTGAAAATGGGTGACTATTATTCTAAACTTATTCACTTTTTGCCAGCAGTTTGGCACCTGCTGTGTCTAGTAAAAAATTAAAAGAAAATACTGATACTGATTTATAAAGGACTAAAATCAGAAACCATGCATTGGCATGCAGGTATTTAAATGGTCCTGCAGATATTGCTGGATGAAAGTTTTCTAAATGCCTGACCATTGGCCATGTTGGTTAGGATTGATGGGGCAGGTAGCCTAAGAAAACCAGGTCAACTTTAAGTTCCTTTGCTGTAGCTTAAGAGACAGATCATTTAGGAGGCTAGTTTTAAGTTATCATCTATTTTAGATATGGAATAAAGCAATAAAAGGAAATGACTATGGAAATATCAAATTGCAACGATGTTGGGTAACAAATACTGAATGACACTATTTATGAAATTAAGATCAAAGGGATTGTTTGATCACACAGATTAGGTTTGGAGAAAAACTGAGTTTTATCCTCATCTGCTTACAGTAGCTTCTTCCCCCACCCCCTTAAAATTGCATCCTACATTTTCTTTCTCTATCACACAATGGGGGCTCAATAGTTAAAGATGCTGAGCTTGTGAACTGGAAAGCTGACAGCATGGGTTCGAGACCCAAGCACTGTGTGACGCAGGGGTGAGCTCCTGTTACTTGCCCCAAGTCCTCCCTACCTAGCAGTTTTTAAGCATGCAAATGCATGTAGATAAATAGGTAGCACTTTGGTGGGAAGGTAAAAACATTCTGTGCAGCTCGTTGTATGGTCATGCTGGTCACATGACCATGGAAGTGTCTTCGGACAATGCTGGCTCCGTCAGCCAAGAGACAGAAATGAGCATCACCCCCAGAGTCAGACACAACTGACAGGGGAAACCTTTATCTTTTCCTCTATCACACACTCAATGCCTACTTCATATACAGCCACTTGTCATTGTCATATTTACTTTGGATATTTTAGAAGATAATATTTATGCATAGAAACAATTCTGACTTGTAAAAGCACATATCAGAATCATTTTGCACCTTTTCTGTCATGATTTTTCCATGTGTTAGTACTTTAGTGTTTAGCAAGCTGGTTACAATAGCAAAGTGTTAATTGGTTCCTTGGCATGCCAAGATGGACCCTGATTAATTAAAAGTAGTACCAATCCCAAAGTAGGAAGACTTGCACATAAGTGTTGATGTCTTCAGGTTTAGCATATAATGAGACTTCTCACTGCAGGCAAAAGGGAGCTGGCATACTCCTTTTGTCTCTGGCATAGAGCAGAATTAAGCCTGAACTCTGTAGCAGACCCCTGCTTATCAGCAACCTTGTTATTACTCTGTCGACCCTGATGTGCATAAGCAATATTTTCATCCACTTCCCAGGAGAATTATCTAGCTGTTGAAGTAGAAAATGAATATTTTACAGTTCACTTGTCTGATCAATTACCTACAAGCTGCTGCTGTATTTTATAGCCAGTGGGAGAGCTGTGTAGGTGATGATAGGGAAATCTGGAGGGAATCTCGACCAACTATTTTTTTAAAAATGAAAGGGGATAAAACCGTGAATGAAACCACCAATAACATTCCTTTGTTCATAAGGGCCTAGCCAGAAATTACAATCTAACCAAGCTTATACATGGTCACCAGACAAATGTGAATTGCAGAGATGAAGAAACTTGATTGTTTGATTGGACGGGTAATGAAATGAATAACAGTTCAAAGCTAACTTCTTCTCAATAAAACATGTCCTTTGGGGCTGTATTTTATTTGGTAGATGTTTAAGATCTTAGAAATAATCTCTATTATTAATACTACAGAGGTTAAATTTAATTTGTAGATGCTTGACGCAGGCACTTGTTTGACATAATAGAGAAACTTAATGAGTTCAAATCATTGGGAATTTATGTGAATAAAGTTTGCTATACTTTTTAAACAAAATGCATGATTCATTTTGATGTACAGCAAAATAGTTGGCATTTGATTTGGTATTGTTTAGACTTCATATGTAGCCTGAACCTATGTGTGTTTATTTGGCACAACATAGCAAGATGTTCTTTCAGGGGTGAAATAATTATTTCCATGTCATTATGTCTTGGACTGCAGGCTCAGCACTTGTTAAATAAAGGGAGAAAAAGATTTTCTGCATGAAAATTAAAGCCTAAAGTAATCTGCATTAACTTTTGCTTCAAATAATGCTAAATATATATACAGACAGCTTAAATAGAGAGCATGTTTAATCTTCTGGACTCATCACTTTACTTTTTAATGCAAAAATTTTATTTGGTAAGACTCAGAAATTCATTTCATAGTTTCTAATAGCACTCTGGAATTTGAAAGTGATCTGATCCAGGTTTCTTTTGTCTCTGCCTAGAGTAGGCTAGAAAGATTCACAATAGTCTTTACAAAACAATAGTTTGCACAAATAATGTTTCACTGATAATCAACTTTGGGCATAGACAGTTACCTGCATTTTCTTGAGTCTACATAGTAGATACTCCCACTTACTTTGAACAAATGATAATTCTTAATAAAAGATTATTAACCTATAAAACACTAAGAATATTATCCTGTACTTTTTCTATCAACATTGTTCAGTTTGATGAAAGATAATTTTTCCTTGGAATCCCCCCCCTCCCCCCAGAACAGGATTTTCATGAAATGTTCATGGGTAGAGTTCTTGCATTTATTTAATAAAATGTTTCCAATAGCAATAGCACTTAGACTTTTATACCACTTCACAGTGCTTTACAGTCCTCTCTAAGCAGTTTACAGAGTCATCATATTGCCCCCAACAATCTGGGTCCTCATTTTACCGACCTCGGAAGGATGGAAGGCTGAGTCAACCTTGAGCCTGGTGAGATTCGAACTGCCAAATTGCAGGCAGCCGGCAGTCAGCAGAAGTAGCCTGCAATACTGCATTCTAACCACGGCGCCACTGATCATTGGAATGATCAGTGATCATTCCAATGATCTTTCCATTGGTTTTCCACCTCCCTGGCTTCCCATCAGGGACCTCTAAGGTGTGAGGTGGGGAGGGACGCATAAAAAGATTGAATATAGTGGCTGTAACTACCACGTTGTCTTTATAAAGCCTTCTGCAAATGCCACAGCTTGCTGTGCTGTCATTAAATCTTAAAGGACAACACCACAAAAAAACTCCAAAAAACCTTCACATGGGTTAGAATCGGTCATAATTAGAAATCCTTTTCTTGAGTAAATATTGGACAGTTTTTCCTTCTGCTAGAAAAATGTAAAGGAGTAATTAATCCAATTTCTCGGTCTACAATTTGGGTGGAGAATTTTAATAATTTCAATCAATTCACCTATCAAATCTTTTTTCAGTCATAGACCACATCACTGCTATAGTTATCACCTTTAAGATCCTACATAGCACAAACCCACACTTTTTGCCTCTTTGTGAGAGTATCTGTCTTCCCCACCAAGTTGGGAGGAGTGGACCTGTTCTAGATTCCTGCTCTGAAATGCTGCCACCCAGTGGAACCTAGAAAGTATGACTTTCCATAGCAGAAAGAAACATTCTTTCTTAGGGTATCTGGCAAGCCCGATCTTTTGATTGAAGAGGAGATTGAAAAGAACTGGCTCTTCTCTAAGGCACTACCATAGAGTGAGATGGGAGCCTGTGGATGGTTTTGTTGGAGGATGGCTGAGGAATCAAGTTTTTGTCTCAGTAGCTTTATTACTTCTCGCTAGGATGAGATATCCAAAGTTATGCCCAAAAGCAAGCAGCCATGCAAATACTTTGCATGAATAATTAATTAAACAATTATTTAAAAAATCACATGCTCAGTCATAGTTGGGCTATCAAGATGTCTTCCTGACTTCAATTTGATGGTGCTCTCTATTTAAAATTCTGTCTAATCCATGCAAATTAAAGGTGAAGAATATGTTGCAAAATTCTATTAAATTTGCTTAGTAACAGTTAGCATCTGGATACCAAATAGATATATATATATATAAACTAGTACATATTTTCTGAAATGTATTTTATTCTTAATTTGATTGAACAAGTTATGGCTAAACTTGCATATTGTATTTTAGGCTATATCATTGTTTGTCTTTTTCAGACATGCATTAGCACCCTAACACAGCTTTCATTAAAAGAAGGGAAAAATTCAGTGTCTCATCTAAAAGTGCTAAAATGATAAAAGTCAGCAATTGCATCTTGGATAGTTGGGTCGTGGCTGGGCCACTTCTTATTCATTGCAGCTACCCAGAACTCTGCATGAGGCTTAACGTAAGTTTCCTGGGCAATTCAACTGGAGTGATAAACACTGCTCTCGCTAATCTAATTCCAGTTATGCTGTTTACCTCCTCGCCATTTACTTTCTTACCACTCCCCAGAGCCTCATCTCCACAGTAGAAAGCATTGCATGAAGACTGTAATAATTATCTTTAAGCTTCTGGCATTCAGACAATGGAGGATGGAGGAAAACAGTGGAGAAAACAAGTTCCTTTTATCTTCTGCCTTAGGAAAGAACAACAATTGCATATCCACATCTCGGCTTTTAGCAGTGATTGTAATTCAGGATCTTTTTCAGCAGCTGCAGTGTATGGTGAAATGTAGCTTTTTTTCCCTACAAATTCCTATGTAATGGGTTTTTTTAAAAAACACAATGCTGGAATAAACCAAAGAAATATCAATATGGTATCAGAGTAGTTAGTGACAGATGCTCTCTAGAAGTACAAGGAACTTTGGCTTGATTCTTCAAATTCAAAAATTGATCTTGTCACACCGTGTTAAGCATTACAGCTGGCCACATGGCAAAGCCATTATCTGGTTGCTCCAAGCTCCCAGCAAAATCAATTTTCAGTATATGATGCAGTAAACAAAAAAACAATGAATCTATATGCCAAGCATTCAACTGAGAAGTCAGGAAGACTGATATCTTACATATGGGTATCAAATTTGTTTCAAGTATGGATCCTTAATTAGCTGAAACCACATAATAGTAAGATATCATTAGCGAGATACAAAAGAAATCAGAGGGGGAAAAGCATTACAGAGGGGAGGAAAAACTTACTGCAGGAAATCTACATAAATATTCAACTTAAGATTCAGAGCTATGCATCTCACAGAAAAAGAGTACAAAATAAAAAGGCAGGAGATTAGAGAAGAAATCTAATTATAATTTGTAGCAATATCATTTATTAAACCTCTCCTTACTTTGCCAACATTCCTTTCTTCTACTACATACATTCCTCATTTTTGTCCTCCAAATACTTGCTTCTCTTCTTTTGAGAATTTCATCAACTCTCTTTTGACCTTCCCCTTCTCCTTAACTCATTCATCGTCCCTTCCCTAGTTTTTTTGCAATTTTATCTTCTTTCCTTTCTTCTGTTATGACTAACAATCACAGAATATGTTTTGTTCATACCAGGGACCACTGTTGTATTCAATCCACATTCATTCATCACCCATTTATTCTTGGCCTTATTTATATGTGTTTTACAACAAACACTTCATTTAATTAATGATTTAATTTAATTAATTTAACAACTAGAAGTTGTGGATCCTGCATCACTGAAGATTTTCAAGACGAGTTTGGACAGTGATTTGTTAAGAATGGAGGTTGGATTAGAAGACCTCCAAAGTCCTTTCAATTCTGTTATTCTGTGATGTCTACTATTCTATTCCCACTGCATTCAACTGATTTTGATGCTTCTGGGGCATAGCAAATCCCACTCCATATAAGATGGAGAAAAGCAAACCGTTGTACACAACCAGTTTCACTTCTTTTGACAAAGATTTATTCCTTGCATTAGATCATTCACTTCCTACTATTTTTCTACCACTATTGATACATACTGAATTGTCTCCAGCCTTTTCCCCATCTTATAAATGTTCTACCCAGGTGCATAAGTTCATATACTTGCTTTAGTTTGTCACCGTTTGTGTATAGCTTGCAATCACTCACCCAAATGCAAATAGCAAGACTTGTTTCAGGAGAAGATGGGAAACATCCCTTCAGCTTTGCTTCAGGAAAGAAGAAAAGAAAAATGTCAGCTGGGCCCGGCCATGTGCTGAAGATGAGAGGAAGGTTTCATCGTGGAGAGATGCCTTTCAAGAATGGTAAGCCACCAAAAAAGTTAGGGGAAAGTGTGAGTCAGAATTCTGCTTCACACCTCCCTAGGTTAACAAACTAATCCTCTGCAATTTTCACATTTACTTTTATAGCCTTTCTCTTGTACATTCTTCCAATTATTAAATAAATCACACAGCCTCTCCATAAACCAACCATATCCATATTTTAACATTTCTTCAGTTATCTACATTTGCAGCTTTACCATTTTTAAAACATTTTCACAGCATTTATGAGCTCTTCACTCATTTTTTTTCTTGAATGCTAATATTTATAGCATTAATTTCAATTCTGCTCTTCTTCCTATAGCTGTTATTCCTATACGAATCTCTGAAACACTCCACGCAGCATTCCCTCATTTCAGGTTAATGTCATCATGTTTATGCTTAATTCACTTGGTTGGAGGCTTTTGCCCATTTTTAAAATAAATGTTCCATCCATTTTCACCAAAGCGCTCTTTATTTTGTTTACCTCTTTAAGTCTTAACCATTCTTTTGCTCTATTTGATTACATTCTTTACAACAATCCAGTTTTGGACACATGATACCTGACTCACGTACCTTGCAATGATTATTCTTTCATATACATTTTTCTCAAATACAGGTAGTCCTCAACTTACAACAGTTCATTTAATGACCATTTGAAGTTATAACAGCACTGAAAAAAGTGACTTATGACCAGTTTTCACACTTAGGACCGTTGCTGCATCCCCATGGTTATAGGATCAAAATCCAGATGCTTGACAACTGACTCACATTTATGATCGTTGCAGTGTCCTGGAGTCATGTGATCATTTGTGATCTTCTAATAAGCAAAATAAATGGGGAAACCAGATTCATTGATCTACCTAATTTTAGAACTGTTAGTAATTTAAGAACTGCAGTTATTCACATAACAAATGTGAGAAAAGTCATAAAATGGAACAAAACTCACTTAACAAATTTTTCACTTAACAACATAAATTTGGGTTCAATTGTGGTCATAAGTTGAGGACTACTTGTATAGATAGTCCTTGTTTAGTGATCACATTTGACACTGGCAACTCCATCACTCAGTAAAACATCATGTGACTGTGATGGGCTTATGACCTCAGTTCCTCATTAGTCATGGAGCAAAGCGTAACATGATTCTGACTTATGGTTTTACTTCTGCCTTCTCTATTAATTCTTCTTGTAAGCAATTGCAAAGCACACAAATGTCAGTCATGTGACCTCAAGATGCTGCGGCAGTCATAAATACCTGCTGATTGAGAAGTGCCTGAATGATGATCACGTAACTGCAAGATGCTGTAATGGTCATAAATGTAACAACTCCTCACAAAGGTGGTTTTTTTTTTTACACCATCATGAGTATGAATGGTTATCAAAGAAGACAGTTGGTAAGCAAGGACTAAATGTACAGTTTATTTTATTTCATCATTCCACCAACCATCTTTTTTTCATACTTCCCATTTAAGCACTTAAGCGGCACTCAGCAAAATAATTTTTTCACTGAGTTCCAAGCAGCTTCTGCAGCATCTTTTCTTACATTCTTTATTGAGAGATTAACCTACCTTCAAATGCTTTTTTTAAAATTCCAAACTTATGGTTTATCATCTTGCAGTTAATTTATTGTCATTCTAATTTCTACTTACTATTTTTCCTTCCTTTCCCTCAAAATTCTTGAGTGACACTGCCAGAAAACAGTCTACTCCAAATTCAGAACCTCTTATAATCCTTCTATCTTCCATTGATTATCTCAGTCATTATATGCAAAACAATCATGCTTTTTATTGAGAGTTGGGTAGTTTAGAAGATTAGTACATTATTATTATTCATTCAAATATGCTTAAGGTATATATTCTAAACAAGCAGGCCTTTTTTAAAGCAGATAGTCACCAAACAATAACTACTCATATTCATTCTTGAGGGTCCAAATGACTCAAATATTTATCTGTACTTTCTCATCTTGCTTCCACCCATTCATTCATGTCTATAGCAGAATAATTTCTACAGCATTCATTCATCCCTAATCCTTTCATTAATACACTGGAGAATACTAACAATATGAGTAATCTATGGATTCCTATTTTCATACTCAAACACTATTTAGCCTTTCTCTGCATAATTCAATCTTGTATCAGAGGTGGGTTTCAGCAGGTTCTGACCAGTTCTGGAGAACCGGTAGCGGAACTTTTGAATAGTTCGGAGAACCGGTAGCGGAACTTTTGAGTAGTTTGGAGAACTGGTAAATACCACTTCTGACTGGCCCCGCCCCCATCTATTCTTTGCCTCCCGAGTCCCAGCTGATTGGGAGGAAATGGGGATTTTGCAGTAACCTTCCCCTGGAGTGGGGAGGGAATGGAGTTTTTGCAGTATCCTTCCCCTGGAGTGGGGTGGAATGGAGATTTTACAGTATCCTTCCCCTGGAGTGGGGAGGGAATGGAGTTTTTGCAGTATCCTTCCCCTGCCATGCCCACCAAGCCACGCCCACCAAGCCTCACCATGCCCACCAAGCCATGCCCACAGAATCGGTAGTAAAAAAATTTTTGAAACCCACCACTGTCTTGTATGTATGTTTTTATCAACTTCAGGTCACCTTTATTCAGATTTATTACATTTTCCTCTTTCTCTTGCTTTCATCAGCATACAACATATCTATTTTTCATTTAATTTCATTAATTAACAGAATAACAGAGTTGGAAAGGACCTTGGAGGTCTTCTAGTCCAACCTGCTCCTCAAACAGTAGACCCTACACCCTTCTGGACAATTGGCTGTACAAACTCTTCTTAAAAACCTCCAGTGAGGGAGCACCTACAACTTCTGAAGGCAACCCATTCCATTGGTTAATTGTTCTCACTGTCAGAAAAATTTCTCCTTAGTTCTAGGTTGCTTCTCTCCTTGATTAGTTTCTATCCATTTCTTCTTGTTTTGCCACCTGGTGCTTTGGAAAATAAGTTGACCACTTCTTCTTTGTGGAAGCTCCTCAAATCTTGGAATACTACTAATCCTTATTTTCACTAGGCTAGATATACCCAATTACTGCATCTGTTCTTCATATGTTTTAGCTCTACAGCTCTCTAATAATCTTTGTTGTTCTTCTCTGCACTCTTTCCATAGTTTCAACATCTGTTTTATATTGTGGCGATGAAAACTGTATGCAATATTCCAAGTGTGGTCTTACCAAGGCATTATAAAGTGGTACTAACACTTCACTTGATCTTGATTCTATCCCTCTGTTAATGTAACCCAGCATTGCATTGGCTTTTTTGATTCCAAGATCCCTGTTGCAGTTACTACTATTGAGCCAGGTTCCATTTATTCTATACGTGTACATTTTGTTTTTCTTGCATAAGTGTAAAATCTTATTTTTCTCTACATTCAATTTCATTTTGTTAGATAGGACCCAGTTTTTCAGTCTTTCAAGAGCCTTCTGAATCTTGAGCCTATCTTCTGGGGTGTTGGCAATTCCCGCCAGCTTGGTGTCATCTGCAAATTTGATGAGTTCCTACTCTATTCACTCATCTAACTATTTATGAAGATATTTAAGAGAACTAGGCCTAAGACAGAACCTTGAGGTACCCCACTGCTTATTTCTCTCCATGTAGATCAGGGATGTCAAACTGGTGGCCTGTAGGCTGGATGCATCATGCGCAGGCCATGCCCACCCCAGCTCACAAATGGCAAAAACATTGCACGAAACGTCATGTGACAGCAACATGACACGGCAAGATTGACACCTGTGATGTAGATGTAGTTCATTAAGAAATACACATTGAGTGCCATTTGTCAGTCAGTTATGAATCCATCTGGCAGTGATGCTGCTGTCTATGCCACATGTTTTAGCTTACTAAGAAATAGGTTGTGATCTGCTTTGTCAAATGTCTTACTGAAATTCAAGTATACTATGTCCACAGCATTTTGCTAATTTAGTCACTTTATCAAAGAATGGAATAAGATTTGTTTGGCATGATCTGTTTTTGACAAACTCATGTTGGCTTCTGGTTATAACTTTGCTTGCTTCTATGTGTTTGCAAATTTGTTGCTTAATTATCTTTTCCAGGATCTTCCCAGGTGTTGATGTCTGGCTGATTGGTCTGTGGTTTAATGCATCAATTTTTCCCCATTTTTGGAGATGGGAACCACAGCAGCTCTTTTCCAGTCCTCGCAAGTAGTAGCTCCCAGTGATCCAGTATCTTTGAAATATATACATCAATGATTCTGAGATCATGTCTGCCAGCTCCTTCAGAAGTCTGGCATGTAATCCATCTGGTCCTGATGATTTGAACTTGTCTAGGATGGACAGGTGTTCTCTTACCATTTTCTTGTTTATTTTAATTTATATTCCTAGTCTGTCTTTTATGCTTCTGTTTTTGGTAGGCAGGTTCCTTTTGCATGAAGACAAATGCAAAGAATGAATTAAGCAGTTCAACTTTCTCCCTGCTACTCATCACTTCCTTGCCATCTTCTCCCATTAGTGGACCAATTGTTTCCTTAGTTTTTACATGTTGAAAGACACTTTATTATTATTATTTTAAACATTTGTTGCAAGTCTTAGTTCATTCTGTGCTTTAGCTTTCCTGACTTCATCTTTGCAGATTTAGGCTACATGCTGGTATTTCACCTTAGTTATGTGACCTTTTTTCCATTTTTTATACCTATCCCTTTTTTGTGTTTCAGTTTTTCAGAGAGTTATTTATGTAACCATGCTGATTTCTTCTTGAATGTCTTATTTTTCTTTTTCAGTAGTATTTGGATGGACTGGGCTTTTATAATCATATTTTTTCATTGTTTCCCAAGCTTCTTGAGTTGTTTTCCCCTTTACGATTTTCATCCATGGAGTTTTTCCCAAGCTCTAAGTTTGTTGAAATTCATGCTATTTACTACATATTTATCTTATTTTCAAAGTTGCAATCTTCCTTGTGCTGTGGATGTGTTAGAGGGCTCATAAATATTGAATTTCACTGGCCATCACGGCTTTAATCAACAAAGATTTACATTTTTTGTTATATCAAGGAGAAATTACCAGCTTGAGTGATAAATACTATATACTACCGGTATATATTAAAGGAAAAAGAGAAAATTATGATAAGTTCTAAAACACTTTGGCCAATAAGCTGCAAGAACAATCAAAGCCCAGCTAAGCATGCTCAAGCTATTCTATGCAAGTCAACATACTGTCATCTGCATTCTACCAAGTACATATCATGTACTCATAGTACAAGACCAGGCTTACCCTAAAATAATGAAGATACTAGGAGAACAAGCACATTCAGCAAAACCCCAGCATGCTCATTAGACATAGAAAGTTTCTGATGGTTGGGAAGGGACTAAAAGGTGAGGAAGAATGAAAGAGAATATTCTGAAAAGGATATGACTGGCTGTTGGCTGGAATTTCAAATTTACCAGATAATATAGGAATATTAATTGTAAAATGGTGTTGAAATTTGTGGATGCAGACATAGCAAAAATCAGAATGTTCATATATATATCACTTGCCATCAAACTGAATGAAAACCAATAGAGACATTGTAGAATGTTGTTGCATTGTACTATTCATGATAGAAAAGTGTTCTTTGGATACTAATCCCTGTTTCTAACAATAGCCGTCAAGGTTGCATTTTTGAAGCCAGAGATTAACTCATATACAGACTAAATGAACTAGTTTCCATTTATAGCATAGGCTTCTATTGAGCCTTACTTACTTGTTATCATGATTCTTGCTCTTCCATCTCTTTGCCAAGATCCCATGGGCTTTTTCTGGGAAACAACAGTAGGAAATATGGCCAAAAATTGAGAGACATAGGTAACTGACTGCTCAATGTTTGTCTTGTTTTATTGAAATGTTCTATCTGACTGGCTCCAGCAACTCTTAAAAAAAAATCATATAAAATCTGAAATTTTAAATTTTGTCCATACTGTCTTACTATATCAGGAAAAGCTGCAGACTCTACTTTCAATTTATACATGAGTTATAGAATGTAGTTATTAGAATGTTTGACTATATTGGTTGGACAATCAAATATTTAATGAAGTTATGGAGATGAATAACAGAGCTGTAATCTCTCCCCATCCCAATATATATGTCTGAAACGTAGCTATGTTGTAGCATAAATACTGGTAGAGATTTCATTTGATTTGATTTGAAGCTGCTGGGTACAAAATTGCATGAGGGTTTGTTTTTAGATATTGCTTTTAGCCAATGTTCATAGGTGTTCATATACATTTATAACATCTAAGGGGAGCTGTGAACTGAAAAATGAAGTCTTGTGTATATTCTACACATCCAAGCACTTGATTTATTTTTTTACAAGGATAAATTTATAAGCATTCATTTATTCCTAGCACTATTTATTAGTCTTAGAAAGTTTATGAGAACCCTAAAATTTTGGATCAACATTTTCTGGTGAAGGGTTTTGGGGTTTTCTTAGACAATAATATTTACTTAGTACAGTAAAGATTTCATATTGTATGTTTACTTTATTGAAAATTCTTGTAACTGTGCAGTAACATTGACTTTGGGAGAAATAAAGTTGAATAAAAGGTTGACACTGGAAAATGACAGGTAGTCATACAATCATAAGTCAGAGATGAATT
The DNA here is from genome assembly GCA_003457575.1 of Thermophis baileyi. Taxonomy (NCBI): domain Eukaryota; kingdom Metazoa; phylum Chordata; class Lepidosauria; order Squamata; family Dipsadidae; genus Thermophis; species Thermophis baileyi. The sequence goes on from QLTV01003102.1 coordinate 741,052, forward strand.
CCATTTAGGATAAGATAGCCACAGTAATATTCTCTGTACTTCCTTCCACACTCTTTGTTCTGCCTGTACTGTTCCCTGAGTGTGTAATGTTTTGATTCTTCTGCAATTTGATTCTTTGTGAGCTCTACCAACCATATCCTTATACTGATTCCTTCTTTTTAAAGAAATTACTTTGAACCTGGATGAAACAGGAAGAGTCTATATTTAATTAATGAAAGATTGTATGATCTGATTAACACAATCAGTATACAACACCAAAGAACCAATCTGATCATAATGAAGCTTATATGTGTATTCATTAACTGTATACACTTACTGCATATACACAGGGAACCCTGGCCTGGAGTAGTCAAATAATAATCTATTTTGTTTTGGGGCAAGAGAAAGAATGGTGGTAGGTGACAGTAGTTTAAGGTGTGGTGAATTTTCCTTCTTCCAAAAGTGCTATCCTCCTTTAGTTCCAGTAATGGGATCTTTGGGTCATCACCATCTGGTTGAAATGAAAAATATTCTCAAATCATTCTAACTTGCAGTAATAACAGAAGCTGATCTTCATGCATGCCAGAGCCCCAGAAACCCAAAGACCAGCTAGCCTGTGTGCATGCGCGCGCCGGCCACCTGGTCTTCGGGTTTCCAGTGCTCTGACACAAGCGAAGACTAGCTGGCCGGTGCACGCATGTGCACCGGCCAGCTGGTCTTCGGGTTTCCAGGGCTCCAGCGCATATGCATGCGCATGAACGCACGCACACACGCATTGCAGTTTGGGCACTCGGTGCCGAAAAGGTTCGCTGTCACTGCTATATAACATTACTTGAAATCTGAAATACTGAAACTTGAAACATTGCTCGAATCTGTATAACATTACTAATGTTATAAGTCTTTGTTATAAAAAATGTGGCTCAAATGATATGAATTGGATCTAAGAGAGAATAAATGCACTCTAGATGAAACCTCCAGGATTCATTTTTAAAAATTTATTTCACAGTAATTATTGTTGTTGTTGTTTAGACACTATGTTGTGTCCAACTCTTCACAACTCTATGGACCATAGCATGCCAGGCTTCCCTGTTCTCTACTGTCTCCCATCATTGCATTGATGATATTATATAACCATCTAATCCTGTGCCATCCCCTTCTCTTTTTGCCTTCATTTTTTTCCAACATGAGGGTCTTTTTCAGTGACGGTCTTTTCTTCTCATTAGATGGCTAAAGTATTTGAGCTTCAACTTCAGTATTTGTTCTTCAGTCAGGTTTGATTTTCTTTAGGATTGAATGATCTGATCTCCTTGCAGTCCAAGGGACTCTCAAGAGTCTTCTCCAGCACCACAATTTGAAAGCATAAATTCTTCAGCTGTCAGCCTTCTTTTTGGTCCAGCTCTCACAGCCATACATTGCTACTGGGAAAACCATAGATTGGACTCTATGGACCATTGTTGGCAAGGTGGTGTCTCTGCTTTTTAATATGCTGTCTAAGTTTGCCATAGTTTTTCTCCCCAAGGAGCAAGCATCTTTTAATTTCATGGCTGCAGTCACCATCTGCAGTGATCTTGGAGCCCAAGAAAACAAAATCTGCCACTGCTTCCATTTCTTCCCCTTCTATTTGCCAGGAAGTGATGGGACTGGATGCCATGATCTTAATTTTTTTTTTTTTTTTTAGAGCCGAGGTGGTGCAGTGGTTACAGTGCAGTACTGCAGGCTACTTCAGCTGACTGCTAGCTGCAGTTCGGCAGTTCAAATCTCACCGGCTCAAGGTTGACTCAGCCTTCCATCCTTCCGAGGTGGGTAAAATGAGGACCCAGATTGTTGGGGGCAATATGCTGACTCTGTGAACCGCTTAGAGAGGACTGTAAAAGCACTATGAAGCGGTATATAAGTCTAAGTGCTATTGCTATTGCTATTTTAATGTTGATTTTCAAGCCAACTTTTGCACTCTTACACTCATCAGGAGACTCTTCAGTTCCTCAACTTTTTGCCATCAGTGTGATATTAACTACATATCCGAGGTTGCTAATATTTCTCCTGGCAATCTTAATCCTGACTCATGATTTAGCCTGGCATGTTACATGATATACTCTGCATATAAGTTAAATACTATCCCAATGAAAAAACAGTTTGGGTAGTAACAAAATAAAATTAAATCCAAAAATAGAAATAATATAAATATTTAAATATAATATAAATATCTAAAAAAGAAAAAAAAGAAAAACAAATCAGATTTAAAAAGCAATTAAAACCATATTATCTATAACGGACATCCATAATCCTCCAGGGCAAATAGATACTGGAACATTACCGATTTTAATTATTTTGTCAAATCTGGGCTGGTTCTGTCTCTTTCGGAAGAGTGTTCCACAACATTAAATAATGTTTAAAACTCACAGAGAGAATCCAGTATGGGAGCCATTTTGGATGTATATGAAAAACAAATTGTAAGGAAATATTTTCAGGGCACTGAACATTGTAGCTGATTTCCTTTCTGTCTTTTCCATTGGATATTTCAGAAAATTCACACATGGTTAAGAGATACCATAAAAATTCAGGAGATTGCTATAAAAAGAAACAAAATTGAATAGCTGAAGTCCATAGGCTACCAGAACACAGATATTGTGCCTAGCATTAAAATAATTAGAGAGGCTATTTGCACTGCTTTCAGCTTCTGAAGGAAATGCAGAATATAAATCTAGTCAATAAATGAAGTAGTCTTGTAACTTAGTTCTTTTATATTAATGCAGTATTTATTCTCAAATTAATAAGGAATGTTCCTTTTTTGACTTGCAAGAAATGGATTATAAATGCAAAGAGCAACTTTAATTTAACTTTCTAAATTGTGTGAGATATGATGGTGTTACAATGTTATACTGTTTTCTTTTAATGTTGCATTTCAAAATTATTATTGATTTTTATGGGATCTTTTCAAGTTAAGTTATTATAAGAAGCAATATTAAAACCAGTGAGAAAATTGGACCACTAAGACTAAATTTAAAATCTCATTAAAGACCTTAGTTTCAGCTATCTTAATTTCCTAATAAATATCTAAGAAATGCTTTGATAGACAGGAAAGCATTATATTACTAAATACATGGAATACATTACAGTCTATTCAAATAAAAATACAATTCATGTTCTGGTATACATTGCCTTGGTAAAGCTTTATGATACAGGTAGTCTCCAATTTATAACAGGTTCATTTAGTGACCGTTTGAAGTTACAATGGCACTGAAAAAAGTTATCATTATCGGTTTTTCACAGTTATATTTTCACACTTGTATACCATTATAGCATTCTCATGGTCATGTGATCAAAATTCAGACGTTTGGCAACTGTCTCATGTTTATGATAGTTGTGCTGTCCAGGGTCATGTGGCCCTCTTTATGTGACCTTCTGACAAGCAAAGTCAATGGGGAAGCCAGATTCACTTAACAACCATGTTATTAACTTAACAACTGCAGTTGTTAAGAAGAACAACTATGGCAAGAAAGGTCATAAAATGGGGCAAAATTCACTTAACAACAATCTCGCTTAGCAACAGAAATTTTGGACTCAATTGTGGTCATAAGTCAAGGACTATCTGTAATAGTCCTTTTGGTACCCTCCTTTTGGCAGTCCTACATTTCTGGAAAGAACATTATATAGAAGACCCAACTGTCCTGGCAAGTCCAGATTGTTTGAGATTTGGTTTTTTATTTATTTTTTATTATTATTATTTTATTTAGTTTGTCAATCATGTATTAGATAACCGGTATAAGTATAAACATGGACATGAAAAAGGAATGAGTACAAATAAATGGGGACAGTAGGACAGGGACGGTAGGCACGCTGGTGCATTTATGCACGCCCCCCTTACGGACCTCTTAGGAACGGGGTGAGGTCCACGGTAGACAGTTTAAGGTTGAAGCTGTGGGGGTTAGAGGATGTAACAACGGAGTCAGGTAGAGCATTCCAGGCATTGACCACTCTGTTGCTGAAGTCGTATTTTCTGCAATCGAGTTTGGAGCTGTTTACTTGAGTTTGTATATATTGTTTGCCCATGTATTGTTGAGATTGAAGCTGAAGTAGTCATTGACAGGTAGGACATCGTAGCAGACAATTTTGTGTACTATGCTTAGGTCAGACCGTAGGCAGCATAGTTCCAGGTTGTCCAAGCCCAAAATTTCAAGCCTGGTGGCGTAAGGGATTCTATTGTGAGCAGAGGAGTGGAGTACTCTTCTTGTGAAATACCTCTGTACCCGCTCAATTGTATTAATGTCGGATATACAGTGCGGATTCCAGGCAGATGAGCTGTATTCAAGAATTGGTCTTGCAAAGGTTTTGTATGCCCTAGTTTGCAGTACAATGTTACCAGAGAAGAAGCTTCGCAAGATTAGGTTAACAACTCTTAATGCCTTTTTGGCAATGCTGTTACAGTAAGCTCTGGGGCTCACAGTAACTCATTTGAGATGAGTACTCCTGGGTCCTTGACAGAGTGAGGGTCATCTACGAGGTCATATCCGCCCAGCTTATATTTGATGTTCTGATTTTTGTTGCCAATGTGTAGGACAGAGCATTTGTTAGATGAGATTTGGAATTGCCAATTGCGCGACCATTCTGACACATAGTCGAGGTCGCTTTGTAGGGCAGCAGCATTATCAGTAAATTGTTTTACGTTGTCAGTGAAGAGGATGCAGCTGCTTGTAATATGATTGCAAAGGTCATTTATGTAAAGCAGAAAGAGTGTGGGTCCTAAAACGGGTCCTAAAACGCTGCCTTGGGGGACACCGCTATAACTGGTGCCAGGTTTGATAGGGCGCTCCCTATTTTGACTATTTGTTGCCTGTTTGACATGAATGCAGCTATCCACTTGTGCAGTGATCTGGAAATGCTGTAAGAGCTTAGTTTTAACAGTAGTTTGTCGTGTACCACTGAATCAAAGTCTTTGCAGAAGTCTATGTAAATTGCGTCTATTGCTTTACCCTGGTCAATTTGTGTGGTCCAAATGTTTCTGCAGTGTAGGAGTTGTAGATTACAGGACAAATTTTTCCTGAAACCAAACTGCTTGTTAGAAAGCAGGTTGTTTGTCTCTAAGTGGAGGGTGAGGGATTGGTTAATAATTGATTCCATGACTTTACAGATGACGCAACACAGTGAGATTGGTCTGTAATTTTCTACTAGGCTAGGGTCTCCCTTTTTAAAGATAGGTATGACCGTGGCTAACGACCATAGGTCGGGCAAGGAACTGGTTCTGAAAGATACCTCATAGATTGTGAGGTATGTGAGGTATATAGATTGTTTGATTCTTTGTAGATTCTTTTACATTTACTGGCGAAGGAGGAAGAGACTCAAACTGGGCAAAGGACAGAACCTTGCATGGTTGCATATGCCCATTATTGTAAGTACACCTATATGCTCCATATGAGCTTAATGCAATAACCTCAAGTTTCAGTTTAATCTTAACAGATATGCTGTTTGGGTCATAGCCTTTGCAATTTGAATACTGCCTGAAATTACTAAAATAGTATTCACCATCAAGAGAAAGATTTAGTGTGGCAAATCCTAACCATAAGGTTCCTAATCATGTGTATTCAGTAGAGCCAGCCTAAACTGAGAAATAAATATGTAATGGTTAAGTTAGTTTACCCTCTTACATAGCTTGACATGAAATGTTTTTCATCAGCAGAATATATGTAGTATTTAAAAAAAAAACCTTGTCAGGATCGGAGAGACATATATCCTCTGCTATTGCATCTTTCCTCTGGAATAGATTTTACCCCACGATCTATAGGACTCCCAAACAAATGATGTTCTGTAAGACTCCGAAAACTTGGCTATTTCCTAGGCCAGGAGACAAGCAGCTGAATAAGCCCTTTGAGATTTTGTTTGATATGTTTTACTTCTGTTTTATATGGTTTTGAACACCTAATGTTAATTATTCTGGTTTTTATTATGTGTAGCATTTAGTGTTATCTGACTTGATGTTTTTAATCTATGTAAATCAATAAATTAACCAAAGCTTTTCTGCCGTCATAGCTGTCAACTGATTCCCATAGAAAGTCCAGAAGCTGGACAAGAATATCATAGCATTTGCCTTCCCTATAGTCTCATACTGCGTAATGGAAGAAATACCTAATCATCTGGATTAAAAACTTTTCCCTCCACCATCCAGTCTAATTAATAAACTGTCTAAGTTAATTGCCATCAATTTTCTTGCTTTTATTTATTTATTTACTGTCAGTCATAGTATATTTAAGAATGAATCTGATAATTTTGTTTACTCCATAGTATTTTTTAATGTTAACCAAAATATATTCTTCCCTGCCCCTTGCATATTTTTACTGAGATGATCATATCCATGGTTCTACTAGTACAGCTTTCCGTACTACTCATTTTAAATTTATCTCAACACCATAAATCTTGGGATTTCAAATTAGTGTGAAATATATAATATGTAAAAATTGTAATATTTTTTAATAATGCAAAATTCCATACATTTGATGCAGTTTGGCTACTTTTATACAGTGAATGATTAATCAGTTGTACCATACAGTAACATCACTATGCCAGCTTTAGTATCTTCAGAAAATATCAAAAAAACTATTATTTAACTAGATGTAAGAAATAGCTGGAAAGGATTCCTATTATCTAGATGACAGGAGAAAAGGAGACATCTGAGAGAGGCTTGTTCAGACCTTTCCTTTCATGTCCAGTCTTTATGGTTCTTTATGTCTCACTCTATCATGTCTGGCAGGAAAATGATGATGAAAGAATGCTACACAATGGAGGGTAATTTCTCTATGTGCCAGACAAACAAAGTTTGCCTTCTGGCTCAGATATCTCAATTACTTATGGGCATCCCAAATAGATACATTTTTTGAAGAGATGCTGATGTTTCATTACATTGGTTTATTAATGTATTTTGAGTCTTTTAAGTAGGTGAGAGAAATTGGATGAATTTTGTCTTCATTTCTTACAAAATCTGAATTTCCAGCTCTGTCTCACTCCATTACATTTTTCCATGTGCAACTGAAGCAAAATTATATAGTTGCTCTTGGTTCACTGCTTTTTTGTCTCTTTCTCTCTTGGGTGATTCAAATAACTGGGGGGGGGGGTGTTGCACATTCTCTTTTATTTTATTCTTTCAGTAAAATTTACTTTTTTATTAATTTTTATTGAAGAATTTTTTTGCAGACTAAAAACAATACGAATTTAATTATTGTATAAACAACAACAATAGCATAACAACAATAATAACAACAATAATAATAATGAAATAAAAATCAAATAAAATATAAAGAAGAAAAGAAAGAAGAGATATAAAGAAGCCGCTTTTGATCTTTATAGAAGTTATAAATGCATTTCTACCCTTCTAATGTTCAACCTCCTAAATCACAAATTCATTTTTTTCCTTTGTTGCAAGATAGAAGCCCTATCACTCACAAACACACATGCACACACACAGACACACCAGTGAGGTCACACACCAACTTCAACCACATCTGATTTACTGGCAACCTCAAATAAATGTACAAAGAAACCATTTAAATTTTTCTACATGCATTGACTTTTCGGCTGAAATTGATTAATAAGCACATTTTTCCAGGAAGTCAGCCAACAACAACAAATAACATGAAACACAATATCTTCAATATAAGGGAAATATTTAATCACAATACTTCACCCACATCCCTCATCAAATTCTACATATAGGAAAAGATCTATGTATCTAAAAATCACATATCCCACAAGACAAGAAACAACTTTCCTTTCCAGACTTCACAAGTCCCCAGGGCTGGAACACCTCAACTTACACATGTAACTTGCCTCATGATCAAAGTCTATTATTATTATCAGTACTACCATGGAGCACAGTGGTTCACGAGGTGAGAATGCTGGGCTGACAATCAGCAGACTTGTGTTTGAGACCTGTTGTAGCCACAGGGTGTGGTGAGTTCCCACCACATGCTCCAACTCCTACCAACCCAGCAGTTCGAAAACAGGAGACTGCAAGTAGACTAATGGGTACCACTTTAGAGGGCAACTTCATGGGGACAAATGATTATCCCTGGGCAATGGTGATATTACCGGAAAATCCTTTCATCACAGAAACACTTCGTTGCTTCCAACATGGAAGTATTAGTACATCAGTTTCAGCATTAGAACACTTTCAGCATTCTAATTTTATAGCCTACTTTTGTTAGCTGATTCGTGCATTTGTTTGCTGTCAAATAACTCTGCTTCCATTTCAAGCAGGCATTCTGTGCTTATTTACCTGGCCACGGAATGCATCATGAATTTTCTTTTAATACCATTTTCAGCAAAAAGTCCATAAAAGATTTTTAGTCTCAGACAAGTGTAGTTTGTCTTTTCTCTAATCAAACAAATTCTCTGCAAATTCTGTCATCTTCACCAACCATTCCTCTATTGTGTATATTGCAAACTCTTTCTATCTTTGTACATATAATAGTAGTTACCATGTTCAAGAGAAATTTCCGTAGGTTTTTCTCTAATCCCTCATAAACTTCCCTTATTATAATAAGTCTATTTATTATTTGTTTCTGCTTTTCCATGATGTTTGGTATGTTTTTTTTTTTAAGTTTCCATCAACCTTTGTAAGGAAATTTCTTTTTCCTTATATAAGTAATAATATTGATGAAATATTTTTTTACCTATTTGCATTGTCTGTTATCATGGTCTTCCATCTTGTAATTTTAATATGGTTTTTTCCCTTTTTCTTTTCATAATTTTGTGTCAACTATTTCCCAGCTTTATTAAAAGTAATACAACTTATTTTTTCAATGAAATACTTGGCTTTGGTTTGGTGAAGTCTATGATTGCCTTAGAACCATAGTTTTCTATGTATACTAAAATTGTATCTTACATTTATTTATTTTATTTATTTATTTGTTTGTCAAACATGTACAAGATAGCAGGTATAGGTATAAACATAAACATAATCAAAGTGAATACAGATAGATGAGGACAATAGGACAGTAGGACAGGGACGGTAGGCACGCTGGTGCGCTTATGCACGCCCCTTACAGACCTCTTAGGAATGGGGTGAGGTCGACAGTAGACAGTCTAAGGTTAAAGTTTTTTGGGTTTGGGGAAGAAACCACAGAGTCAGGTAGTGAATTCTAGGCATTAATCACTCTGTTGCTGACGTCATGTTTTCTGCAGTCGAGTTTGGAGCGGTTTACATGAAGTTTGTATCTATTGTGTGCTCGTGTATTGTTGGGGTTGAAGCTGAAGGAGTCATTGGCAGGTAGGACATTGTGGCAGATAATTTTATGGACTACATTTAGATCGGTTCTAAGGCGACGTAGTTCTAAGTTGTCTAAGCCCAAAATTTCAAGTCTTGTGGAATAAGGTATTCTGTTGCGAGTGGTGGAGTGGAGGACTCTTCTCCTGCAATATTTTTGGACTCTCTCAATTGTATCAATGTCTGATATGCAGTGCAGGTTCCAGACAACAGAGCTGTATTCAAGAAT
>QLTV01003102.1:757044-772453 GCA_003457575.1 Thermophis baileyi
TGTAAGCCGCCCAGAGTCCTTCGGGAGTTGGGCGGCATATAAATTTTATAAAATAAAATAAATAAATAAATAAATAAATAAATAAATAAATAAATAAATAAATAAATAAATAAATAAATAAACAAACTCATAGCTGTGTGAAAAGGGGAAAAAAAGGTTTGATAACAATAGAGAAAAAGAAATCTAATGCCTTTTGAAATTTAGATTTGTTATTTATATCTGTTCCTATAAGAGAGATTCACAAGCACATTCATGTGGCAAAAATGTGCAGTTTGGAATGACTGCTTTGCAAAAAAAAAAAAAAAATTACAAACAGACAGGGCTTTGGCTTGGCTTGTGCAAAAAGTTGTACTTGCACTGTTGAAAGTACATTTAAGAAACACAAGAACATATTCCTATTCTCTTTTAGACTTCCCAGATCAACCTGTAGAAGACAAAGATGGAATGTGAGGGAATGATATAGTTGAGCAATTTCGGGAAAACAGAAGAGAGCCTTAGCCAGTATCTTCACTGGCACCTAATCACAACACAATCACATACTAGCACAGTGGTTCTCAACCTTCCTAATGCCGTGACCCCCACCCTGCCGCCACGACCCCCTCCCAACCCCTCCCCCCGCATGTGCATTGCCAGGCAAAAAGCGATGGTGACAAAGGGGGCGTGGCACCAAGATGGCGGGCTAGCACGTGCGGTGACCCCTGTGAAAGGGTCGTTCAACCCCCAAAGGGGTCACAACCCACAGGGTGAGAACCGCTGTACTAGCATATGATATTTTCCTGTTGTCAGTTCCACTAGATAGACCATAGTATGAAATCAACTCCAAAGGAATGCTTAAAGTACTTTTCAAGACTGACTATAATAGCAGAATCAGCTAGTTTGAAAGTGCTGTACCTCTTCTTCATTTTTCTTATGAATTAAGTAAATTAGGGAGGTGCCACACTAAGCTACTATGTGCATACTTCCTAAAAAAGCTCTCCACTGCTATGGCTGAACCACTAAGCATAATCTTTGAAAAATCCCTCAGGACCAGCTCCCTACCACACCTATGGTCACTAGCCACGGTCATCCCCATCTTCAAAAAGGGAGACCCCAGCCTAGTTGAAAATTACAGACCAATCTCTTTATGCTGTGTCACCTGCAAAGTCATGGAATCAATCATAAACCAATCCATCTTACCCTCCTTAGAAACAAACAACCTACTCTCATACAAGCAATTTGGTTTCAGAAAAAAATTATCCTGTAATCTACAACTACTACACTGCAAAAACACATGGACTTCAAAACTTGACAAGGGCAAAACAATAGACGCAATTTACATAGACTTCTGTAAAGTCTTCGACTCAGTGTACATGACAAACTACTTCTGAAACTAAAATCCTACAGCATCTCTGGACCCCTACATAACTGGATAGCTGCATTCCTGTCAAACAGACAACAAGTGGTCAAAATAGGGAGCGCCCTATCAAATCCCGTACCAGTTAACAGCGGTGTTCCCCAAGGCAGCGTACTAGGACCAACACTCTTTATACTTTATATAAATGACCTTTGCGATCACATTATAAGCAACTGCATTCTCTTTGCTGATGATGTAAAACTTTTTAACAACACTGACAACACTGCTATCCTTCAAAAAGACCTTGACTTTGTGTCAGAATGGTTGAACAACTGGCAACTCCAAATCTCAACCAACAAATTCTCTGTCCTACACATTGGCAAAAAGAATCAGAACACCAAATACAAGCTGAATGGACACGACCTTGCAGACGACCCTCACTCTGTCAAAGACCTTGGAGTACTCATATCTAATGATCTAAGTGCCAAAACCCACTGCAACAACATCGCCAAAAAGACATTAAGAGTTGTAAACCTAATATTACGTAACTTCTTCTCTGGTAATATTACATTATTAACCAGAGCATTCAAAACATTTGCCAGACCAATCCTTGAATACAGCTCATCTGTCTGGAACCCACATGGCATATCGGACATTAATACAATAGAGCGTGTCCAGAGATATTTTACGAGAAGAGTCCTCCACTCCTCTGCTCGCAACAGAATACTTTATGCCACCAGACTTGAAATTCTGGGCTTAGAAAACCTAGAACTACGTCGCCTTCAGCATGACCTAAGCGTAGTTCATAAAATTATCTGCTACAATGTCCTTCCTGTCAACGACTACTTCAGCTTCAACCACAACAATACACGAGCACACAACAGATACAAACTCAAAGTGAACCGCTCCAAACTCAATTGCAGAAAATACGACTTCAGCAACAGAGTGGTTAATGCCTGGAACTCACTACCTGACTCTGTAGTTTTCTCCCCAAATCCCCAAAACTTTACCCTTAGACTGTCTATTGTTGACCTCACCCCATTCCTAAGTAAGGGGTGTGCATAAACGTACCAGCATGCCTACTGTCCCTGTCCAAATGTTTCCTTTTATTTGTACCTATCTTATGTATTCAAATAATGTTATACTCATGTATATTATCAAATACGTACTTGACAAAATAAATAAATAAATAAAATAATAAACAATGTGCAAATAAATGACTTTAGACATCACTGCTGACGAGTGAAGATATCTATTTCTACTGTCTCTCTGTCTCTCTGTCTCTCTCTCTATCTCTCTCTCTCTCTCTCTCGACCCAGATTGTTGGGGGCAAAATATCATTTACATGTTTGAATAAATAAATAAATAAAAAATAAAAATAAATATTATCAGGATGTTTTGGACTTAAAAATGTTTCAATCATTTTTGTTTAGGTTACAGCTTCAGCATATATCTATCCAGATCATTTTCCTTATTCTCTATATCTCCTGATCTTCATAACATTGTCCTTATCATATCCACACCCTATAAATTAGGCAAATTTAAGTTATTGTTAATTTTACTGAGATTAAAACAACTTTTTTCCCAGTATTCTAGTAACATTCTAAGGCATCCGTTGTTATCCCTTATTTTCAAGGAACTCAGAGGTAATTAGCAGTGACCAGAGGCAATAGAGCAACATCAGGTTTGGTGACAGGGGCAACAAATATTATCTTACTGTTGTTTTTGCTCTCTCAAGGATGTGTAGAGAGGGATAAAATCAGTAGAGAGGCCTAAAGTTTATCACACAGTCACATCAGGTCACCAGGATCTGATGGATTACATCCCAGAGTTCTGAAGGAACTGGCAGATGTTACCTCAGAACCAGTGTACCACATATTTCAAAGATCCTGGAGTACTGGTGAACTACCAGAGGAATAGGAAAAGAGTTGATGGGATCTCAATTTTCAAAAAAGAGAAAAAACAATCCAGAAAACTACAGACCAATCAGCCTGACATCAATATCTGGGAAGATCCTCGAAAAGATAATGAAGCAACAGATTTGCACGCACCTAGAAACAAATAAAGTTATAACCAAAAGCCAGCATGTGTTTGTCAAAAACAGATCAAGCGAAACAAATCTTAATTCATTCTGTGACAAAGTGATTAAACTATGGTAGTGGACCAGCAAAATGCTATTGACATTTTTAATATTGACATTTAGGTTTTAATAAGGCATTTGACAAAGTAGACCACAACCTACTTCTTAGTATGTTAGAAAAATGTGAGATAGACAGCATCACCATCAGATGAATTCATAAGTGGTTGACAAATCGCACTCAATGTGTAGTCCTTAATGGAGCTAGATCTGTATGGAAGCGACAAGGTGCGACAAGATTTTGTTTTAGACCCGGTACTCTTTAATATCTCCATCAATGATTTAGATAAGGAAATAGAAGGAAAACTCATCAAATTTGCAGATGACACCAAACTGAAATAGACTCAAGATCCAGATGGGTTTTAATTTTCGCACCACAATATAAAAAAGATGTTGAGACTCTGGAAAGAAGTAAGAGAAGAGTGACACAGATGATTGGGGGAGAGGGCTAAAGATTAAAACATATGAAGATCGGTTGCAGGAATTGGGCATGTAAAGAAGAACTAAGGGTGACATGATAGCAGTGTTTAAAATATTTGAGGGGTTGCCACAAAGAAGAAAGGAATCAACCTATTTTCCAAAGCACCAGAAGGCAAGACAAGAAACAATAAACTGAACAAAGAAAGAAGCAACCTAGAACTAAGGAGAAATTTTCTGACAGTAAGAACAATCAACAAGTCGAACAGCTTGCCTTCCAAAGTTTGGATGCACCAATATTGCAGACTTTTAAGAAGGGACTGGACAACCATTTGTTTCAAATTGTATAGGGTTTCCTGCTTGAGCAGAGGGTTGGACTAAAAGACTTCCTAGGACCTTACAATAAGGTATCAATGAAAACAGAAAGCCAGCAGAAATGTGAATGAATTACATAGTTACATATGACACCATAGGTGTTATACAAATGTTTTCTTTTAATTATTTTTCCTTTATTTATCTAATGCACCTAGATAGAGAGAAAAAAACCACTAAAATATGTGAATAGAAAGTTTTAAAACAATAAATTGACCCTTGACACAGAAAATAATATTATCCAGTCTTTCCTTTATGCTAACTAAGATCCAGTTCAAAGGCGAAGGGGTCTTTCTTATCTGGAAAAAGGAATTAATCTACGGTAACTTTTAATCCAACCTTTATTATCTGGAAAAAGGAATAATTCAAGAAACATAGGATTAATTCTTAACGATCTAAGCAAAATAAATGCAAAGTTCTGTATAGATAGACATTATCATATTTAAATCTTAACTTCCTTTTTAGAAACAGATTCCTTTTTGTAAAACAAGTTAATGACCAAAGCATCTAAATTAACTTTCATCCCAATATTTTGCTTCTCTAACATAAGAAAGTAAATCTTCAACCGTGTTTGTGTTGGCTAATTTATTCCCATCACCAAATTGTTTCCCTTATGGTGCAAAATAGAGAAGAAATCATCTGGTGCCCTATTTCCATTTCTATTCTGCGATAGATACATGAATGAATAATGGCCACTCCCCTTGGTAGGCTCCATGCTAATTAACTACATATTGTTTTCAGGTGTTCTGGAAAATTCTGCATCGTTTTCTATATACAGTATATAGTTAACATAAATTCTGGGCTGTTAATCATGTATCTTTTTTTCTTATTTTTGAATGATTTTTTGTGAATTAAGTATATTTTGATATAAGATATCAAAGATATATTTGGTATTTTTAAATCACAAAACTACTGATTTTTATAAAATTAGAAACCACAATTTTCTGTTCTTCTGTACTATTTATATTTATTTTAGTAATATTTTAATTGTTTAATAAATTTGAGTTTCAACCTTGACATTTCTTTTTCTGGTACTCAAAAACTTAGGGGTTTTTGTAGTAACTAATATATTCAGACCAAATAACATAATAATTGCTTTAATTTAAGTAGTTTCAGCATATTATATTATTTTTAACCTTTTTTAACCTTTCAAAAGTATTGATTATAATTAGCTGATTGAGGGTAACTATTTCATTTTCAGGTCATACTTTTAGCACTATTTTTAAAAAATGCAAAGAAATAAAAAATTAAGTTTTTACCCAATATTATCCAAACCTAGCTGACAATATGCAGTGCATATCACAATACAATAGTGATCTTAATTAATACTAGACTTAGAATGAAGTATTTGTGAAGATTTCAGATAATAGCTCTCCAGTTGAATCCAGTATATAATCAATGTAATTTTTGTTCCAGTGCTGGCAGCAGTTTATATATACATCTTACAATATAATTAAAATCTGAAAAATTAAAACTCAAATTTTCAGATAAAAACCTCAATTTTTAAAAGATATTCATATATATTTTCAGCTGAGTGTTAAGGTTACCATCATTATAGAATTTGAAAGATATATTTATCAAGAAAGCTACTTTCTTAGGAATAATTATCTCCCATTATTTAAAATACTTTAAACAAAAAGAAAGGCGTATTTTTATATGTTTTCATAGAAATCTTGTTTCTTTTCTTCAAAAATTTTGATGCTTTTATATTTTTATATTATTAAATGTTAATCTAAATATATACCATATTGCCACAGAATCTACATAAATAGATTATATACATACATACTTACATACATACAGAGCATTGATAATTGTTAAAAAGGACCAAGTACAATTTATCAATAGAAATAATTAATATTCAATCAGAAGCCTATCTAATAAGGCAAGCCAATCCAGCAGTAGAATAATGCTTTTTAAATCAAGAAGTAAATTGAATTGAAATCTTTTTTTATCATAACTTGTTCAAAAAAATCTCTACTATGTCAAAGGTGCTGCTAGCTAATTTAGAACTTAATTTAAAATTTAAGAGTTTATCAATAAAAATCCAGTTTTACACCATTGGAGAGATTCCTCTTTTGACTTATAGACATGTTTACATCAGGCATCAGCCAGAAAATTTGCATATTAGAGAAGATGAAATCTCTAATTGCCGTTGGGCATCTATCTAAGATAAAAGTGGCAAATATTTATTTAACTAGGGGAAGTTTGTTATCCCACAACTTATGAAAAGAATAACCAGGAACAGCTAACTTGTCTAAGCAACCTTTCTTCCAGGTGTTAATTAAAAATGTGGATTAACATTTATTTATCTATATGTAAATTCTAATCCTTACCTATAGTTGAGTTTGGAAATACAAATTTGGAAATGCAAATGTATTCACACCCATTCATGTACAAGTCAATTATATATATATTAATCCTGTTCCAGTAAATCCATAAATTTATGCACCTCATTTCTCTACTTCCTTCATTCCTCTCCCTTCTGGAAATGCTACAGTATTTCCTACCATCTTCAGTAGGAAATCAGAATTAGTTAGATATTCACTTGACCATCATACTAGGAAGGAACAACTTTTAATGATTGAAGGAGATTAGTGATCCATTTCTGAAAATCAACTAATCATATTGGCTGCTGAAAAACATTAAGGGCCATAGTTTTGGCAGATAATGAATCTATGGAATCTAGTGCCACAATTTTGCCAACAGTAGTATAGGCTAGAAGTAGCCACGAATTATGTTTTGTGGCATGGCCAAAGTACATACTTTGATTTCAGTAGGCATTTTAATAATAAAGTGAAAGATCATCATATACATAAACAGGGCCAAGGTTTGGTTGGTTTGGGAGATATTAGGCCTTTTAAAAGTTTCTACTATGGTTTTCTTGTGTATCTTTTCAAAAGCTAAAGTAATACTTGAGAAATATGTAGTTTTTACTGAGCCATAGAATTTTCAACGCTGCTTCTCTTTTTAAAATGAATCATCTACAGCATTTCCAGGACAGTATGATCAATACCCCACCTATTGAATTTACTATAAACCAATCACTAAGCCTATATTGAAAGACAGAAAAATTGCAGGTACAAAAGCTACATATTGCTCTACAAAACAGAAAAGTAATCTTTCTCAAATGGGAAGAAAAGAACAGAAAGGAAGGAAGAAAGTAATGCTGACTAGAACACTGTTACAACAGAAGCTTCTCAAAGGAATAATGTCATGTAAAACTGCATCTTTATCAGAGGTGGGTTTCAGCAGATTCTGACCAGTTCTGGAGAACCAGTAGCAGAAATTTTGAGTAGTTCGGAGAACCGGTAAATACCACCACTGACTGGCCCCGCCCCCATCTATTCTCTTCCTCCCGAGTCCCAGCTGATCGGGAGGAAATGGGGATTTTGCAGTATCCTTCCTCTGCCATGCCCACCAAGCCACGCCCACCAAGCCATGCCACGCCCACCAAGCCACGCCCACAGAACCAATAGTAAAAAAAATTGAAACCCACCACTGATCTTTATGTATGCAGATGTAGAAACAAAATTTATCAGAGTCACATTTTACTATAATATGTAATCAGATTTTAAACCTCTTTAGTAAGGAAATGTAAGTTTTAGCTTTCTTTCTTGCTTGCTTGCTTGCTTGCTTTCTTGCTTTCTTGCTCTTTCTTTCTTTCTTTCTTTCTTTCTTTCTTTCTTTCTTTCTTTCTTTCTTTCTTTCTTTCTTTGAAAGAGGTGTTAGAGTCATGATGAAGAAGAAAAGGGAGAAAGGGAGGAAAAGAAAAAGATAAACCATTCCTCAGATCCTAATGTTTACATTATTTCACATGTTATGATTGGGGAGGCCAAGGTGGTCCCTCCACCTCCTAAGCAGATGGTCCTATTGTTCTTCCACAAGGAAAATTGACACACTAAAACAATGCTTTAATCTACCAAGAAAGCTATTAATACATTTATACAGTGTGTCCATAGTGCCTATGCAAAACTAAGCACATGGGAATGAACTTGATTTGACACATCAACTTTGAAACTTTTTCCTGAAAATCAGTTTTCAATCAGATTACTTCATATGGATTTCTACCAAACTGCCCTTTAAAATGCTTTTCACAGATCTAGTTCAGTAGTGGGTTCCACTTACCTTTGCTACCGGTTCGGGAACGGGAGCGCGCAGGCAGGCACACTTGTTTCATGTGCACGCAATGATTCTGCGCATGCACAGAACCTTCTACACATGCGCAGAGCATTTTTGATGACGTCCGGGCAGGTGGGCGGAGCCCCTCGAACTGGTGATAACCTGTAGCAACCCACCACTGATCTAGTTAGAATGTAAAACAATTTTCTTTTAGGGTGGTCATGTCTATTTGAAAAGATTGTCCAGCCCAAATCTAGTTGAAAGACAAAGAACCATCAGAAAGAAGAACAGGATCATGGGATTTACCCATTAGCAGTTAAAAATTGCATATTTTTCTTCACTATGGTGAGGTCCATTTTATTTCTGTTTAAATTATGGTAATTATTTCTATATTTGCATACACACACACACACACACACACACACACACACACACACACACACATATCTATAGACATGGTAAGCAACAATATGCAGAGGAGAGAAAAGGAATAACCAAATTAAATGCATGAGATAAGAAAAAGAAAAGGAAAGCTTAAACAAAAATCATTAATTAACACCACAGACAAGCATAAGGAAATTTTGTACAAATGTGTACTTATTTTTGCCCACTAATTTTGGTGATCCTTTCATGTCCACATTAATTTAATCTCAAACAGAGTAATGAATACTTGCTCTTAGTCAAACTGGATACCTTCCAAATTATATTTGGTGCCCAGGATCTGTACTTAAGATTTATGAGGAAGTTGAAGGTTTCCAATAGACTTGGTTTCCATATGGTAGTTTTGTTCTTTTAAACAGCATCGGAAGCCATATGCCATGCTGGAAATTCAGATTATCTATTCCTAATCTAGTGAAATGAACAGAAAACCATCAATATTGCAGAAGAAAATTCTTATAAAACTGACAAAACATTTTTTTAAAAAAAAATCCAATGATTCAGCATCAATTCAAAACATGAAAATTAATCTAAACTTCTTTTGTTTATTCATATTACAGAATGTTTATAAGTTTTCTCCATGTGATAGGATATGTCTGTCTTATATCTGCTTATCAGGAGGTGAAGAAGAAAGTAACTTAACCTGTGGAGAACAAGGAGCTGTTGGCTAAAAAAAAAAAAAAAGTTGCTTGCCCTGATTCTACCCGAACAGGGACTGCAGGGTTAAATAAATACCCGAACAAGGACTGCAGGTTAAATAAAGAGGGATTAAATGAAATGGCATATTGAAACTGAAAAATTAACTTGTTGGTCATAAATTTTAATGACCAGGGAAATGATAACATCAGTCTCTTTTTTTCTCTGTACTTATGATTTCTTATTTCCATTCAAATCATTCAGAAAGAGATTTATTCTACAGGAATTAGATATGACATGATTTCTAGAAAATGTCAAAACTGTGTGGTGGTAAAATGTACATTTGAGCTGCATTCATTAGCAAACCTATGAGATGAGTCAACTCCCCATTCATGTAAACTGCTTAATGCACCCTTGTAAAAAAACAAACACATTTACATCAGGCGGTGCCAGAATGGCAACAGGGGCAAGAATAAATCAGTAACCAGAAGCCTAGCAAACTCAAACTCAACTCAGTTACCATATCTCAAGATAGTATAGCAGCCTGCCAACCTGGTAAGAGGAAAAAATAATAAGGTCAAAATAGGTTTATCCAAGTAATTCCAATTATGCTGTAATTTACACTGTGTCTGCCTTTTCCTTTATTTTATCTTTGTAATGCAGTAAATCAAAGGAATATAAATCATCATTTTGCTTTTGCTTAGCCCCCCACCCCCAGCAAGCTGCAACTGCTTTGCTGGAGTCTCAGTATAACATTATTTGTTGCATGCTTGGGTTAGCCAGTTTTGATCACAGCAACCATTATCACCATTTTGAGATAAGAATTTTATGGCCACCTACAAGAGACTAATCTGCAGAAGTTTTTCAAACCAGGTAAAATTTACCAGCAGACTGCTTTGTTTCTCCAAAACTCTGAGCAAAACATCCCAAATGTTTCCTAAAAACTTTTCACCAGATCAATATGTGTTGCTAAAGTGTTATTTGTTAAAGGACATTTTCCAACTTTTCAGAAAATTACAAATTGTTTGACATGAAAACACTGTGGAAAATGGGTGGGACTGAGCTCCAGTAATGGAAAGAAACAAGCAATTGTTTCTCCAGCACTGTATTGAAAGTTGGAGAAAAAAACAATCAAATGTACTTTTCAGTTTTAGTGATCATTGAAAATAATGGATTAGGCTTTCGTAAATGTTTGTAATCTTGGCTGTTTCTTGGAAACTGAGACACATATATCAGTTGATTCAGATACTGTGTTTCTCTTGCATGATCTTAGCAAAGATTAGAAGTTTGCAGCTTCTTTCACATTGTAAGAAGATGGTTGCTGGAACAGTGCAAGATGAGATAAATTTATGGCAGGGAGGCCACCAAAATAAAAACAGTGAATTACAGATATGCTATAGCTCTGGAACTTTCCTCATTATATGATCTTCACTTCCTTCAACAGGACCAATTTGTCATCTTAGAGTATCTTAGTTTAGAAAGCGGAGTTATTTCTTTAGCTTCATTTTCATACATAAAATTTCAGTGAAATACTGCAATCCTATCCTATAATTTATCAAGAGATGAAAAATGGGACTCATAAAGTGATGTTAGAAAGATTCAAGAAATGTTTTCAATGCCACAGAATCGAATTGTGAGAGGGAAGTGGAAAGATGCCTCAGTGCAGGGTATAATGTGAAGTGTGTGTGCTTTGAGTCCTTTAGCTCCCAATTATTGAAGTTTCCACAAAGACCAAGAGATGGCTCTATTGAATTATGTGGCCTCTGAATTTAGAGCTAGAAATCTGATCTGTCCTATGAACTTCAGATTCCAACTTTAATGCAGTAAATGGATATCTTTTTCATTTTAAAAATACTTAGACACAAAGATCGCTTTTGTTATTTATAAAATAAAGTATGCTATTTCCTAAGAAATAATTAACTCTAAATTCTTCTAACCTTCCTTTAGTACAACGTTTGTATCTTACTTTCTTTAGACAGCACATAATGTTGTCTTACCAGCAGGTAAGTTCCTTGGAAATAGGAAAAGTATTGCACTCTGTTCTCCAATTTTTTTCTTGACAGAATACAAACATTACAATTACTGAATATCTCTCTGTGCATATTTATCAGGAAGTGTGTTATTTGCAGTAGGATATCATGATGCTATTTTTAACAAATTCATTGCCTCAGGCATCTTAATATTGTCTCCCAGCATATAGAGCAGGGAGCTTGGGACTGCAGTTTCAGAAGGGATTAACCAAATAGGTTCCAGTTACTTGAGAACATGGAAATAGATGTAAGAGCGTATTTTTTAGAGGAGGGGAATATATGGTAGCTAGAAAGCTAGCTAATTAAGTATAAAGGTAGATAGATGATAGACATGTGGGCAGACAGACTTTATTATGATCGCTGATCAGCAAAGGGAAGTAAAGTATTTGTTATGTTAAATAAAATATACCAAAGGCACAAGCAATATTCATAGCTTGAAATACTGCTTAGGTTTTTTTCCCCTTTTTATTTTTCTTCGTATTTGATAACCTGATGTAGAAATGAAATCAGAATAATTTGATTGCTATGTTAATAGGCAAGTATAGAAATGCTAACAATCATGCCTGAAATAGTTGAAAAATAATTCAAAATTTTGGGACTAGGATGAGACATTAATATAAAGGTTGAAATGATAAGGCAGGACCAGCAGTTCTCAGATGAAAGATATCAACAGACTCAGACTTAACCCAGACAAGACCGAGTGGCTGTGGGTATTGCCTCCTAAAGACTATGTCGACTGTCCATCCTTGGTTCTGGGGGGGGGATTGTCCCCCTCAGAGCGGGTTCGCAATTTGGGTGTCCTCCTAGACTCACAGCTAAGATTAGAGCAACATGTGACAGCTGTAGCTAGGGGGACCTTTGCACAGGTTCGCTTGGTGCACCAATTGCGACCCTACTTGGATCAAGAGGCTCTCCTCACAGTCACCCATGCCCTTGTCACCTCACGGTTAGATTATTGCAACGCGCCCCTATATGGCTCAGGACCAGGCTATCTTTGAGACCGCCTTCTACCACATAGGTCCCAGCGACCGGTAAGATAGCAATAGCACTTAGATTTATATACCGCTTCACAGTGCTTTACAGCCCTCTCTAAGCGGTTTACAGAGTTAGTATATTGCCCCCAACAATCTGGGTCCTCATTTTACCGACCTCGGAAGGATGGAAGGCTGAGTCAACCTTGAGTTGGTCTCCTCCGGGTCCTATCAGCTAAACAGTGCCGGCTGGTAGGCCCGTGGGGGAGGGCCTTCTCTGTGGCTGCCCCGGCCCTCTGGAACCAGTTACCTCCTGAGATCCGGACTGCCCCCACCCTATTGGCCTTCCGGAAAGCGGTGAAGACCTGGCTTTTCCGGCAGGCCTGGGGCCGTTGATCTCGCTGTTGTAATCCTGCAAGATCCGGCCATGAATGGTGTGCATGGGTTTTTAATTTGTTTTTTAAATGTTTTTATAAGGTTTTTTTTAATGTTTTTTTATATTTCTGTTGTAAGCTGCCCAGAGTCCCTCAGGAGTTGGGCGGCATAGAAATTTAAATAATAAATAAATAATAAATAAATATCTGCTATAGTATCACAACACAACACAAATACAAAATTCCTGAGCCAAATATCTGTCAATTTGCAGGAGCAGAAGGATGAAGCCTCAATTTGACACAAGCACAAGACTTTGTCACATGGCCAGTTGCTCGATATAAAGCTGAGAAGGATCAGCATATTGATGGTGTAATATTCAAAACTGCTGAATGACTAATATAGGAAGTTCCATGTCAATGTAAACATTAATTGAAAGAAGACCTATGGAATTCCACAAGTAAATAGCAATAGCAAAAGCAATAGCACTTAGACTTCTATACACCCCATGTTTTACAGCATTCTCTGAGTGGTTTAGAAATGTCAGCATATTGCCCCCAACAACCTGGGTGCTCATTTTACTGACCTGAATGATGGAAGGCTGAGTCAACCTTGTGCTGGTCAGGATCGAACTCCTGTCTATAGGCATACTTAGTCTGCCATTCTGCATTTTCACCACTGCCCCACCACAGCTTGTAGATATCAGACTGGCCCTTCCCCTGCAATCACTGATTGGAATTATGCTCTGAGACGAGAAGGAAACCACTATAAAGCGTTGCCTCTATTCTTAATCTCATGGGCAGTCCATGACAGTAGCATAATTAATGATATCAAAAGCCACCAAGAGTCTAATAACAGAAAGAGGGAGTCATTAATCCCTTTAAAATCCTTTCACAGAGCATTATGCATAAAAGACAATTTTCCTCTACCAGTCAGTCAACCATCAATCAAGCATCAATCTGCCCAAATGGTCCAAGATAAAAACCATATGTGACATATCTTCACAGTTCACATCCCGGACACTCAGCAAATTTCAGTCAGGTTTATCCCAGACAGACTGTATCCCTACCTCCAAAACAATCAACCAGGGCAGGCACCAGACCGAAGCCATAAGGCCATCTTCTCACAACTCTATAATGCTTCCTGCTAGATGCTCTCATCTCAACTCTCATTCTACAGCCAGTTAGTTTTCCAGGCCCTCTTGTTTCCCTTCACAGTGAGGCCATGATATCATTGCAAAGGCTTTCTGCTCCACTGCTTTGGAGATCTTGGATCTCCAGCCTGCAACGGTGAACAACTTATAGTCCAGTGATGGTGAACCTTTTTTGGCTCGGGTGCCAAAAGGGTGCACGCGCGCTAGCATGCACGCAAGTGCCCACACCCATAATGCAATGCCCTCCCCCCACGCATGTACACAACCCCCACACTGCCCCCCTGCGCATGCGCACAGGCCTCACTGAAGCTGTGGAGCTGCCCTACTACTTACTTTCAGTGGAGCTGCCCTACTACTTACCTTCAGATAGTTGCAACCAGGCCTCCCACACCTCGGCCCATTTCTTCTGCAGCCTGCAAGGCTTTCCTGAAGGCCTGTGTAGCCGATAACAGAGCTCCGGATTGATCCAGAGCTCTGTTATCGGCTCGAGAGGCCTTCAGGAAAGGCCTTTAGGAAAGGCCTCTGCAGCCGATAACAGAGCTCCGGATCGATCCGGCTTTCAGAAAAGCCTTGCCGGCTGCAGAAGAAATCTGGCTGCAGAAGAAATGGGCCGAGGTGTGGGAGGCCTGGCTATAACTGTCCAAAACCGAAGAAGTTCCTGAAGACCTCTGACAGTGAAAAGGAGGCTGGGGGTGAGCACACAAGTGAACGTCCAGTTGGGCTGTTTTTCGCCCTCCCCAGGCTTCAGGAGGCTTTCCTGAAGCCTGGAGAGAACGAAAACGGCCAAAAAGAAGGCCGGAAATCAGCTGGCCAGCGCACGCATGCATGCTGGAGCTGACATAGGGCAACACCTCGCATGCCCTCAGATATGGCTCTGCGTGCCACCTGTGGCACGCGTGCCATAGGTTCGCCATCACTGTTATAATCAATCTAAGCCCAAATTACTGGCCCCAGTTCAGCAACTCAGATTCTATTCTATTGAACCAACTCTTCCACGTATATTTCAGGCAGTTTATGCTCAGCTTATCTTTCTGTTCTTTCAACTTTTACTGTTCTCTGACTCACCGTTCATAAGGACTATACATCTATTGTCATCTTGTCACCAATGATAACAGTTATTGCAGAGCCAGGTAGCAAAGATGGAGCTATGGATCAAGTATCATTTTACAAGAAACTTGCAAGGGAGCACCAACAGGGAAATGAATCAAATGAAAAAGAGCAATAAAAAGCAATTACAATAATAATAATAATAATAATAATAATGCCCTACGTTATTGTTGCTCCATGGGATTTGTCACAGCACAAGAAGAATTAAGGTATGAATAAAGCATGACTTTGCCTTATCACAATGGGAAACCTTCTCCCCTGAAATGTGGCTTAAAATATTAAAGATGCATAAATAAACGTATTAAAAATTAGTTTAAAGAA
>QLTV01003102.1:774331-786543 GCA_003457575.1 Thermophis baileyi
TAATAATAATAATAATAATAATAATAATAATAATAATCCAGAAGGAACAAGATAGACTACTGTTCAGAGAGAGAATTCAACACTGAGAAGCAAGTTAATTTTACAGAGCTTTTTCTTAACAGTTTTATTGACCTGACTGAAAAGTATCTAGCAACAATGATGGAGTTCTTGGCATTTCCAAAGTATTTTTTTAACTGTATCACAAAACAAGAATACGGCACATAAAATTGCACTGGTGCTTTGCCTAGCAAAAGGTCAGCCCTTTTTTTTTCAGACTTTTAATCTATTGTGTCAATTTAGATTGGTGCTGTAGACTGATTGTTTAAAGATATCCAATTGCTCAGCAGCTTTACTTGAGACAAATACTTTTTGTCTCAAAAAAGAAGTTCAAATGGAAGAAGTGATCATGGTCTACCCTCTAGTTTGGTATGGTTCAAATATAGACTCAATCATCTTGGGCTTTCATATGACAAATATTTATAATAACTGTATCTAGCCATCAAACTAATTAAATATCCTAAAAATAATCCTAAAACAAATAATATATTATGTAAGAAATCTGAAACAGGGTAAGAAAAGGGAGGGAGGGAGGGAGGGAGGGAGGGAGGAATGAAGGAAGGAAGGAAGGAAGGAAGGAAGGAAGGAAGGAAGGAAGGAAGGAAGGAAGGAAGGAAGGAAGGAAGGAAGGAAGGAAGGAAGGAAAAACAATTAGGCATTCTTAAATGCCTAATTTAAGAATGAATAGCAGTAGCATTTAGACATTTGTAGCATATTATAGTTCCAAACTGAATTTGTAATATGCACTCATTATTGAGCTCTGTGGTTTATTTTTGTACTTATAAAGACTTATATAATCACCAATAGTATATAAAAGAATCACAAGAAAATGAGAAAAGTAGAAAACAACACTACACTAACATTGATACTACACAACACTACACTATACCACACGGTGCCATAATAAATAATTAAATACTTGTTAGCTCTATTCTTGTCCTAAACCAGGACCTCATTTATTTTCTGGTTCCATGCTCAGCCAGCTCAAATTTCAGCTGGCTAAGCAGTATATTAATAATCACAAGTCATTCTGTATTATGGATGCCTTATCTCGCTGCCGGGGGGGGGGGGGGGGGGGCACCCTGAAAAATTAAAAAAAAATCCCCCCCCAAAAAAAAGCCGAAAACAAGATGGTGACGCATGTGCAATGCCAGCAACTCGGCTTCTAC
The DNA here is from genome assembly GCA_003457575.1 of Thermophis baileyi. Lineage (NCBI taxonomy): Eukaryota > Metazoa > Chordata > Lepidosauria > Squamata > Dipsadidae > Thermophis > Thermophis baileyi. The sequence goes on from QLTV01003102.1 coordinate 775,558, forward strand.
GCATGCGCAGAAGAAAAATAAAATTAAGGAAATATTCCAAAAAATTTTTTTTTCAAAAAAAAAAAATCCCAAAAAAAGATGGTGGCGCCCACAGACTGGCACCAACCAAACTGGGTCTGTGATGTCACCATGACATCACCAGCGGGTCGCTATTCGGGCGAAATGGTCCGAACCGGGAGGAACCCACCTCTGATGCACTTATCCAGCCATGTATTAGAGATTTTGATTCTACGTAAGGATGCAATTGATTTTTGCTATTGAGATCAGAGGTGGGTTCCTACCAGTTCGGACCAGTTCTATAGAACCGTTAGTAACATGGCGGCCTGGGTCGCTGGAACCGGCAGCGACTCAGGCCTGCCAAGCCCCCGAGCTAGTTCTCTCGGCAGTGCCATAGGCACCACCATCTTGTTTTTTACGTACTTGTTTTTTAAGTACTGCGTATGTGCACGTCCATGTGGCACGTCCCTGAGCGAAGCGGCAGTACCTGAATCCGGAACCCACCCCTGATTGAGATCCTGTCCCAGTGCCTAGAGAATGTATAGTCCTAGATGAGAAAGAACCAATTGTAACTCTATCCTACCAAGACCTAATGGCTATATGAATCAGTACCCTTAGATCCAGGATTTCCCCCCTACGTTCATGGATGGGGGAACCCATTCAAAAGTGATACACAATTTGAAAGTTTTATTTGATCCACAACTCCTGCTTGAGGATCTAGTGGCAGCTGTGGCCCAGAGGCCCTGTGCATAGCTCCATGTTATGTACAAGTTGTGACTCTTTCTGAGTCTGAAGAGGCCCAGTTTTAAGTAAACTTCTGACCATCAAAACTCAATTGCTAAGAATCACCTTCTCTCTCAGCCCATCCTGCCTCAGAAGGCTGTTATTATAGGATATCTAAAATAAAAGCAGATGTAAGCTGCCTTGAACTCCTGGAAAAATTGCAGAATCTATCCCACAGCATCTGTAAAAAAAAGTGTACAAAGTGAAGGTGGTGGTTAAGAGTCTCTGGGAATCAGGCACCATATAAGTTTAATAAGTTGTTATTCTGCAATCAGAACCATATCCTATTGTAGATGTATTGACATCTCTTCCACATTCAAAAGGGTTGTATTTCAATTACATAGTTACAACCACTGTATTTTAAGACTCCCTATGGACACCACTGAAGCTGCTAAATAAATAAAATGAATAAATAATAAATGATGTGGGTGATGATATAAATTGATTTTGACATTGCTGAAGTCATAGAGACACACATCTGTGCATGTGGAAGAAAGAATGAAACTACAGGAGAATTCTTGAGCTTCTTCGCTAATATTTGCTTAAAAATAAAGGCTAATGCCTAGAGGGTTACTTTTTGCTATAAATTTCAAAGCAATAGCTGTATAACACAACACTGAGGAAGTTTCAGATCTGTATTTCCTATAGAGTAACACAAGATGACCTACAATCTTCCTCCACTAGCATTCAGACTATTACCTAAACAAATGAAAGTTAAAGTTGAATATGTCATGTGCACACCCTTCCCAAATGCACTTGTGCCATTTCTTAGTTTACTACAAAGATAGCTTTTCTCCTTGATGATTTATACCTAACCTGATTCTTCAAGTCTTCCAACACTTGAGTACATACAGTAGGCTCTTCTTTAGACCTTGGCAGGCTCAGTGCAAAAGTTTGAAGATGAATTTTAAGTGCCTTCAACTCAATACATTTATAATCCTCCCTGCAGCTTGAATACTGATTAGCATGTTTCTTCATGCTGAATGTGAACATCTGTTCATCCATAGATATTGTGAGTGGCCCTTCTATGCTTTCACTGTCGCCTACCTACTTTACACCCTTATATAGTCCCAAAGGAAGTTCTCACTGCTTCAGCTGTTGCACTTTTTCATAAATCTGGCTTATTTCCAGGTCTGGGACAAATGTTCCTGCCACTAGCCAATGTAATAATCCTATTAAAATGTGTTAAGCTTCACTGTCAGCTTCTTACGCTTTCTTTGGTATCTTTATGTGCTGCTCGTTTTCATTTTGTTTCAGTGATGTGTGATTCCAAGAAAGGTTTTTATGAGTAAATATTCCCTAGGAATGGGCACAGATCTGATTTTATTTAGCAGAAAATATAAATCAGTACTGCTGGGGACTTTTGAAGTGAACTTTATAAAGAAACAGAAAAGCCCTTTCTTACTTTGGCAGCAGAAACAGTTAAAATAATGTCAGACAAGCAGTCTTCTAATATTTCTCATTAGGAAAGGTCACCGTTCTGCTAGTTCATCACAATTTTTGAAGCCTGTACACGGAAAGGCTTGGTGGGAAGAATAAAAAATATTACAATAGGCACAAGGAAAATTGCACAGCACAGGAAAGAAAGAGACAATTAATTTGGTGCTGTAGAAATCAGCTGAAACTGACCAACTATATTTTGAGAGCGGTTTGTAACACATGAAACAAGTTTGAATCCTATTGCTCTAAATCCTGTCTAGTTTAGATCAATAAGTGGGAAATCAATAAAGATAATGCAGATTTACACCAATGTAAGAGAAAGCCATGCCTGTCCTTACATAATTTTTTTCTGTCTTCTAGAAAATCAATCTCATCTTGGCACTTTTGTTTCTTTGGTTCTCCTTTGTTTAATTTTTTGAAGGAACCCATTGGCATTTATATACAAATAATTCTGGGTGGAAGTTCATCCAGAACCAGAATAGAATAGAACCGTAAGAGACCTTGGAGGTCTTCTAGTCCAACTCCCTGCCCAAGGAGGAGACCCTATACGATTTCAGACAAGTGACTGTCCAATCTCTTCTTAAAAATCCTGCCATGATGAAGCACCTACAAGGCAAGCTGTTCCACTGGTTAATTGTCCTCACTGTTAGGAAGTTTCTTCTTAATTCCAGGTTGCTTCTCTCCTTGATTAGTTTCTATCCATTGTTTCTTGTCCTTCACTCTAGTGCTCTTTATGGCAGCCCCTCAAATACTGGAATATCCATAATTCAGTGTTATATCTCAGAAAAATAAATTAATGACTGAGGGATCATTTAGGGGCAATAGAAAAATATTTTGAAGATACAGGGACATACTAGTGAAGTGCACAAAAAAATTTACAGGTAGAATTTGGTTTCAAATTTTCATACAAAAACGGACAGAACATGGCATTTTTATATAAACTTCTTTAACTACAAAGCACAAAGTTATGTGAATGTCCAACACAGTTGATGGATGAAATATAGAGTGGTGATCTAAACCTGTAAAGAAATTTGGTGGCATTATTTTACTTTTTAGCAAATGGCTTTTAAAAAGCACATCCCTATATTACACCATTGATCCATTTATCTCTGTATCATTGGCAACAGTTCTTAAGGTTTTATTTCATAATTTTTCAAGAGTAATTTGGATATATCAAGGATTGAACTGAGATTTTCAGCATTTAAAATATGTTGAAATACTTAAAATACTGTCATTTTGTAAAAAAAAAAAAAAGGTTTTGAAAGACATTGGGAAACCAGTGGCATATTGTCACTTATATTTGATTCAGAGTTGTATTAGTTAAAAACTAGAAAACATACAAGTTTAATAAAGAGGCTTTTTGAAAGAATATATTTGAAAAGATGCTCTGATTCTGCTGATGTTGTGTTAGAAAGCCACTGTCCATATTGTACACTTCTTTTCTTGTATACAAATACCAAAGAAAGGCATTGCAACTATACTAATCTGACATTTCAATGAATGGATCAGGTTAGTGAATCATGGCAAGCTGGAATAACATACACTGAACAGCACGACCAAGTAGCTGACATTGTGGTACAGGAACATCTGTGCAATGTATCAGCTAGATCTCCCCAAATTTAGATGGGAACTAAGGTTGAGGAGCAGATGATGTTTTGAGGCAACTTTTCTACCTCCTGCCTAGTATTTTATTTTGAGTTGATCAAATGTTTATATTTTCTTGTGTAGCTTTCTTATGAAGCCTCTTTTCTTTTGGTTTAACAAGTATGGCCTGCCAGATAGTAGATGAAATTAAAAAGAATGTTTAAAGGGGGGGGGGGCTGAAAGCATCTGTTCCAGCTCCAGTGCTTTCTGTTGTATTAAAAGAAACTATGGATAAAATAAGCATTAATTGGAGTACAGTATCTACATGATATGTGCTTACTACTAGGGTACAATTGATGGGGGTCAAAAGAATTGAGATGAGGTCATGACCTGATTGATACACCATCCCTTTTAATATACACTGTGTACAACACGAATAAAAAGGGGCAAGACCTTGATTGTGTCCTTGTGACCACCATTTTGACATTTAAACACAAACACACATACACACACGTGTGTGTCAATGCTTCTGTTTCCTTCAATTTTTGATTGGTCTTAAAGTGGATACACACATTTTTCTGGACTAACATTTCATTGGTATGAGGGGATGCTCCAAAAACTAGGCCCAACTTGAACAAACAAGAAACAGGACTGAAAATAAAATTTTATGTCATGTTATCCATGTTATTTACATTAATTATTTAATTAAACTTAAGCTAAAATTAAAATATTGTTTCCTATATATTTATATAATAATATTCTTCTTTGACCAGAATAATATTAAAGGGATTCTCCTGACTCACAACTCCTGGTCAATGAGCAGGTACAGTTGGACCAGGAGGGCCTTTGCACAACTGTAAGTTGTACACCAGTTACACCCTTTCCTGGTCCAACAACAAAGGTAGCAGCACGCATGGTTTTGTGCAAGCTTAAATTTGTACATGTATCATCTCACTTGTGGGAATTGCATTGCTGCCAACTTGGTTCCAGGTCCAATTCAAGGTGCAGGTTATCACTTTTAAAACCCTACATGACTTGGAACCAGCCAGGTTATTTGAAGCACTGTCTTTTCCTGGTCATATCTACCTGACATACTAGAGTGTGTTCTATGAGTCCCCATTTCTTGGTCCATCTAGCTGGAAAAGAAAAGGGGCATCCTCTGTGCTGTCTCTCTCCCTGTGGCACATCTTCCACATGGAGTTAAGATTGACCTCTCTTTGACACTCTAAGCAAGGCCTGAAGATCTGGTTTTGCCAACAGGCCTGAGACAGACCCCATTGAGCCATTGAGTGGCTCATTTGATAGTTATCATGAGGAGATGGATTATTGCTTTTGTCTGTTCTTGTATTGGGCTTTTATCTTTGTAAACTACCAAGAGTTACTAGCAATAAATTGGGCAGCCATATAAATTTTGATAGATTAGATTAGATTAGATTAGATTAGATGATAGATAGTTAAATAGGCAGTGGATAGATGATAGATAGATAGAGATGATAGATAGATAGAGATGATAGATAGATAGATAGATAGATAGATAGATAGATAGATAGATAGATAGATAGATAGATAGATAGATAGATAGATAGATAGATAGATAGATAGATGATAGATAGATAGATAGATAGATAGATAGATAGATAGATAGATAGATAGATAGATAAATGATAGACAGACAGACAGACAGACAGACAGACAGACAGAAAAACAGATACAGAGGGATATAAAGCAATCATTCAAGGGCCTCTAGGGGCCACACGGACAACCTGTAGCTCAGGTAATCCTTGTCTGGTATAAAAATACTTTATTACTTTATTAAGGATGAATATATTTAATTCACAGTTCTATTTTTTGTTTTCCGTCAAGAAAACATTTCATTTATTGCAATCAGTCTTTAGAAGACTGACTTAAAATTAAACTTCTAAAATTTCAAAAGTAGATATAGGAATGAAAGTTTCCAATTTTGTACTCCATTCTGTTTAATTCACTTAATGTATTTCTTGTCCAAATGAAAAGTTTAAATACCATCCAACTTTGGAAATATATGTACAGTACATGTACAGTGCACATACTTTAAACAGAAATGTCTAAATCCTAATGATAATTTCAGTTTAGAAAGATTCTTAGGTTTAGTTTCAACAACATTTCAATAACCTGAATCTGCAATTCAGAGCCGTAAGCTAATAATGTTACAAATAACAATAATTCAGAGAAGTAGAATTAGGAGGTCCAATGATCAGATTAGGCCTGTTTCCATTTCCATCAGGCTCTTTTCAACCCTCCTGATGTGCCATGAATTTGGCTCCACCAGCTTTGGATCCCTCCCCTGGCTCCATTCACTGGCAGTTAATTTCCTGGGTAGCATGAGCGAAATCTGTCTCTGGGCACAGGAAACATAAAAATGTCCAGGGAAGGCATGTGGTGGTTATCATTCTGCTGGCAATGATGGCAGCATTCTGAAACAAGACTCTGAGCACGGAAGATAACAACTATCATAGAACTATAACGAGATGTTCTTATCTAGCCTAACATTGTATTTGGGCCAGGCATACATGGCTAATTCAAGAAGGCATTTCACCGGTTTTCTTTTTCCATTCCCTATGGTGCAAATCAAATGGTAAATTCAATGCATAGCCATCCCTCCTGATAAATTTATTTTTAAAATCACTTTCCATTAGTTATTCTTATAACTCAGAATGTTATCATATTAACCTGAGCCCGAGCAGAATTTAGGTCTTTTTTCTCAGTATCCCACATGTTCATCAATTTATCCAGCTTAATGTTCTAGCAGTGAAAGTTGGAGGCAGCTGTTATACCCACAAAGCAATCTCTGAAATCCCTAGGAAATATAATTTTCTCGGGCTTACTGACCAAATTCCCTATATGTAGCTGTGGACAAAAAGAAATGCCACTAAATGAGAAGACGTGCATATTCTTGAGACTGCTTTTTAAAAAAGGGTTGTAAAAACCACATAAACTTTGTGAACATTTTTCTTCCATCCTGATTTAGTCCCTCTGAGAGTAATGCCTATTCCCATGACTGAGATTTTCTTTTTTTCAAGTTTTAGTTTCATACCAGAATTTATAATAATATGAGGGACTCATGAGATTGTGTCCTGGACCCCAATTCTTTAGATAGACCAGAGAATAAAATGTCTCATCTTCTTAAAATTGTGCAGGCAGAATAAAATACCCCAGTCCCATTCATGACAATCAGGATTATTTATAAAAGACCTGCTTGGATGAGGTGTATGAGAGTGTCTCCTTCTTGACCTAAGTATTATTTAAACGAAGATAAAAAGTTGCTGAAAATTGACTTTTTGACTTTTCAAGTTTTGTTTCCTTTGAAAATTACCTAAACTTGCTAAAATAGGTCCTCTGTAACCTACCATTGTTCTGTAACCAAACAAAATACCATACTAGCAGCTGGAACTCTGAAGAAGTACAATCAGTGCTGAGTCCCAATATTATGACCCAATGTTTATTCCATCCACGAATATTGATATCTAAGTCCGCTTTCTGAATTTTTGCCATTGGCAGCAAGGGTATGCCATTTGTAAATATGCCACATGAAAGTGTGAGATGAATAGTCTCAATCATTGCAGCCATTATAAATATCCTTATCTCTTTCAAATGAAAAATGCAACTAACAGAAATTGTATTATTTTTCCAGTGTTCTGGCAAGTAAAAGAAATAAATCTGCCTGACTTTGACATTTATCTCATGATTTTAAAGAAATTGTGATATTAGTAATTTTTTTAGTTTTACAACATAGCTAAGCTGTGCCAATACATTCTGGTGTGTGTATTCATGAGAGAGCCTTAGAACATCTAGTCACTGGTATAACAGCAGCTTCAGAAAAGAATTGTCTATTCCTTATTCCTTCTTTTTCTTTTCAACTTTCTTCTAAAGTTTAATTTCATTTTTGTGCCTTCAAGTCAATGCTGACTCCTAGCAATTGCCCGGACAAGATTTCAGATTTTAAAATGATAGGCTACACAAATGATGTGGAAAAAGTTGCTACACTGTAATGCAAAAGAAACCAGCAGATGTCTTAATAATTAAAAGAGATTTACAGATAGCAAATCAAGAAAGTAGTCTGGATAATATTCCTACATTGGAGGCTTGTTAACATTTTAAAGAATCTTGTGTCAAGGGACAAAGGAAAAAAATGATTAAAAAGGTAGTTTGATCTTTTCTATAGTAAAGAAGCTAAGCTGTTTTATAAAATACATGTATCATAGAATTTAATTTAATTTGGATACAAAATGGAGGTTTTGCTTTCACCTATTTTCACTTTCTAATACTTTAAAAACCTTTCAAGGTTGGAAACCCAACTCTTTGTATAAATCTCTCTGTGCTTGGGGAGTGGTTTTACTATTCAGAAGAAACCTTCTTGATTAAGTTTTCAGTAGGGATTGGTCAACTTGCAGCATCCAGACCCAAACCTAAAAACAGCTCCAAACTTTACACTTTTGGTATATAGTTTGCAATTGATAGCCATCTGCATGAAAATGGAAACAAGAAAAGTCCATCCAAAAAGCACACATTTTTTAAAAAAATGCTGAAACTACACTTGCACAATGCAAATTTGCCTGGAGAAAAAAGATATTCACATTAATAAAAGGTTAGAGAAAAATTACCTTTCAGAACTGCTCATAAAAACACCTTCCAATTTTCACATAGGCCTTTAGGAAAAAATAATCTCAAACTCTGGAGAAACAGACAAAAACCAAAATTAAGGTTGCAAAATAAGTAACTGAAATGTAGGGATTAAACAATCCTAATCTTTTGTTTAGGGAAAAATAAACAGAACCTTTTGAAAATAGATAAAAATGTGAACAGTGTTTTGGGTCACTTTCTCTCAGCCCAACTATTATTGCAGAGTTCTTGTCAAGATAAAGAGGGTGGATACTTCAGAATAAATCATTAAGGTAAATGTATGTGTGCTTGGATAGAAATGCAATATGAAGCAAACAAATAAACAAACAAACCTATGGTGAAGACTACAGATACCGTTTCCCAGATATAATATTGACAAACTCAGTGTATATTTTCAATTCTTCCTAATGTTATAGTGTAAAAAAATACCCCCTAAAGACTTTGGTGATTCCAATGCTAAAAGCTACTAGAAAGCTAAGAATCTGACCACTTTACAATGTTCCCAGAGGATATATTACCATTTACTGTTTTACATTTATTTTAAAGATTATGTCTGCTAAATGATCATTTGTTTCCAGTCACTAGGTTTTAGTTAGAAAAGTTTTCTTATTGCCATTTCCTGAATGCTAAATAGCTTACAGAATTTAAAAGTCAAAGAAGTCTTCTGTAGTGACACTCATTCTTTTTATATGGGGAAAGATCCATGCAATGATTCCCTTGATAAAGTGATCATTCAGACTGTATGACATAACCATTCAACCATTACAGTTGTTTCACTGCTCAACAATACTGGGAGCAAAATTTGCTCTAGTCATTACAATGTCAGGAATGTATCTGGTTTTCCTCCTGCTTTAAAGTAAATAAGGTAGTTCTACTTTCTGCAGAACCTTGTTCTATGGTCACCAAACAATTGGATTTTTACAAAGTTCTACGTGCATGAAGTCAATTCACGAACAAGACATTTATTTATATAATTAATAAAACATCATGGGGAACTACTGACCATTATTGTCCTCCAACGTTCTCATATTAATTATTAAAGTAAATCGACTCTATAAATATAAAATGCTTATGGCTCCTTCACATAATCAGAAACCCTGACCAGAAGAATTCTATATGAATGACTCCTCTCAGGCTTCTATTACCAGTATTGACTGAAGCTTTCTACCTGTTTGTAACACATAATTTGTAATACAGCTTTCCTTGACCTGGGTTCTTCCAGAAGTATGGACATCCTCTACTATAATTTTCAGCAATGGCCATGATGGTTTTGGGATGCTGGGAGATGAAATAACTACTTTGGGAAAGTGCCCAACTATGGAAGGCGGTTCTACTATGTGTTCCATAAACTTAATATAATCATACCAATAAACAATCACATGCCTAAATACATGATTTGGGAGTCACCTATTGGCTTCATTACTTTACTGCGCACTCTCTACAAGTGTTAAGTCTAGTCCCAAGTCACCCAAATATTCCCTACAATGCTATATGATTATAGTTTATATCCCTAGTTCTCTATGCTAATATTACATCAGTTAATAATCAAGAGGGATAAATTCCATTAACTTTTAAACAGTAGCTGAATTAACTACTTATCAAGATATTATACCTTTGGATGCTTAACAGGGAAATTGACTAGCAGACCTTTAAGGTCCCTTCTGCATGTAACTATAGTTCTGAGTGCAGTGGAGTGGGCTCATTGTCTGGGAAGAATGTAGAAGATCATGGAGGGTAATAGCTTTTCAACAAAATTGGATTTACATTGAAGGGTTTCCTGACCTGCTTTAGGTAAATACGATTTTCCTTCTGAGAAATTATGCTTCTTTTCACAGCACTGGAATTTACACTGGTATTTAAAATAAGTAAAGTCAAACTGATTCTTGAGCAAATTTTATTCTTTATATCCTTTCTTACTGACTTCTTACAACTGTAATTTGGGCTTTTTTTTTTTTACTTTTTGCTTCCAGTGCCAACAGGAAGAGATGCTGAAAATATTCCAAAGTCAAAATACCTCCTAAGCACAAGCTATAGCTTTGACACATTTGCTCTGTCCTTCTGATGACAACCATGTTTTGCATTTAAGGAGAAGGTTTGGCAGCCTGCAGAATAGCCAGAAATAAAAGAGAAAAGCATTCCAAATTCAATTTGGAAAGAGTACAAGTCAAAGTTTACTTATGCTTAGTGCAGCCCCAGTCAGTTAACTTCATTTTTAAACACTCTGCACACAAACACATACAACAAAGTAGATAGACAAATAACCTTGGTTATTATAGAGGACACAGAGAGATAGAAAACCGAAAAAGAAGACAGGGGGAAGGAAGGAAGGACGGAAGGAAGGAAGGACGGAAGGAAGGAAGGAAGGAAGGAAGGAAGGAAGGAAGGAAGGAAGGAAGGAAGGAAGGAAGGAAGGAAGGAAGGAAGAAAGGAAGGAAGGAAGGAAGGAAGGAAGGAAGGAAGGAAGGAAGGAAGGAAGGAAGGAAGGAGGGAAGGAAGGAAGGAAGGAAGGAAGGAAGGAAGGAA
>QLTV01003102.1:797095-814570 GCA_003457575.1 Thermophis baileyi
CAACTTTCTTTCAATAATCCTGTGGCTGCTAGTTCAGGTTGCTCAGTCAACAGTCCTAAGTTCTATAGGCCAATTTTACAGAAGTGAATTTACAAAACAGATGGCATAATCATTCCAGATATTATTCTAGATAAACTAAATCAGTTAGCTGTGCTTGACCATACTTATAAGTGGATCATAAGCTTTCTAACAGACAGGAAGCAGCAGGTGAAGCTAGGCAGGATCACATCAGATACCTGTACAATTAGCACAGAGCTTCCCTGTGGCTGTGTGCTCTCTCCACATCTCTTCTCTCTCTATATTAATGATTGCATCTCAAAGGTACTTCTGATAAAGTACTGAAGATTGCAGATGATACAACAGTGATTGGTCTCATTCGAGACAACGATGAATCTGCATACAGACGGGAAGTTGAACAACTAGCCTTCTGGTGCAGCCAGAACAATCTTGACAGTGGTGGGACTCAAATTTTTTTACTACTGGTTCTGTGGGCATGGCTTGGGCATGGTTTGGTGGGCATGGCAGGGGAAGGATACTGTAAAATCTCCATTCCCAGCCCACTCCAGAGGAAGGATACTGCAAAATCTCCATTCCCTCCCCACTCCAGGGGAAGGTTACTGCAAAATCCCCATTTCCTCCCAATCAGCTGGGACTCAGGAGGCAGAGAATAGATGGGGGCGGGGCCAGTCAGAGATGGTATTTACCAGTTCTCTGAACTACTCAAAATTTCCACTACCAGTTCTCCGAACTACTCAAAATTTCGCTACTGGTTCTCCAGAACTGGTCAGAACCTGCTGAAACCCACCTCTGAATCTTGAACTGAACACACTTAAAACTGTAGAAATTATGGTAGATTTTAGGAGAAGGCCTTCTACACTACTCACAATATTAGACAACACAGTAGGAACAGTAGAGACTTTGATCTTAGGTTCTATAATATCTCAAGACTTAAAATGGACATCTAACATCAAATATGTCATCAAAAAAGCACAACAAAGAATGTTCTTCCTGTGCTCAGAACTCAGAAAGTTCAGGCTGACCAAGGAGCTGCTGATACAGTTCTACAGAGGAATTACTGAGTCTGTCATCTGCACCTCTATAACTGTCTGGTTTGCCACTGCACGAGTCAGAAAGAGGGCTGTGAAAATATCTGCAGACCCCTTGCATCCTGGACATAAATTGTTTCAACTTCTACCCTCAAAACTACCCTACAGGGCATTGCACGTCAGAACAACTAGATACATCTTTTTCCCCATGCCATCAGTATGCTAAACAACTAATTCCCACAACACTGACTAACTATCTAGAAAGGCAGTATTACCATCATTATTCTCATCTTCCCTATTACCTATCACCTTATCTTCTTATGACTATAACTTTGTTGCTTGTATCTTACAATTTAAATTGTTTAATTAGTATTATAGTATGATTATGTTGATTACTTATTTAGTATCCATGACTATCACTAAGTGTTATATCTAATGTTTGATGATAAATGTATTTTTACAATGACTATGATAATGATCTATCATTATTGTTGTATGTACACTGAGAGCTTATGCACCGGAGACAAATTCCTTCTGTGTCTAATCACACTTGACCAATAAAAAATTCTATTTCTATTTTATTTCTATAAGGAACAAAGCTGTTAGAGAATCTGGTAGTCCTGGTATAGATACATCAGAACCTTCTCCCAGAGAGGAGCAACAGAAACAGACCATGAAGAGGGGGTGTGGAGTCTCTAACAATGCTTTGAGCTCTAAGCACATAGCGCTTATAAGCAGTATCCTGAATGACAGGAAGCGAACTTCCTATAATCTTCTCAGCTGTCCTTACCACTCTCTGTATGGACCTTCTATCTGAGGCACTGCTGCCACCAAACCAAACAGTGATGCAGTTTGTTAAAATACTCTCAATTGTGCTTCAAATATCTGTGAGTTTTTGGAAGGGAGGAAGAGAGGTTACCCTCACTTCTCATTCTGTTTGATGAAAGAACATTTTAAAAAATGTCTTTCACGGGATAAGAGAATGTTCTTTGCACTTTTTAAGTGCATGAACTATAGTTGGATTCCTTTTTGTCTTCTCATGTGTCAGTCATATCCCATTAGAAGACATCAGGATGAAATTCCTTCCATTGAGCTGTTTCAGATCAGAAAATCTTCAGAGGAGAAGACAGAAACAGATAGATCTTTTAACAGAAAATAACACTAGTGATAGCACCTCTAATAGCACAGCCAGGTATACTCAAAAATGCTACCCTCCCCAAATTTGAGAGAAATTCTTAAGCGTTCTGTGAATAACATAGAAAATCAGAAACTTCTTTCATAGGATGAAAAACAGACACTGCAAGGCAGATTTTGGCAGAACACTACTTTTAGGATTTAAATCTATCTGGCTTCCACTGAACCCTCATCATGTATTCTTTGGGTCTTGAAGCATCACCACCAAAACCAAACCAAACCAAAAAAAGGATAGAATATCCCAATTTAAAGGTACAATCTAAATTTGGTTTAGTGATTAGGCCCCAGACTACCCAAATCACAGGAGGCTGTGATTTCTAGTTCAGGTCTTGGACAATTCATCATGCGCAGGTCAGCATGGACGAGTGCGTGCAACTTGGTGGGTGGGGATGGGTCAATACAGATGGGTGGATGCGATCCAGCCACAGACTGCCTTTTCTGAAGGGAGCAGTCCACTATTCTAGCTCCTCATTCATGAGTACTAAACACTAAAGGAATTCAACAGAACAATTTGGTGACATTTAAGGTTTGAGGGTTTTGCCAGCCGTGGGGGGGATGTTGATGGAGGAAGTTATCCCAGAGCCTGGCCTATTCATCTTTTACTCCAAAGAAAGCCAGGGCTACAGAGTTCAGTGAGGCTTATTCTCCAGACAAAGCTCTGGATGGTAATTCGGAAAGACGAATGCATGCCTAAGTACATTTATGTAGGAATAATTCCCAATGCACAAAAAGGAACTTGGGTCAGAATAGAATAGGTCTGAATTAAAATTGGTCTTACTTATGAGTACAGATAATTATCTAGCAAGTAGGGCTGGTTTTCCCTACCTCCAGGGAGCAGGCTCCAACAGGGGCAGATCCTCTTTGCTTCCTAGGTGGGTCAGTGGTGGTCCTGGCACTGTACTTATGGAGACAGCAGGCAAGACCACAAGAACATGGTTGACTCTTGCTATGCGTCCCAGGCTTGGCTGTGACCCAGGATCCTAGCTAACTCCCCAGCTCATGATTCCAGCCAAAGCAGCAAGCTGAAGGGTGCTGTTGCAGCTTTCCTACTAATACAAGCCTTGCCATTGTTCCTCCCTCCGTTCCTCAGAAGAGCAGAAGATGCCCGCTCTTACTCCTTTGCATTGGATAGGATGATGGATTGTGCCTGGCGGGGGTGATTTGGTATTGATTGCAAATTATTGTAGTCAAGTTGTACTGGTTGTGTATAGCATTTAGTGCCTTTGAACGAGGAGCTAGAATAGTGGACCTCTCTCTTCAGAAAGGGCAGACTGTGGCTGGATCACACCTACCACATCCAGGTCGAAATTCTTCAGCATTTCACTGCACTTGAAGGCACTTCAGGGTGTGGAGGACAGAAGGAAGAAACTTCTGGCATCCGGCCAATTGCTGCCTGCTTGGCAATTAAGGACTATGATAAGCAGGGTTAGACACTTCCTGTCCAGCAACTTTCGAGGGTGCTGAAATGCAGATCCAGGTAGGCATCCACAAAGTTCCACCTCATGTTCAGGTGCCTCAGAGTAACAAGAGGAAGGCTGCTGGAGCAGGAGGGAAGCCACGGTGAACTGGGCATGGTTAGGCTGGAGTGGGAGAAAGGGAAAGGTCTCCTATACAAGGTCTTAAAAGCCAGCGCAGGGCCACCAGCTTTTCCTCTGGGGATGAGACCATCTTTTCTGCCACTGCCTATTAAGTACGACTCAGTTCTGTAAATTTTTAAGCCCCAAGCCAAAGTTTTTTTCTTAGGGTCCTTGCTGTTGCCCAGCCTGTCTCAGACTTCTGCTGCCTTTCCCCCCCTCAGAAGCATGTTTATCAGGCTTCCTCCCTCCCTTTTTTGTAAGGGAAGCTGCAGGCAGAGGGCCAACCCTTTTATGGAGCACTCTGGATGACATTACGAGCAGTCATTCCTACAACAACAGTTGCAGGGCCACAATCTGGATGTGGATGAAGGCTTGGCATGGTGCACAGCCTGGATGCTCGCCAAGCTGCATTTGCCATCCTGGCAGGCCAGCCCTAATTATGAGCTCCAACGATCTGCCGGGCTTCAAGTCTGGAATGGGACAGTGTTTCTTCTGGTGGAAGTGTATCTTCTCCTCCTCACTTGGTCTGAATTGTCCCGTGACAATAATTCTCCTCTCCACAAGTATTACCCTTACCCATGTCTGGTCAGCTGGCACATTAGGGGCTGATGTTTCTTCTGGTGGCACCAAGTTGTCCCCACATCCAGTTGTGCTGTGTCCAGTCAACAGGGGCGAATAGTCTCCATCGACCCAGTTGTGCCCACCTGTCTGCGTCCACCCATGATGCGTCCAAACCCACCCAGCTATCCCCACTCAGTCACAGACAATCAGTTGTGCCTACCCGGCCACACTGATCTGTCAGTCATCCCATTCCGTTCTAAACCTGCCTTGACCATGAAAGCCAGCTGGGTAACTTTGGGCCAGTTCCTCTCTCCCAGCCCATGATTTCAGGCTAAGGAAACAAGCCTGACAGTCAATTTCTGTTGCTACAAAAATGCAGACCCTGTACATATGAGAAAATGCTAGGAAGAAAAATAAAACCTTTCTGGGTTTTAAAAATACTTTTTAGAACTTGTGTTTTTACTCCAATGGATATTAATTATCTTGTGACTCAATTACTTTTTCAAGCATGTGGTGGCGAGATATTGAGAGATCATTATTTTGTGAATTTCCAAGGGGCCGCAACTGCAATGCCATAATTGTGCTGGCCCACATTCACCATTTAAAGGGTTTAATTTCTATATTTAGAGTGAGCAAAAGGCTATGTGTTCATTAGCGTGGCATTATTGTCAATAAGAGCACAGAGAGATTATTATTAAATGAAACAAATATGGGAGAGCATTTAAAAAAAACCCACACACAAAGCTTTAAGACATTCTCTTACTGAGATGTTACCAAGGCATATTGTTCAGCAAGTGTGCACTATAATCTGAATTCAATAGATGGTATTTTTTAGTCAATGCAATTTGCGGGTTCGGATCAATAACTCTCTTTGTTGCCATTCGCATTTGCCAGAAAAATATTATCTAAAAGACTGTAATTTGCAAGAAATTCTTATACCAAACACCACAAAACAAAAAAACTAATAAGGGAACATTTAAGAAGAGGACAGCATGTAATGTTCACAGAAACATGACTATGCATGTGCATAAAACAAAAATTAAAGCATTACTTTATAAATACTTGCCAACATTTCCCAGATGAAAATGGTGACAGGATTGGAACTGGCCCTTCCTCCCTTCCCCCCATACACATTCAATTCTCATGTCCAGGATTTTTTTCTCTGTTTTTATGACTGAAGGTTTGTCAATGCCTGACTGAATTCTTTTATTGGATAGCAGTCTGACCTTCCTGAGTTAAAAGCCGATACTGGCCTACAATTTCTAATAAATAGTTCAACTTGAGGGGAAAAGGGCCGTAAAAGAATTGGAAAGCAAGATCCTATAACTGTCTGCCCATAGTTTAAAGTGGCCTTCCCTAACTTAGCTACAGTCCAGATGTTTGTATTCCATCAGTGGGCATGTCAATTATGGAATCCTTAGATCTGAAATCTTTGTTATTGTTTGTTTAACAAATTTATAGAGCTGCTCAACTCACACATAGGTGACTCTAGGCGGCTTATAATTTGTGTGTGTGTGTGTGTGTGTGTGTGTGTGTGTGTGTGTTTTCTGTCAAATCACCTGGTATACCCTAATATGGGAAGGAGCATACTGCTTCCTTTCGCCTTTATATATAGACCCTTAAAATGATAGTACTATATATTCATTTGACATAAATATATGATAAATATAGAAACAGAGATTTTATTAGGAAAATATCAGGAATCAATGAACAAGAATCTTGTTCTGCATGTTACTACTTACTCTGCATGTTATGAGAGTTGTAACTAAATGGGAAATATGATTTGTTTACAATCCAGAACAAAACCATTATCTTCCAGAAGTGCTGCCAAACTGCTGTGAGCTAATCTGAATGAGCAGAACCAAAATCCAGAATGTTTTCATTATTCTGACTTTGGGGCAGATCTTGATGTGGTACTTAAGACATGGCTTGGTAGTAGCAGCCCATCAGCTTATCCCATCAGACTCATTGCTCCCATCTTCCCGCTGGCTTCCTGCTCCTCAGTTCCTTTAGTTTCTTCTGCTCCCATGTCTTAGTGTGACAGACTTAATGGCTTGTGTTAAGTCCTCGACTTACAACCCCGCCAAGAAAGCCAAGCCTGCTTCTTGTGCTTTCGCAAAGTCCTCGACTTACGACCCATTAAGTCCTCGACTTACGACCCCCACCTAGAAGCCAAGCCAGCTGCTTGCTGAAGCCCTATTGGCTAAAGCACAAGCAGCTGGCTAGCGGGAAAATAAAGCATTCCAATTGGTTGACAGTTTGACAGCTCGACTATAAAAGGAGCTGTCAAAGTCTGGTTGCTGTCCATTTGCTGAGTGGAAGCTTTGGTGCTGAAGTGGAGAAATAAAGGTTCCTGTTTAAATTCAAGCCTCGTTTTCGTTCTGTCAGGCCAGCAAGCCCTAATTTAACAGCTTGACAATCTTTCTCAACTCTTTCCATTCCTATGCTTAGCCCCTATCACCCATGCTCTATGACACACATTCTACCAGCCTCTGATTTTTCCAGTGCATTCACTCCTTTTCCAGATTCCATTCAATCATCAAGGTTTTTGGCATTTTTCCCCTCCTTTCTTCAAATCCAAACCATTTCTGTAAAAAAACAAAACAAAACAAAAAAAAACCAGATCCATATTAACATTTTGGTTTGAGCACGGGCCACTTGAAACCAGTTTTTCTGTGCATAGAACAGTTTATGAATAAAACATTTAGAAAACCATTTATGGAAAGTAGCCAAGCAGCCCTCTTCAGCAGATATCAACAGATATTTTAAATATGTCATTTGAACCTAATTGCCCAGGTTAGTAAGACCCTTGCTATAAGAGTAATAAATTTTATGAGTTCCCTGATTCCCCCCCCACCTCTGTGTTTTAGTACTCTGTCCAAAAGAAGTTTATTCATCAAGCCTTGAAAAGATTTGGGAACAAGAGGAGTAATATTTCGATAGACAAAACATCTGGACGTTCCACCCAGAACATTAAAAGTGGAGTCAGATTAACTGAGAAGGAAGTCATTTAAAAATACACTGCAGCACCAAATTGCCTTCTCTATATTTCTAGGATATGCCTGGCTGCACCTTGACAAGGTATATATGGTTTAGAGATCAAGAATTTTGCTTGCTATTTGAAATAAAAAAGGCAAGTAAAAAGTCTGTTTATATTGCTCTGTATGAAACAAAGCTTACAAAAAAAAAACAGGGTGTAAAAAGAAGGTCATCTTTCTATACTTGTGCTATGTGACTTGGTACATTAGATTTATCTGTCAGGCCTGACAAAAGCTAGTAAATCCATAATCAAGCTAACACCATGCCAGGATATTATTATACTATTTCTTCCCCTCAAGAACAATATACTCATGGAAACTGAGAGAGCAGCAAAACCCACCCAGATGCTCACTCTTATTTCAGAATTATGGTTGGTGCATAGAAATTTTAATCAGTGTACTGACATGTACTTTATAAATATTAAAAAGTTTCAGAGATTTATTTCAGGGATGCCACAAAATTTTGCAGTGTTTGCCATCTGGGAAGGCACTATCACTATCACTTCTCATGAAATTATCTTAGCATAAATTTCCCCGTAATTAATATGACAACCCATTCCTCTAGTCCCCACCATGACTGAGTGTGACACTCCCAATCCATCTGGACCTTAGTAACTCTATGGTTTCCCCCATCAATGCTTGGTCTAAAGTTCCCTACACCATCTGTGGCAACAGTGACATTATTGTTTTGTGTGAGTCCTTCTGATTTGTTCTAAACTCCAGATTGCTTTTAAGTATGAAACACACACACACACACACACACACACACACTCACACACACACACACACAAATTCTTTTCAGTATGCACATAGAGGTCACCACTGAGGAAACATGCTATGAATATATGTAAACTGTTAAATTAGCTTGCCATGCTTTGACCGAGGGTCGATGGCACTGGTGTTTTGGCCATTGCCAAATATTTATGTTTATATAGGCTAGTTCACAACAAAAAGGTTTTGTGACTCAGAGATATTGATCAATTAGAATAACAAAATTCAGGTAGCAGTGCAAAACACACTGTTGCTGTTGCAAATTTGTCTTTTAAATCCTGGTGGGGATGGGAGAGAGAGAGGGGGGGGGAGGAGAGAATGACAAACACTTTCTAGTTAATCTGCCAAAGAGTGTACTGGGGCTGTTCAACATATCATCAGCCTTCTGTCTGCTTACCTTGGAGGCTATTTAATGGGCAGAGATGGGAAAGCAAGAGAACATAGAATTAATCATCCTTGCTGCTGCTCAACCATGAGAAAATGTGAAACACCTGAAAAGGAATGACTGGTCCCAGCTGGGTTGCCCTGCTCTTTAACTAGCATCATCTAAAGCAGACAGGTAAGAATGGGGGGGGGGAACCCTGGCAGTCCAATATTTATTCAGGACAGCAGATAAATCTAATGCAATCCAAGATGATGTGCATGGCTAAAGACTTTTTTCATCCCACCTTCCATTCACCTATGCAAAGAGAGCTGTAACAGAGAGTTATTAAGCTGAAATGGCATGACATCTTGTAAATGTATGAATCAAGACCCTGACAATTGGTTTGAAAGCAAAGAATGACTTAACTATTTGCCAATTGCATATACAGATCAAGTAAGATTTTTTACTAAATGCTAAATGAAAAGATCAAATGATCTTTTATTTAGGGAGAAGAAATAATTGTATTTCCTGCTATACTGCCTCATCATGGTGGGTGGGTGGGTGGTCCTAGGTGGGATACGTGAAAAACAGGAGTATATGCCAAAAGTATATATTCCTAGCAGAGTCGTTCAAGGTATAAAGATCATCCCAACTGCCCAACTAAAGCAAATAGAATAGAATGGAATGGAATGGAATGGAATGGAATGGAATGGAGTGGAATGGAATGGAGTGGAGTGGAGTGGAGTGGAGTGGAGTGGAGTGGAGTG
The DNA here is from genome assembly GCA_003457575.1 of Thermophis baileyi. Taxonomy (NCBI): domain Eukaryota; kingdom Metazoa; phylum Chordata; class Lepidosauria; order Squamata; family Dipsadidae; genus Thermophis; species Thermophis baileyi. The sequence continues at coordinate 806,414 of QLTV01003102.1, forward strand.
GAGTGGAATGGAATAGAATAGAATAGAATAGAATAGAATAGAATAGAATAGAATAGAATAGAATAGAATAGAATAGAATAGAATAGAATAGAATAGAATAGAATAGAATAGAATAGAATTTTTTATTGGCCAAGTGTGATTGGACACACAAGGAATTTGTCTTTGGTGCATATGCTCTCAGTGTACATAAAAGAAAAGATAAGTTCGTCAAGAATCATAAGGTACAACATTTAATGATAGTCCGGGTACAAATAAGCAATCAAATCATAGTAGGAACCAGTCAATATAAATTGTAAGGATACAAGCAACAAAGTTACAGTCATACAGTCATTTGTGGGAGGAGATGGGTGATGGGAACGATGAGAAGATTAATAGTAGTGCATATATAGGTACCTATATTGAGTAGTAGTGATATATGAAAATATCAGAGGCAGATTATCAACTTAGTAACATCTAAGCATCAATTCATATTTCATTGGAGAAGGCAATGGTAAACTGTTGCTATATTTTTTCCAAGAAAATACATGGATGGAAAATATAAAATGATTGGTGATATAGTGCTGGATGATGAACCTCAGTTCAGATGGTATTCAACATGCTACTGAGGAAGAGTTGAGTTTTGGAATACTAATGGTGTTTATGATGTCACTAGATTAAAGCTTTTGGAATGTGTTGTTATTGATGTTATAATAGAGTTGGAAAGGACCTTGGAGGTCTTCTAGTCCAACTCTCTGCTCAGATAGAAAACCTATACCATTTCAGACAAATGGTTACCCAATCTTTTCTTAAAATCTTCCAGAGTTGGAGCATCTACAATTTCTGGAGGCAAGTCATTCCACTGATTAATTATTCTAATAGTCAGGAAATTTCTCCTTAGTCCTAGGTTGCTTCTTTCCTTGATTAGTTTTCATCCATTGCTTCTTGTCCTGCCTTCAGGTGCTTTGGAGAATAGGTTGACTCCCCTGTTCTTTGTAGCAGCCCCTTAGATATTGAAATACTGCTATCATGTTACTCCTAGTCCTTCTTTTCACTAGAGTAGACATATTCAGTTCCTGCAATCACTCTTCATATTTTAGACTTCAGTCCTCTAAGCATCTTTGTTGCTCTTCTCTGCACTCTTTCTAGAGTCTCAACATCTTTTTTAATGTCATGGTGACCAAAACTGGATGCAGTATTCTAAGTGTGGTCTTGCCAAGGCTTTTTTGGCAGCTGCAATACAGTGCTGGCTCATATTTAAGTGATTGACCACTAGGACTCCAAGATTTCTCTCACAGTTACTACTATTGAGTGAGGTATGGTACCATCTATACTATAACTGTACATTGGGTTTTTCTCGCCTAAATGTACAACCTTACTTTTCTCACCATTGAATTTCATTTTGTTATATAGGACCCACTGTTTAAGTCTGTCAAGATTCTTTTGTATCTTGTGGAGTGTTGGCTATTCCTGTCAGCCTGTGTCATCTGGAAATTTGATGACTTGCCTTCAATCCCTTCACCTAAGTCATTGAGGAAGATATTGTACTGGGTCTATGGCAGAGCCTTGAAGTATACCCCACTGCATACTTCCCATGTTGTCATACAGGAAAAGAAAATCAAAATCTGCAAGAATAGAATTACAGTAGGAACATGGAACCTAAAAATCATGAATACAGAAAAGCTCAATACAATGAAAGATGAAATGAACAACTACAAATTGACATCCTAGGCATCAGCAAATTCAGATGGACTGGATAGGATACTTTCCATTAGAAAATCACACTGTTTATGACTCAAAACAGGAAAGCAAAGAAAGAACAGTACTGCTTTTATAGTTAAGAAGAGTAAAGCAAGAACGGTACTTGGCTATAATGCAATCAAAAAAATAATATCAATTAAATGTTGTGGACAAACCGTTTAATATGACTATCATTCAAATTTATGCTCCAGTCACCAAAGTACAAGAAAAGTTGATGAGTTTTATATCAAGTCCAATTTTAAATCAATAGAACATTCAAGTCAGATGTGCTGCTTGTGATTGGAGACTGGAATGCTAAAGTTGGAAAAACAAAAGTAAAAAATATAGATGGATTGTACGACTTAGGAAGTCAACATAAAGTAGGAGACTGACTTATAAATTCTGGCATTCCAACTTGAATTGTATTGATAGAGAACCAGAAGAATTATGGAATGAACTTAGAGAAGTTGTTAAGGATAAAAGTGAATAGAGACTTCCAAATTGAAGAAAGAGAAGAAAGGAAACTAGGTGTCACAACAAACAATAGAAATAACCAAAAAGAGAAGAGAAGGCAAAATCAAGAAAGATCAAAATTTCAGAAAGGAATTTAACAGTTTCAGAGAGCTGTTAAAAGAGATAAGGGACAGTATTACAATAGCATCTGTAAAACATTGAAGATGGAAACAGACATTTTTCCATGTCTGTTTCCATCTTCAATGTTTTACAGATGCTATCTCTGAATTCAGAAGGTGGTAGTAGAAAACAAAATTAAAGTACTCTGCTTATTATCAAATAAAAAGGCTACAAGAACTGGTGAAATACCCACTAGACTAGAACATAGCAAGCAACAGAAAAAGAACTAATCAAGATCTATCCAAGCTATACCAATAAATCTGGAAAACAACACAGTGTCAAGAAGAGGTCAATCTACAACAATATTTAACAGAGTGCAAAGTGTTATATAAAGCGCTTCATTTCACATGCTAGCAAAAAATGCTTAGGATCATCCAATACATATTAGAGCCTTACATGAAAAAAGAGGTTCAATCTGGCTTTAGAAAAAGGCAAAGGAACATGTGACATAATTGCTGAGGCTTGCTGGATAATTGATAGAGCCTAAGAACATCAAAAAGAAGTCAGCACATGCTTCATCAATTATTTTAAAAAAAAAGCTTTTGGTAGTGTTGATCACAACCAAGCAATGGAAAATGCTCATAAAAATGGGAATTTCAAAACATCCCATTGTCCTCATGAGAAATTTATATACAAGTCAGGAAGCCACAGTGCGAACAGAACATGGTGAAATGTGCACTAAGACCATGGAAAAGATATTCAAATGCCATGAAGTGTCTACACATAAAAGTACAGAATCATTCAAACCATAAAGTGAAAGGGAAAGTTGGACTTTAATAAGCAAGGCAGGAAGAGTATTAATGCCTTTGAACTTTGATGTTGGAGAAGACTCCCGAGAATACTATGGGTAGCCAAGAAAGCAAACCAATGGATCATTGAACAAATGAACCACTCACTTGAGACCCAGGCTCAAATAATCCTACTTCAACACATGAGACAAAGACCTAGCTTTATGGAAAAGGCTCCAGTACTGGTAAAAATGGAAGGAAAGAGAAAAAGAGATGACCAGCAGCAAGGTAGAAGTATTCAGCTACAGTAGTGAGAAATGCATTATTGGGATACTTGAAAAAACATGTTAGGGATAGATCATCATGGAGAAAATCTATTGATGTGGTAACTAAGAGTCAAAACAACTTGATGGTACATAATCAAGAAACCAACAACTATATTTTCTTAGATGCATATTTCTTATTTGGAATAAAGAATATTTTGCACCACAGCAAAAAACAAAAACAAAAAAACACCCAAGGAATAAATTCATACGTAACCCAGCAACTAAAGGACAGATTAAGCAGTGCTTATTCTTTTCACCATAGCTATTGTATCATTATTTTTCTGCCACAGTAAAACTTTAGAATCCTCTTTGACGTGCTGACCTATAACATTTGACCACACTTACAGGCAGATATAAAATCAATTTTCTGTACTCCCATTTATCTCAGCACTGCTGTTTGCTGGTTCTCTAATGGAACGACTCTTCTGGAGAGGTAGTTATTTTACTTCAGAGTGGCATTTCAGAAGCTTTAAATGGTCTGAAGAGATGGCGTGTGGCCTTTAGGAATATTTTAGTTCTGCTTTCTTCTTAAGAAGACCCTTCCCCCCCTCCCCAGCTCTCAGCAACAGCTCACTTGAGGGGGAGAGGCCTGCTGAGTGAGCCGCAGAAAGACAGGTCTGTCAAACATAACCTTTGTAAAAGGCTCCAGACTAGCTTACCAAAATCACAAGATACCCCCCAAATAACTCTAATCTTATTATTTGTTATTTATTTAATTTTATGTAGATGCTGAGTGTTTAATTCCCTCCAATGACAAGACAGCACTACTCGATTTGGCTTAATTTTTCCTCCTCACTCACTCTTTTAAATTTGCCTCTGGTTTTGCTTTTTTTCTTTCCCCCCATGTTGGAACTTTTAATAAACTTTAATGTATGGCATACTTTGTATTTCAGGGGGAAAAACAGTATTTTATAAGAATATATTATTAAAGCAGCTGCCTTCCAGATATTTTGAGATTTCAGAATTTCAGGCTAACAATAATATTATTGCTCAAATTCATGAGAAGTATTTGGATTAAATTAATCAAATGTAATCTAATTCATGGAGTTTAAGTTAGTTATCTTTAAAAGGCTCTGTTGTACTCAAAGAGACTAACTGATTAAAAAAAAGTTAAGTTTTTCTAGTTGTAACACATGACTTTGAAACATGGATTATAAAAAAGAAGTCAAACAGAATGCTTCACTGCATATCTGTATCTTCAGCCAGCAGAATAGATAAATTATTGCAGTCAAATTCTGGTTTACTAGGGGAAAAACTATGAACAATGTTCTTTCCCAGTTTCCAGAGCACCTCAACAGATTGGTTTATGAGTTTCCTTAGACAAATCTTTTGTAGCTAACTGTGCTCCTTCAATAAAATTATGTTATTTAACATCAAATGTATGCATCTTTTTCCTTGCCTCTTCAAGAAACCCATTATACTTCTCATATGATCTCTTTAGACATCTTAAAGTAATAAGACATTAAATCTTGGAATAATTCTGTTTGGATGTTAGTTGCAAAAAAAGGTAATTACTTTTTCAAAAAACAAGACAAACCAAACCAACCAAACAAATAAAAACCTTAAAAAAAATATTTCATGGTAACCTAGCATTATAGTAACAATAATTAACAATATATTAACTTGCTGTAGTTTTTTGCTATTATTAAATGTTTGAAAGTATGTAGTAAATGATATATTTTATTGTTTGGGCACTATCCAGAGGAGGTTGAGTTGTCTGAAATTAATAAATGGCATCAATTATTGGAAGCAATGGCAATATACTTCATATCATCCTTCCCCATCTTTATGTTCTCCAGATGATTAGAGCTCTGGTTCCTTTGACCAAGCTAAGATTGGTCTAAGATTTATATTATCCACATACATCTAGAGCAGGGTGTCAAACTCGATTTCATTGAGGGTCACATTAGGGCTGTATTTGACTTCGGGGGGGGGCGGAGTGGCGTGGCCAGCAAAAATGGGCTCCCAAGTTCCATTTCCAGCTGCAATGGCCTCCTGCAACCCTCTGCCAGCAAAAACGGAGCTCGGGAGGGCCGCATGCGAGTGTTTCCAGGGTAAATCCAGAGTATTTCAGCTTCTTCATTTTTAATTACTTTGTCTATTTTATTCTATTCTACTTTATGGTTCCACCAATTCTTGCTTGCAGACAAATGGTATTACTATCATTTTATTTATTAAATTTATGTGCCACTCATGTCATTGTCATGTGACCTACAAAGTTATAAAAGCTAATGTAAAAACATTGAATATTAACATAAACATAGATTAAATAAGTTAAAAATCATAATTCAACAGAGTAGGGGTAGAATCTTCCCAGTCCACTAAGCACCTCCAATTTGGAACACCCTCATTGGGGCTCCGGCCTAAGCAGGGCCCGAAGCCCAGTCTCCTGAACTCTGCCAGGAGTCCTTGATTGACAAGGTTCTACAGCATACCTCTTCTGATGGAACAAGTGAGGCGGGCCAATCCCTTTTGGGGCAAAACAATTCTTCAGATAATTTATCCCATGACATGAAGGCTTTAAAAGTGGCAATGAAAACAAGCATGTTTTTGCCTTCAGATTAATTTAAAACCAATGCAAAAACTGAGAGAAAATATTCTTACTAATTTTACAGTTATGATATTCTATAAGAAGCATATTTTTAATATAATAATGGCTGTGATCTTCTTTAAATATGCAAGTAATCTCAAATAATAGCCCATCTGTGTTTATAAAGCCCTTATAAGGAAGATTATTTTTTTTCATTCATACTGTTAAATGTCTCTCTCAGAATCTGTAGTTACCCACTGTAAACAATGTTGTCTCATCCATCAATGTATTGTACTAAATCATGCTGTATATGCAAGCAGCACAAATTTGGTACTTCGGGGTTTTCTTCTTCTCAGCATTTTAAATGATGTCAAAATGTCACTTAGTTGAAGTTTCTGTTTTTAATTTCTTGTTTCCTATTCATACAGAACAGCCTTGTAGAAACAGACAAGTATGGTTCACTAAATTGGAAAAATGCTTATCAATTTAAGCAAAGCCCCAGGTTTATAGTATTGGTAATATTTTCCTTTAGTGAAAGAATAGAGGAGTGCAAAGTTTTACATAATCTGACAGCTGTGTCTTTGCTGGCAAAGTGAGTAACCTTCTAAATAAAACCCTCTCTCACTATCAATGCCCTTCATTCAGATATTCAGTTTTGATCATTAGAATAAACAGATTGATATCAAAAATCTGACGGCTCATAAAGAATCAAATAAAATCAAAAGTATAAATTGCTTATAAATTGCCAGCCAGCTTGCCGACATATAAAAGATGAAGAGGGCACTCCATTAGCAAGAATTAATGATTTGAGTTGGCAAGGGAAGTAAGTTGGATGGTGATATTTTGTGAAACAGAATAAATAAAGAGGTTTACCTAATCCAGTTTGGAATTATTAATAGTGTGTTTTTTTTTTAAGGTAAAAAATACTTCATGCAGTTCAACTTTCAGGGAAGAAATGGCAAATTAAGGATATCTCTGCTAAAAGCAGAGCTGGTGCCTCTAGGACAGTGATGGCTAACCTTTTTCTTGTTGTGTGCCAAAAGCGTGTGCATGCGCGCGCGACAGCACGCGTGCATGCCAGCACCCATAATGCAATGCGCCCCCTCTGTGCATGTGCACACAACTCCCTCCATCCCCCTGCCCCCGCACATGCGCATGTGACCCCCACGCTCCCCCTTCCCTATGCACATGTGCATGCGACACCTCCACCCCCATTTTGGGCCAAGTAGGCCTCCCTGCAGCCTCCTGGGACAAAAAATGGGCCATGGGGGGTATGCCTCACACCCCACGGCGCATTTTGGGCATAGTAGGCCTCCCTGAAGCCTCCTGGGACCAAAAATGGGCCATGGGGGGTCACGCCACACCCCTCATGCCCCATTTTATTTATTTTTTATTTATTTATTTATTTATTTGTCAAACATGTACAAGATAGCAGGTATAGGTATAATCATAAACATAATCAAAGTGAATACAGATAGATGAAGACAATAGGACAGTAGGACAGGGACGGTAGGCACGCTGGTGCGCTTATGCACGCCCCTTACAGACCTCTTAGGAATGGGGTGAGGTCGACAGTAGACAGTCTAAGGTTAAAGTTTTTTGGGTTTGGGGAAGAAACCACAGAGTCAGGTAGTGAATTCTAGGCATTAATCACTCTGTTGCTGACGTCATGTTTTCTGCAGTCGAGTTTGGAGCGGTTTACATGAAGTTTGTATCTATTGTGTGCTCGTGGATTGGTGTGGTGGAAGGTGAAGTAGTCATTGACAGGTAGGACATTGTGGCAGACGATTTTGTGTACTAAGCTTAGGTCAGACTGTAGGTGGCGTAGTTCTAGGTTGTCCAGGTCCAAAATTTCAAGTCTGGTGGCATAAGGTATTCTGTTACAAGCAGAGGAGTGGAGGACTCTTCTCGTGAAATACCTCTGGACATTCTCAATTGTATTAATGTCCGATATACAGTGCAGATTCCAGGCAGACGAACTGTATTCAAGAATTGGTCTAGCAAAGGTTTTGTATGCCCTAGTTTACAGTACAATATTACCGGAGAAGAAGCTTCTCAAGATTAGGTTAACAACTCTTTATGCCTTTTTGGCAATGCTGTTACAGTGAGCTTTGGCACTTAGATCATTTGAGATGAGTACTCCAAGGTCCTTGACAGAATGAGGGTCGTCTACGAGGTTGCATCTGCCCAGCTTGTATTTGATGTTCTGATTTTTTTTTTTGTT
>QLTV01003102.1:846302-865964 GCA_003457575.1 Thermophis baileyi
ATAAATAAATAAATAAATAAATAAATAAAATGTAATGGCAACTGCCACTCTTCTTTTATAGATCAAGACAGTATATTGTTAAATGATTTGAAATGCTTTTTTTCCAGGTTTCTTACTACCTGGGCTAAGTTGCCATGTAAAAGATAAGCTGTCAATCGATGTTTCATCTTTCCTAAGTNTAAATAAATAAATAAATAAATAAATAAATAAATAAATAAATAAATAAATAAATAAATAAATAAAATGTAATGGCAACTGCCACTCTTCTTTTATAGATCAAGACAGTATATTGTTAAATGATTTGAAATGCTTTTTTTCCAGGTTTCTTACTACCTGGGCTAAGTTGCCATGTAAAAGATAAGCTGTCAATCGATGTTTCATCTTTCCTAAGTCCAATTCCCTTCTTTTCTTTCACATATATCCTGCTCAACCTATTTGAACTGCAGAGGTTATAGGGTGGTAAGATGGGAATAGGTCTTAGTTAACTTTTTAAATAATTCTGACCAGAGGTTTGGCCTCTTTCTACTCCCTTCATAGTCTTCTGTATCAGGTGGAATTAATCAAAGAACATATCTTTTGCCCTTTCATGATGTTCCCAATTACATAAGAAAGTTATTTTCACTCAATTACAAAGAAGAACAAATTTCCACAGTAAGAGAGGGACATGCCATTTGCAGGAGAACCTCATGGTACATACGTGATTGGCCTCCATTTTTCTTGTCACAAAATAATGCTTTTCTTAGTAAACATTCATTCTTTGTCTTATCCAGCATTGCCAATTCTTGATAGTACTTAAGCAAAAAATGGGTATAACCAGATACAATGTGGATAGTAATAGCTGTTGTCCTGATTTTGACAATTCTTCTTTCAATCTGCTCTCTTAGTTTCTTCACTGGTAGTCCAGTGGCTTAATGATGCTTGAGATGGTCTCTGCTTCAGTGGTTTGAGTTCTAGCATTGTGTGGCGGGGTGAGCTTCTGTCACCCCGCTCAACTTCTGTCCACCTAACAGTTCAAAAGGATGTTCTATGTGAGTAGATAAATAGGTACCACTTCAGTGAGAGACAAGTTGGTGCTCCATGCAGGAAGTCAAATTCCTGCTGATTCTGAACCTTCCCAGATGTGGCACCCATTTATGAGGCAGCTCAGGAGAAGGGAAAGGGTCTAGGATGCTGCTGCAGGAAGAGCCAGTCATCTTTCTTTCTGGTGAAAACTAGCTTGCCTTCCTGTGGTGCACCTTAGGACGCACATGAGCATGTCCTTTTTTTATATATATATATAAATTTATATGCCGCCCAACTCCCAAAGGACTCTGGGCGGCTTACATCATAAAAAATAAAACATATAAAAACAATTTTAAAAAACCATCCATATTTAAAATAAAACATTCACACAACCATGCATGGGCCAATCAGATCAACTATTGGCCCCAGGCCTGCTGGAAAAGCCAGGTCTTAACGGCTTTATGGAAGGCCAGTAAGGTGGGGGTAGTACAGATCTCGGGGGGAAGTTGGTTCCACAGTTGGTCCTATAACAGAGCTGGTAAATTGGCAGCCAACTACCACTCTGCAAAAGCATTGTGGTTTCTTAGCTATGGTAACAATGCCATATGATGATGATGATGATGATGATGACGACGACGATAACAACAACAACCCCCCAAGGAGCTTTACCTTGTCATGGTGGGAGGACTTGTGTGCTCTGTAGAAGACCCAAACTAAACTTGGTCCAAACCCATTTAACAATGGTGAAAACACATCAACTGAATTCTATGCCAGATTGAGTGTCGCCCAGCATAACAAGACTCGCATTGAATACTATGTCTCCTGGGTGTTCAGTGAAAAATATTCCACAGGGCTCAGCTCACTCTCACCCAGGGCATGGCGTTGACAGGTGACTGGAAGACGAATGAAAAAAATAAAAAATCTGGCCAAAGGAAGAAAATTACTCAATTATGGAAACTTATTATCTGATCCAACAAAATGTAGATTTCAAAAGCGCATGTTCAAGATTTGGAAAGAGAATCACCTAGATATGGAAATGAATGAACAAAGACTTATGGACCAGAAGCCATTATTTTGAAGCACAAGCTCTTCACTAATGCAGAATTACAAGAGATTGTAAGCAGAGCAGAGCAAAATCAAGGCTCAAGTGCAACTGATAATAGAGATAATTTAGAAGTGGAGCAACAAGTAGTGGAGAAAAGGAAGGAAATCAGAGAAGTGGATAAGGAACAAGAAGCAAAAGCTGGATTAGATCTTGAAGAACCAACAGCCAGAGCTGAACTAGCTCAGAAAATTAAGACTCAGATGGTAAACATGGAAATAATTTGATTGCCAAAACTGAATCAAGTAAGAGAAGTTTGGCTAAATTATTGAAGAATGTGAATGAAGCTGCCCAGACTATTCCAACAGAAACATTAGCTCAAACAAACCAGCTAATGTATGCAGTAGCTTATGCCACTACTGAAGAATTAGGCTTGAAAATTGGAAATAATAAAGTAATTAAGAAGGTAAAAATCAAAGTGGAAAATCTATCTGGAGTTAAAAATAAAGAAAGTTGATTGGATTTAAGTAATGTGAAGAATTTGAGGCAAGGAAGCCTGAATAATTAAAAAAAATCAGAATTAGCCTGACAACAAGCTATCTGGAAAAGAAGGAAATTTCAGTTGTGTTTGAAGAGCTGAAACAAAGAGTTGTAGCTATTGCAGAGAAAATAAAGCGATATGATAACCGAATAATGCAGTTCCAGCAAAACTCACAATTTCAAGTGAACCCACATCATTTCTATAAGACCCTTGAAAGTGGACATGGTGCTACCACAAGTGAAAAACCTAACAAAGAAAATACCCTGAAATTTTAGAAGAACTTGTGGGAAAATAGCAAGAACAGGGGTGGGATTCTACCGGTTCAGACAGGAGAAGTGGTTGTTATGATTCTGCGCAGTTTGCAGAACCGGTAAAACTGACTACTGCCTGACCCCGCCCCTTCCCGCCCGCACTTCCAAGGACTTAAAAGCTCCTAATGCACTTCCTGTTGCTAATGTCCAAAGGGGGTTTAATGCAGAGGCCAGTCGATGGGGCTTCTTCCCTAGTGTTCTGGACTTTTTTTCCCCTCTTCCCCTCCTCCTTTTCTTTTGTTTGCAAAAAGCAGAGCCGCGCCAGCTAGACAGGGCGGGAATGAGGCGGGCAGGATGCTTGGGACGGGGGTGGGGGGGTGGGAGAGAGAGACTGCTGAAGAAGAAGAGGGAAGGAGGGAGGGAGGGAGGGCTTTGATTTTCTCAGCGCCTCTCCCCTCCTCCTTTAACCTCCAAGCTTCCCCACTCGCGCAGCCTCCTCCTCCTCTTCCTCCTCCTCTCCCTTTAAGACTTGTGGACTTCAACTCCCAGAATTCTCCAGCCAGCTATGACTTCCATTCTGGGAGTTGAAGTTGCCAGCAAAGAGGCAGCGGCCAGCAGTCAGTTCTAGGACTTATCCAGACAGTGGCCAGCAGTCAATTCTGACTCAAAGGTTTGAAAAAACACTTCTTCTTTTCCTTTACTCTTTTTGGTCATACTACTATAAGTACTGTTATTATATTACCGGTATTGTTATAATTACTAGCTTGTGTGTTAATTTACTATTAACTTTTCATTGGCTTTGTTTGATATGTAATTACCGGTATTATCCTGATATGTCACTGTCTTTTCAATAAAGGGGGAGGGGAAGGCACTGCTCTCTGACTGTCTCAGTGTTGATCTCAGAGACAGGCAAATGGTGGTGATTCAAATGTTGACAACCTCAATCTTATGGAGTCCAATAGAATAGGAACAATGTAGATGAAGAATGGAAGGGATGTAGTTCAACAGGTTCTGAATTCTGCAGTTAATATCCTCTCATTGTGTCACAACTGCGGTGCTTCTCTTCACCACGGTGACAAGGTAGGGCCTAAAACAAACAAACAAAATGTGACAATGGTCATAAGTGTGAGGACCGGTTGTATGTGCGAGGACCTGTCATAAATCACTTTTTTTCAGCCCTCTGAGTAGTCCCCATGCACATAGGGACTATAGAGCTACTCAGAGGACTGAAAAAAGTGATTTATGACTGGTCCTCGCACTTACAACCGGTCCTTGCACTGACGACCATTGTCACATTTATGCCCATTGCAGCATTCTTAACAGCCATGTCACTCATTTCACAACTGTGGTGCTTCTCTTCACCACGGTGACAAGGTAGGGCCTAAAACAAAAAATGTGACGATGGTCATAAATGTGAGGACCGATCATAAATCACTTTTTTTCAGCCCTCTGAGTAGTCCCTATGCATGTAGCCACGCCCACCCGGTCACACAACCAGCTAGCCACGCCCACCTGGTCACATGACCAGCTAGCCATGCCCACCAGTCACATGACCAGCTAGCCACGCCCCCAAATAAGCCACATCCACAGAACCTGTTGTTAAAAATTGAATCCCACCACTGAGCAAGAAGCACAATGGGAACGCAAAGTGGATCAAGCAGGTTGAAAGCACTGTAAAAGTGACTAGAATGGAAGATGTTCACATAACAAAAGAAATGGTGCAAAAACAAGCAAAGAAGGTCAAGAACTGGAGTGCCCCCTGTTTAGATGAGCTGCATGGATTCTGGTTGAAATAATTAACAAGTTTGCATACAAGATTAGCAAACCAGATTAATCAGGTTCTGGAAACACCAGAAAGTGAAAAATGGCTAACAACCAGAAGAACTTTTTTGATTCAGAAGGATGTAGAAATGGGAAATAAACCTGAAAATTACAGGCCAATCACTTGCCTGCCAAAAACATACAAATTATACAAAAAGGATATCTAGAAAACAAGGATTTGCTGCCTGTAGAACAGAAAATGTGCTGCAAATATTCAATCGGAAACAAAGACCAATTGATGATTGATAAACTGGTTTTGAATAATTCAAAGAAAAAATGAACCAATTTGTTCATGGCCTGGATTGATTATAAGAAAGCATTTGATTCTGTTCCACATAGCTGGATTGAGAAATGCTTAGACATTTTTGCAATTAGCAGCAACATCCAGAAATTCCTGAAGACTTCCAGGAAGGTAAATTAAGTTGATGGCCTATGGACAAGAACTTGGTGAAGTTGAAATCAAATGAGGAATCTTCCAAGGTGACTCATTATCCCCTCTATTATTTGTACTTTCAATGGGACCACTAATAAGCATTTTGAACAAAATAAATTGTGGCTGTGAATTGACTAAAAAAGGGTTGAAAAATTCCCATTTGCTCTACATGGATCATTAAAAAATGTTTGGAAAAACAAAAGCTGAAAAGCACTGAGGAGTTTAGCAGAGACATTGAAATGCAATTTGGCATTGACATTGCTGTTAAGGCAGGAAAAATTATTGAAGATGATGGATTCGAACTTGATAATGAAGAGTTGATAAAAACAGTAACACCAGAAGAAGGGTAGAAGTACTTAGGAATTTTGGAAGCCTCTGACCTGTTGCACAACCAAGTCAAGGAAGCTACTTCAACAAAATACATAAAGCTGGTCCAGAAATGTTGAGATCAAAGCTAAGTGGAGGAAATATCGTAAAGGCAATTAACACCTGGGAAGTGTCTGTACTATGATACTCAGCTGGAATAATTGATTGGAGTCAGCTAGAACTTGATAACTTGGATTGAAAGACCAAAAAAAACCCCTAATGACAATGCACCATGCTCTGTACCCAAAAAGTGATATGGATCGATTGTACTTGCCTAGATCTCAGGGTGGCAGAGGATTTTTACAGGTGAAACAAACTGTGAAAGAGGAAAAACATGACTTAAATGACTACATGAAAAAGCAAAACAGCCTCTGCTGAAGTAGATGAACACAGAAAACATCTTGAAAACAGTGAGATTGAAAGCAGAATATCAAAAGGAAACAACTGAGCATTGAATTTCTAACTGGAAAAAGAAGCACAGTCAATACCTGAATGACATTGAAAGAAAGGTAGATACAAAGCTAACATGGAGCTGTTTGAGATCAAGGGTGCTGAAGAAGAAACTGAAGGCTTCATTGTGGCTGCCCAAACAAGCCCTTCAGACCAATTCCATGAAAGCAAATATTCAACATGTCAGTAACAACAGCAAATGCCACTTATGGAATGAGAAAGATGAAACAATGGATCACCTTATCAGTGGCTGCAGAAAAATATCACAAACTGATTATCTACAACATCATGATCGAGTTGTCAAAATCATACATTGGAAGCTTTGCCAGAAGTTTGGGTTCAAATGCAGCAAAATTTACTGGGAACACCAAATTGACAAAGTTCTTGAAAATGAACAGATCAAGATCTTGTGGGACTTTCGAATCCAAACAGACAGACATCTACCCCACAATATGCCAGACATCACTATTATGGAAAAGAAAAAAGTCTGGTTCATTGATATTGCAATACCAGGTGATGCACGAATTGAAGAGAAACAACTAGAAAAAATAACAAGATACTGCAATCTGCAAATTGAAGTTGAGCGATTATGGACGAAAATCAATGGTTGTACCAATAGTAATAGTATTACCAATACTATTGGTAATACTATCGTATTACAAATAGTAATAGGAGCCCTTAGTAATAGAAGCCCTTGGAGCAATACCCAAAGGATTGCCTGGATACATGGAAATTTTGAACTTATTAGACCTGAATATCCCAACTTTGCAAAAAAAACCACCCTACTCGAATTGCCTATGTTCTCAGACGCTACCTTAACAGCTCCTAGGTCCTTGGTTAGGACTTGAACTTGAATTGTTAAGTTTTTACCAGTCCCAGATTGTGAATCAAATTGAACATTAAATCAATTATTATTATTATTATCTCTTTTATTCATTAAACATGAAACTCAGACAACTGAACATTTAAAAATGTGTTACAAATACCATTGACTGGTGCTAATGGTTGATACGGGTTGCTGCCAGCACCCTAGGTATCAACCAAGTATATTCTTAAAATATATGATGTTCCGAGTAGCACAGTTTTTTGCAGTTCCGCTGGTGTTATTGCAGGAAGCTGCAATTTCTTGATGTGTTTTGTGAAATTCTTGGACATGGTACAACTGCCCCAATGACAACGGGTATCACTGTTACATGTTTCATCCATAGCCATGTATTTCGATGGCCAGGTCGCAATATTTCATAATTTTTTCCTGTTCTTTTTCTTCGACTTTGGCATCTCCTGGTACAGTGATATCAATAAACTGTACTCTTCGGCCTTCAACAACCATGATGTCTGGCGTGTTGTGTTCCAAATGAAGATCTGTCTGTATTCGGAAGTCCCACAAGATCTTCACCGTCTCATTTTCGGTAACTTTCCACTTTGTGCTCCCATGACTTTTCGGATACAGGTAAGTCATACTTTGCAACGACAAAGTTGAAATTGTTTCACACTTAATATGTGACTGCAGCAAAATCGTGCAAACTGATTACATTAGTCCACTGGTCATTATGTAAAAAATAAGACATACCTGTATCCGAAAAGTCATGAGAACACAAAGTGGAAAAAGTTGTCGAAAATGAGAAGGTGAAGATCTTGTAGGACTTTCGAATACAGACGGATTGTCATTTGGAACACAACACGCCAGATATCACGGTTGTCAAGGGCCAAAGCGCACAGTTTATTGATATCGCTGTACCAGGAGACGCCAGAGTCGAAGAAAAAGAACTGGAAAAAATTACGAAATATCACGACCTGGCCATCGAAATTACATGGCTATGGATGAAACATGTAACAGTGATACCCATTGTCATCGGGGCACTTGGTACCATGTCCAAGAACTTTACAAAACACATCAAGAAAAATAACAACAACATATATATAAACTCGGAACATCATACATTTTAAGAAGATACTTGGTCGATACCTAGGATGCTGTCAGCAACTCATATCAACCATCCAATATTAATAATAATATTTGTGATACATTTTTAAATGTTCAGTTGACTGAGTTCTGTTTAATGAATAAAAGAGATAATAATAATCTTAGTTTATCACATTTGTAAGTCTCTATCTCACAGCTCACATGACAAGCTAGGGGCTATAATATAAATTGCTTGCTGACAAAATGGTTTTGAAGTAAAACTGAGGGATCTGAGAAACTAGTCCAAGGACTATCAGGTTCTTCCATTGCATTAAAATTTTAAAATTAGTCTTAGTTTAGGGTGGCACAGCAGGACATTTGCACATTTTTAATGCAGTCTGGGTTTGGCTCACTTGTAGTTGGAAAAATCCTGCTCTCATAACATGAGAATGCAAATGGCAAAGATAATTTTGCTGTTTAAGACTTAGAAAAAAGAGGCAGCCAGCTATCTTCCCAAAATGGCCCATTTTCTCCCTGCTTCATATGCTAACCTCTGTTGCTGTTTTGTAATAATCTGCTTCCATCATAGCATACAATTTCTCCTCCTGCCTGACTCCACTGATCATTCTGGTAATTAAGTCTCTTTTGATTCTTTTTGGCAGCACACCATCTGCATAAGAGCACACACCTGGATACTGACTTGCCTCTGGTTTAGCTGTCCTTAATTAAACCCTGCATAATAATAATAACAACAACAACAAACCCTAATTAAAGGAATTGCCTTGCAGAAAGAAACTGTGCATATCATCTTTACTGTTTTTCTCGTTTTTTTTCCTCCCCAGAAAGTCCTTCAAAGACCAATAAAACTAAGATCTTAGAGTTTTAAAAGTTCCCCTCCACCCCCATAAGTCAATAGTCCTTGGGCTGTGACCTCCATTAACAAGCAGAATAGCATTTGGCAGAGATTAAATCCAACTACTATTCCTTTCATCCATCTGTTATGTACGTATATTAAATTATGTATTGTTCATGAAAAAAAAATGTGAATTGGAATATTGGAATCAGATATACCGAACTCAATGGTATGTTTTTCTGCTATGAAGAGGATTGCTCTGTTCATGAACAAAACATATTTACCTTTAGTCCCTTTTTTAGTTACTGATTAAGTTACGATAAATGCAAGTACAGTGTAAGGCTGGATAGCAGGAGAAAGTGAGATAGGGTATTCACTGGTAATGAGAATTGGTTGAGTTGAAATAAAATGATTGACTTCATTTCTGCACTGATTTCACTCTTGCCCATCTGTATTTGTCTTGCCCATATGTATTTGCTTGAAATCCATATCCAGTCTTCATCCCAGAAGACTTTGTGCACTCTTGTTCCTTCCATGCTCAGTGAAGTCAAAAGAGCATTGTTTTCTCTAAGCCCTGCTCCACTTCCCATATGATAGCTCTATTTCCAATCAGAACACCTTTTGACATGGACATAAGTAAATTACATCTTTCAAAGGTTCGTAAATGGATTGAATGTCATGTACAGTTTCAGCAATGAGCAGGACGGGTCCTTATAGTTATGAGCTATCCTTCCATTAATTCACTGAGTATTTGGTGAGAGTCAAATGGGATATACAGTATACTTGCAACACCAAGCTTCTCTATTTAACTCCAGCTGTTGATGATAACTTAAATCAGGGGTCCCCAACCCCTGGGCCGAGGCCCACTACTGGGCTGTGGCCTGTTTGAAACTGGGCCATCAGAGAGATGGGCAAGTGCACACACGTGAAGCTCCACTCATATGAGTGGTGGGCAAGCACGTTCAAGCGTGAAGCTCCAGTCACACATGCAGAGGCCACTTGCCCTCGTGCGTGAGCACAAGCATCGTCTGCTCAAGCATCCGGACAAGACCACCAGCTGGAAAGGTTGGGGACCACTGCCTTAAATAATATGTCCTGCACATATTGTAATTTCAGATAAAAAATCTGGACTTTTGTTCATACAAGAGAATACAACTTAGTTAATTCTCAGTATCCCTATCTTTGTAATTTTTGACACAGCAAAACATCATCAGGACTTCAAACAAATGTATAGCGTTTCTTCTAGAGTTTTCATGACATGGTCTCAAATGCTGAAAAACCCTTTCCATATATTCACTGAATATGAATTATATCACAGATTGTATTTGATTAGTATTACAATCCATTCTGGATTTATGAAAATATCTTACAAAAACACATCAGTTCATTCTTAACTACAGATATTCTGTTATTTTAAACCCAAATCTGAAAGGGTTATGGAATAGGAGAAAAAAAATATCTTTTAGGACTTTAAAAATAAAACACCTGTCCTCAAATTTAGTTACTTTCCTAAATAGCTTATGATGCCTAAATTACTGCTTATAGGTGTAATATCTGGGCTGCAAAAGTTTATATTATTACTATGCCAGTTTTCTATGTTTCTTTGTTGTCTGAATTTTTGCAGTCCATATATACAGAATGTATATATATTATAATATATATTCTGGTGGAAAAGTGGTCCAAGTTGAGTTGTGTTTTGTTTTGTTTTTTGAAACCTAAACAGATATATGTAAACTTTTAAAATATAAAATAATACTTAAAATTTAATCATTTTTTCAAGCTAAAGGAGATGTCCTACATATGCCACAGAATGGTATATAATTTTCTTCCTCTATTTTTGGAATACTGTAACTAAATGCTCTATAAGATCTATTTCCAAAACAAAATGCTCAAGGGCAAATAAAAATCATAGATTCCCAAAGCTTTTTTAAAGTGGGGTGAAGAGAACAGATGAGGGCAATTTTGTGCTATGCTTTCTGAGATGGCTTTCTACACAAAGATGACTTTTGTCTGCCTTTGTACTCTTATAGATTTTGGAAGTATTCCAAGGGCTAAAGCAATCTATTGTATCAATTAGAAGAACTCAGTGGGTGCTTTTAAAATTTCAAGCAGCTTCCATCTCAGTATACATAAAATGTGCAGAATTTAAAAAGACAGGACCGTACAAACACTACTGTTTCAAGCCATACATTGCTCTATCTTCTTTGATCGAAAGTTGAAATTCAAAAATAAGACAATGAAGCTTAAGTTGGGAGTCTGACACCTTAACCTACAATGATGAAAGGCCTATTATGAGACTCTTGCTGCAATTGCTTAGGGGTTTTTCCCCCCCTCTGTTACTGCCAAAATGTCAGTTATTTCATTGCTTCTGTGAAAATCCTCACCTCTAATTAGAGTGGATTTCATCCAAGTCACCCTGAGGTGCAATCTGTGTGGCATTCACACATCACACTAAAATGATGTGCTTAGTTCTTTGTCTGTTCTATGAATGCAGCCAAATGGAGTTCATTCAACAAACCATAGTAAGCCATAACTTGCTGTTATATGCGAAACTAGTTCTTGTACTTAATTTTCCTTTTTAAAAATGATAATTAACCTTTATTTTTTTTATGAAGTCAGATAATTAATACAATCAGAATCAAATGCTTTTTTTTCTTTAAGTCACAAAACCCAACACTCTTAGATGCTCATCTTTTCAATTATTTGACCTGCTTGTGGAACTCTGCATTTTCTAAACTATTTCAGGAAAGAAGTTCAATCACGGGATGCTTTGTCATCATGATCATTCCAAATATTTATTTGCCTCTTTTTTTTTCTTTATCTAACCAATATAACTGGATTACATTTGTTTAAGTGTGTATGTTGAATCTGCTGAAAATCAATAAAATTACTATACAGGAAAAGAGATGAGAAAGTTTTATTTCATCAATAAAATATTTAATTATGAATATATTTAATATGTTTCAAGCAAAAGCTACATTGTTGTGGAATGATAGAAAAGCAGGTGTTCATTTCAATGTTATTTAAAAAGACATTTTGAGGATTTTGGTCATTTATTATACAAAAAGAAATAAACTCAACAAGGTTTCTATCCATCAGCATGAACACCTCTTTAAATTGTAAGTACAGTTATAAACTGTAAATACAGTAAAGACACTGAACTGTGAAACTTGAGCATTTGAACGTGGAAAAGATCATACTGTATATGATTACTAATAAGCATTTTAAAAGTTGAGCTTGTTAACAAAAAGAAAGGAGAAATGGACTGAATTTTCTGCAACTTATCATCTTACTTGGTGTTTTATATTAGGTTGACCACAATTCTTGATATTCATATTTAATTTATTATTAGATATTAATAGCAATTTTAATTGTTTACATGATATGATTATTCATTGATTAATAACTAATGATGTACTTAAAAGCTATAATCAGTGAATTCCTTGTTTATTCATTTATATTTTATTCCTTTATCTTCCATCTTTATTTCTTAAAGAAGAATGAATAATTATATCATGTAAAAATTAAAATTGCTATTAATCTCTAAGTAAAATAAATATCAAGAACTGTGGTCAACCTAATATAAAACACCAAGTAAGATTATCAGGGGTGGATTCTAACTTACCTCGCTGCCGGTTCGCTTCCTCCCACGCCACGTGGGCGCTCCTCGTGGGTGCACGCACACGAAGCACGTGCACGCATGCGCAGTGCTGAAAAATAAAAAATTTCCAAAAAAAGCCAAAAACAAGATGGCGACACATGCACAGTGCCAGAAACACGTCTTCTGCACATGCGAAAAAAAAAATTTTTTTAAAAAAAAATCCCCCCCAAATTTTTTTTTTCAAAAAAAATAATAATAATCCAAAAAAAAGATGGTGGCACCCACGGACCGGCACCGACCGAACCGGATCTGTGATGTCACCGTGACATCACCAGCGGGTCGCTACCAGTTCGGGAACCCACCTCTGAAGATTATAAGATGCAGAAAATTCAATCTATTTCTCCTTTCTTTTTGTTAACAAGCTCAATTTTTACAATGGTCCAGTGTCTTTACTGTATTTACTGTGTTTTCTGATGCCAAGATGGTGCTGCCTATGGCAGCCTTGGTGAAATGCTCTCTGATAGTTTTTCTGTTTTTTATCATTCTCTGTGATTCACTACGGATTTCATACTCAAGAGACCAACTACTAAGCATCAAGCAATGTTTCCTTGATGGACAGCTTTCTGTGATTTCCCCCCCCCTTGTCTTTACAAATGCAGAAGAGTTTCTAACACAGGAAGAAGCAACTTCCTCTGAACAATGGATAAACAAAAACAAATGGAGACGCCAGAGGCGAAGAAGGAGTAAGCGAGCGGGAATCTTAAATAGACTAAGGAAAAGTGGGATAAAAACCCCTCTCCCTTCACTCTTTCTGACTAATTTACGTTCACTCGCTAATAAGATGGATGTAATACTTCTTTTAAATAAATGCAATTCTGATTTTTACAACTCAGCAGCTCTCTGCTTCACTAAAACCTGGCTAAATGAGGATTTCAGATACAAAGAGCAGACAGAATTGCAGAAACATCTGGTAAAAAGAAGGGAGGAAGCTTATATTTATATATTAACAGCCGCTGGTCCCGAGATATAACTATACTCAAGAAATTCTATGATGTGGACTTAGAGACATTAATTATCAATTGCAAACCATTCTATTCTCCACGAGAGTTCTCCTCATTTCTCCTAATTGCTGTGTATATTTCTCCACAAGTTTGTGTAAACAATGCATTACAAACTCTAGATGACCAGATTATATGGGCTGAAGTTAAATAACCAGATTCACTTCCCATTGTTTTAGGAGATTTTAACAAAGCCAACTTAAGGAAAGAGCTACCAAAATATTTTCAGCATGTCAATTGTCTCTCGAGAGGCAAGAATAGACCATTGCTACACAACATTAAAAGTTGCTTATTGGTCTTTACCACGAGCAGCTGTGGGACACTCTGATCATTGCATGATTCACTTTGTACCTGCTTACAGACAAAGACTTAAAACCATGAAACCAACAATTAAATCAGTGAGGAGTTGGACTGAGGAGGCAAAGCTAAAGCTACAGGCTTGCCTTGACTGCACTGATTGGGATGTTTTCGAAGATACCTCTGCAGACTTGGATGAACTCACAGATACTGTAACATCATATGTCAGTTTTTGTGAAGACCTATGTGTGCCGACCAGAAACCCATGAATATACAGTAACAATAAACCTTGGTTCACAGCTAAACTTAAGCAGCTACGTCATACCAAAGAGGAAGCCTACAGAAAAGGTGATAGAATGCTGTACAATCAGGCCAGAAACGTATTAACAAAGGAGATCACAGCAGCAAAAAGAAGCTACTCTGAAAAGCTAAGGAATCAGTTCTCAACAAATGAAACAGCAAACATGTGGAAAACTCTTAAAAATATCACCAGTTACACCAAACCTCCTTCCCATGCTGAAGGTAATCAACAACTGGCAGATGACCTGAATTTGTTTTACTGTAGGTTTGAGAGAAAACTACTGCCACCCATCTCCACAATCCCCATCTCAGACACACCAACAACAGCTAAGCCTCCTACAACCTACCCCATCCCATTGGGCCACCCACCTCTGGTGATTACAGAGAATGAGGTGCAAGGTCTATTTCACAGACAAAAGCCAGGAAAAGCACCAGGCTCAGACAAGATAACTCCTTCTTGCTTAAAAGCTTGTGCTGACCAACTGGCCCCCATCTTCACCCGCATCTTTAATAAATCACTAGAGATGTGCTATGTTCCTTCTTGCTTCAAATGCTCTACTATCATCCCAGTGCTGAAGAAACCCTCCATCAAGGAACTGAATTACTTCAGAACGGTTGCTCTAACATCTGTAGTTATGAAGACCTTTGAACGGTTAGTGCTGGCACACCTGAAAACCATCACGGATCCACTGTTAGACCTCTTGCAATTTGCCTACCAAGCAAATAGATCGACAGATGATGCTGTTAATATGACTCTGCACTACATCCTACAACATCTTGAATCTCCAAAGACCTACGCAAGGGTCCTCTTTGTAGACTTCAGTTCAGCATTCAATACCATCATTCCAGATATTCTTCTAACTAAACTAAATCAGCTAGCTGTACCTGACCACACTTGTAAATGGATCATAAGCTTCCTAACAGACAGGAAGCAGCAGGTAGTAAAAATCACATCAGATACCTGTACAATTAGCACAGGAGCACCCCAGGGCTGTGTGCTCTCTCTACTTCTCTTCTCTCCATACACCAATTACTGCATCTTAAAAGATCCCTCTGTTAAAGTACTGAAGTTTGCAGATGACACAACAGTGATTGGTCTCATTTGAGACAACAATGAATCTGCATACAGACGAGAGATTGAACAACTAGCCTTGTGGTGCAACCAGAACAATATTGAACTAAATACACTCAAAACGTAGAAATGGTGGTAGATTTTAGGAGAAACCCTCCTATACTACCACCTCTTACAATACTAGACAATACAGTATCAACAGTAGAGACCTTCAAGTTTCTAGGTTCTATCATATCTCAAGACTTAAAATGGACACCTAACATCAAAAACATCATCAAAAAA
Source organism: Thermophis baileyi (assembly GCA_003457575.1). Taxonomy (NCBI): domain Eukaryota; kingdom Metazoa; phylum Chordata; class Lepidosauria; order Squamata; family Dipsadidae; genus Thermophis; species Thermophis baileyi. The sequence goes on from QLTV01003102.1 coordinate 861,575, forward strand.
GCACAACAAAGAATGTTCTTTCTGTGCCAACTCAGAAAACTCAAACTGCCAAAGGAGCTGCTGATTCAGTTCTACAGATGAATTATTGAGTCTGTCATCTGCACCTCTACTATAACTGTCTGGTTTGGCTCTACAACCAAACAAGACAGACACAGACTTCAATGGATAATTAGAACTGCAGAAAAAACAATTGCTACCAACCTGCCTTCTACAGGACCTGTATACTGCACGAGTCAAAAAGAGGGCTGTGAAAATATCTACAGACCCCTCACATCCTGGACATAAATTGTTTCAACTTCTACCCTCAAAACAACGCTATAGGGAACCGCACACCAGAACAAGTAGACACAAGGAGTTTTTCCCCGAATGCCATCACTCTGCTAAACAACTAATTCCCACAACGCTGTCAAATTATTTACTAAGACTGTATTATTCTTCTCATCCTTCCTAGTACCTTCCTCTTCCTCTTCCCACTTATGACTATAACCATGTTGCTTGTATCTTTACGATTTATATTGTTTTATTTGTGTCCTAGTATGATTTGATTGCTTATTAGTAACTTATGACTATCACTAAGTGTTGTATCTTATGAGTCTTGATGAATGTATTTTATTTTTCTTTATGTACACTGAGAGCATATGCACCAAAGACAAATTCCTTGTGTGTCCAAGGAATGGCCAATAAAGAATTCTATTCTATTCTATTCTATTTACATTTTATAAGAAGAGAGTTTGTAATCTTAATTCAACATCATAAAAATATGGTTTGATGGAGGTACATTAATTATCGGATATTATAATATATATTATAATGTATAATTGGATATTATAATGTATATCGACATTAATACAATTAAGCAGCTCAGAAGTACTTTACAAGAAAAGTCTTGCATTCTTCTGTCCATAATAGAATACCTTATGTTCAGGCTTGAAATTCTTGGTTTGGCTAGTTTAGAAGTTGCAGTCAGATTTAGGGATTGCATACAAAATTGTACATAGTACTGGTTTACCTGTAAATGACTTTAAACACATAATACATATGAATAATCACTTTAAACTTAATGTAAACTGCTCTAAGCTCGATTGTAAAAAAATATTTTTTTTAACAGAATGGTCAAAGTCTGGAATATCTTCCCTGATTCAGTTGTTTCAGCCATTAACTTTCACAGCTTTAATTCTAATTCAACTTCTGTGGACATCACCTCCATATTTAAGAGGTCTCTAAGGGGGTGCGCGCAAGTGCACTGGCATGGGTACTGTCCTATCCATTTTGATTTTCTTATATTCTTTGTTTGAATTTGTTTTTGACAAATAAATAAATAAAGTAAAATAAATTGTAAACTGTTAAATACTGAAGGCTTAGCTGTTTTATTTTACTTTTTCTGTTTTATTTTCTCTTATATCTGAATTGTTTTACTCTTAAAATCTTTCCATTTTATTTATGGAGAAATGGGTGATCTTCTTTTTAAATCTGATCAAAATTCTCAGTTATTCCTACCATGAAAACCCAAGTATTTCCAAAGTAAAATCATGAATTTTGCAGCACTGAAGTTGAATATGTCTCTTGAACATATTGTACTGTGATTCTTGGATTTGACTGAGATTTGCTCATGCAACTTACTGAATAAGAGTGGAAGGTGATTACATGTCAACTTTACTCTCCTCCAATTTCTGATGAAATACTGTCTTTAGGTAGTTTGAAGGGCCAAGAATGAATAAGGGCCATCATTGTTTATGGTTACTCTCTTAACCAGGAATGGGTAAGTAGACCACCGAAACAACAGGGAGAAAAAGGAATGTCTTCAAAGTTGTGAATTTTATTTTATTTTATTTTATTTATTTATTTATTTATTTATTTGTCAAACATGTACAAGATAGCAGGTATAGGTATAAACATAAACATAATCAAAGTGAATACAGATAGATGAGGACAATAGGACAGTAGGACAGGGACGGTAGGCACGCTGGTGCGCTTATGCACACCCCTTACAGACCTCTTAGGAATGGGGTGAGGTCGACAGTAGACAGTCTAAGGTTAAAGTTTTTTGGGTTTGGGGAAGAAACCACAGAGTCAGGTAGTGAATTCCAGGCATTGATCACTCTGTTGCTGAAGTCGTATTTTCTGCAGTCGAGTTTGGAGCGGTTTACATTAAGTTTGTATCTATTGTGTGCTCGTGTATTGTTGTGGTTGAAGCTGAAATAGTACTGGTTTAGAACATAAAACATTTTTTTATGTTCTAACTTCTAGCTGTGGTTACCAGTATCAATAAAATTAATATATTTATGGGAGATATGGAGACAAAATCCACTTTTTTTTCAAAACAGGCAAGGAGGGGGAAAAGAGAAAAGAATAATCTGTATTTGCACTTAAACAAGTGACTTTCTCCCCCTCTCCATCTGACTTTATGATAGTAGCCTAGCAACTCCATAGTCAAAAGGGAATCCCTGGTGATGTTGCAAATGATTTGATTGTTATCGTGTTCCCTGATCGGACTTCTGCAACTGTTTCAAAGTGTCCTTCTGTGAACAGGAATAGTTTGATAGTAGTTTTGAAAGTAACAGGATTAGGAATTTTATAAAAATCTCCATCATGCCACTATTACCATTAAGGAAGAAACCTGAATGTAAAAGTTAAAACTGGGCAGAAATAAGGTGAGCATTTAAAGGAAGTCTAGGTGAATGCTGAGTAGTTTTAATCCAAGTACCACGTTCTTAAGATTTTATTTTTATTCCCACTGATCAGCAAACAAACATTTTATCTATAATTTACTGAACTGAAAACAGAATTACAGATTTTAAAAGAGTTTTATTTGATATGGGAATATTTTAACAAGGTAAAGTATCTGGGACCACAAAAAATATCTGATTTAAGAATACTTCCCTTTCATTTACTTGCAAGAATATCATATGGGAGTATAAGGATCTGCATTAACAAATAATTTTCTGTGAGGAGCAAGGATACAGGATTCGGAGACTTTGCCTATATAAAGGAAAATATAGCTCAGTTGTAGATATTAATAGCAATAGCAATAGCACTTAGACTTATATACTGCTTTGCAGTACTTTACAGCCCTCTCCAAGCAGTTTACAGAATCAGCATATTGCCCCCAACAATCTGGGTCCTCATTTTACCAACCTCGGAAGGATGGAAGTCTGAGTCAACCTTGAGCCAGTGAGATTTGAACTGCCAAATTGCTGGCAGCCAGTGTTCAGCAGAAGTAGCTTGAAATGGTGGTCCCGCAATCCCGCAACCTAAGTCCCGCAATCCACCATCCAACATTCAACCCCTCATCACCCAACCCAACATCCAACCTACCATCAACCAAAACCAACCTCTCATCATCCAAAACTAGGCATGCACGCCCCTTACTTCCTCAATATCTACCACTGCTGATCTTAAATGCAAGCTAATTAATGCAAGAAGCATTGTAAACAAAATACCCAAACTCCTCCTCTTACTAAAAACTGCTAAATTCGACATTATATTTGTCTGCGAAACATGGCTGAATGCATCCCTCCCTGACTCCAGTATCAAAGTAAGAGACTATCATGTTTACCGGTCCGATCGCGAAACCCGCAGAGGAGGAGGAGTTGCCATCTAAAAAATATTCAAGTTACACATGATCTCGCTCTACCAGAAACCATAGTCTGCGAACTGTCCTTAAATACCACACTTCGCTTTCTACTATGTTACAGAGCCCCCGATTACGACATCACACATGCGAACAAGTTAACCTCACTACTAACGTGGGCAGCCTCCTACCCACACCCTCTTATTTTTCTTGGTGATCTCAACCTACCTCATATTAACTGGACACTAAATGAATGTACAACTGAACCCATACATTCAACCCTAGACAATCCTATTACTAATCTAGGACTAGATCAACTAGTAACAAAGAACACTAGGCTCAACAATTGCCTCGATCTCATCTTCTGCAACAGTCTACACTCAATTTATGGACTACAAATAAAAGAACCCTTTTCCAACAGTGACCACAGCATGATTGACTTTTGTCTTAATATACGTCCTTATAAAAATCAACATAATATGAACCCATACATTCAACCCTATACAATGCTATTACTAATCTAGGACTAGATCAACTAGTAACAAACAACACTAGACTCAACAATTGCCTCGATCTCATCTTCTGCAACAGTCTACACTCAATTTATGGACTACAAATAAAAGAACCCTTTTCCAACAGTGACCACAGCATGATTGACTTTTGTCTTAATATACGTCCTTATAAAAATCAACATAATAATAGGATAACCAATTATAACTTTAAAAAAGCCAACTATGATAACATAGACACTGACCTCTCATCTCTTGATTGGCAAATACTATTCTCTGGCTGTAATACTATCGAAGACTACTACAATAT
>QLTV01003103.1:28268-39976 GCA_003457575.1 Thermophis baileyi
ATGGGGGAAGGAGAGAGGGGAAAGGAGAGAGGGAAATTGATGGGATGAGAGGAGTAGGAGAGAGGGAAGGAGAGGGAAGTGGAGAAGAGGAGAGAGGAGAGGGGAGAGGAAAAGGGAGGAGAGGTAAGGAGAGGGAAGGAGAGAGGGGAAAGGAGAGAGATAAATATAGAGAATGTTATGATACAATTATGAAACTAATGGTTATAACTTTGACGTACAACAGTATGCATTTAAAAGAGACTATAATATATGATTAAGAGAATACTAGTTATAATCAGGGTGTATAATACTATGCATACTTAAAAAGGACTGGATACAGCCAGTACACCGTCGATGCATAACTGGAAATGTGATGTATTATAAAGAAAAATGTATAATAAAAATATTTATTTAAAAAAATGAAGTGGGGGGGATCCTAAAACATCAAGATGGAGCCTGTGACCATGTAACCGAAGTCTCTCCCATTTTTATGAATGTCTTGTGGAATGATAACCCAATAATTATAACCATAGTTACAATAGAAGAAAAATATCATACTTCAACAATACTAACCCTACTTTATTTGTTAGATCAGGGGTCCCCAACCTGTGGGCTGTGTGGCTCACTAGTGGGCTATGAGTGGTTTGCAAGCAGGCCATGGAAATGATCAGTGAGCATGCGCATGCACGCGCATCCTCACTTGTGTGACCAGCGGGTGCGGGCACACTCCATTTAAGAGAGCAGGAGGCACACGTGCATGTCGCTTGTGCAAATAGAGCATGCTTGCCGGCCACTGGTGCAGAACCAGCCTCTTTCTCTTCCCCACCCTTGCCAATCTGCAAAGCCAGAAATGTTGGGAAACTCTGTGTTAGATTACAGAAAAATAAAAATCTGCCCCTTTTAACCATTTTCTGTATATCAGACCTGATGTGTCAGGCACAAGGAATTAGGATCACATGTTGTTAAGGTCAGCATTAAATTAGTGCTAGATAAGAGTCAACGGAATTCAAGGGGGGGGGGGCTGGACTTGGATGCTTGTGGCAATGCAACGACTCCAGACTGATAACTCTCTTAACTCGGCCCCCAAGCTCTGTCCCTTCTTCTCCTACAGTATGATATGTTTGGTGATTCTAAAACTTTTCATGAAAGGCAAGGAAAACCCAACCCTATAAACAAGCAATGAGCTATATTTTCTTCCAAACTACTGCCCTTGGGCAGAGTTTGTAATCTTGTGATATTTCCTCAAAAGAGTTCTCTCTCTTCAGCTCTCCACCCAACCTGAATGAGTTGGCACACCAGGCTTTGAGGAACATTTCATTATTTCTCATGGTTCTTTCCAAGCCTACCACTGTGACTTGGCACATGTTGTTTGGGAAATCATTGATATAAGCATGTTCAAAATAGAGAAATAAATAAAAGATTCTTTCTGGAACATCTGCTTTAAGGCATCACTTTTTTTTTGCCAAGAAAATGTCTCTCCTGGTTTTGAGATGTAGATGTATCTTGAACACACACAGAAAGAGGACACAGCAGACATAATCCGTGTTCTAACCTAGTTTCAACTTTCTTAAAGTGGATTTTCTTTCCATGGAATTAAGAAAGGCTGTGAGATAGATAGATAGATAGATAGATAGATAGATAGATAGATAGATAGATAGATAGATAGATAGATAGATAGATAGATAGATAGATAGATAGATAGATGATAGACAGACAGACAGACAGATAGACAATAGATAGATAGATAGATAGATAGATAGATAGATAGATAGATAGATAGATAGATAGATAGATAGATAGATAGATAGATAGATAGATAGATAGATAGATAGATTTTATAGATAGGGAATCCACAAATTTTGGGCAAGGGAGCACTTCTAAAATGTTTAGGCCATGTTATCAACTCTCTCAGGGTGTTTATTATCCTGCCTATTATTTTTTATAAATAACTCAAAGTAGCAAACATACCTAATACTCATTCCTCCTCCTATTTTCCAACAACCACCCTGTGAGGTGGATTAGGTTGAGAGAGAATGATTGGCCCAAAGTCACCCAGCCGGCTTTCATGCCTAAGGAGGAACTAGAATTTACAGTCTCCTGGTTTCTAAACGGATGCCTTAACCACTAGACCAAACTGGAGGTTTATAAAGAAGGGTGTAATTTTCCATTCCGACTGCTTTATGGACAAAGTTATGCCTCCTTCGAGTGAAGACTCAGCAAAGATTGGACCATGAAGCCACCCAAGAAAATTCTCACGTGGATCTCCAGAGAGGCACAGCCCAACTCCAGCAGGGGAGAAAGGTTGGAATTGTTATAGAGCCTCTCTGCTCTTTACACATCTGTAAAAGTATGGCTAAATAGGGAGGCCAGCACTAGAACTCACTAGCTGGGATTTGAATCTAGGAATTTCACAGGAATTGAGTCTCCTTGATAACTTTTACCTTTTTTTTTTGTTATGCGATGAGCTCGATGGTCTCCAAAATATGCAAAGACAGGAGAATGGTTGGGGAAGAGAGTGAAAAGCGATTCCTGATGGACCCTGGTCCAGGGGTGGGTTCTGACTTACCTCACTGCCGGTTCGCTTCCTCACGCGCCGTGTGGGCGGGCGTGCCGTGAGCGCATGCGCAGTGCTAAAAACCAAGCTTCTGCGCATGCAAAGCAAAAAACAGCTTCTGCATATGTGCAGAAGCAAAAAACAAGATGGCGGCGCCTATGGCGCCGAGAGAACCAGTTCAGGGGCGTGTCCAGCCGGCCATCGCTGCCAGTTCGGTGAGCGGGGGTTAATTCCCACTACCGGTTCTATAGAGCCGGTCCGAACCGGCAGGAACTCACCTCTGCCCTGGTCACTAGGTATTATGTCAAATACCACACAAAAATGTTTGATCCATGCTTCAATCTGAATCAAAGTCCCAAACTTTGAATGATCTTTTGGAATTTAAGTGACAGTAGGTCAGGAAGCAGGGAAGGCTGGTTTCCTCTGGGGCTGTTTGTATTAGCTTATCCTAATTGGCCATTTGGAACATCAATCTCTTCTCATCTATGGAAATTCTCAGACATCCAGGTCATGGGTTGTTCCAAAGGTGCTTTTTCAAAAGGCAACTGGACTTTGTTTTTCCTTGAAGACGTTTTGCTTTTCATCAAAGAAGCTTCTGAAGAACTGAACTGAAGAAGCTTCGTGAATGAGAAGTGAAACATCTTCAAGGAAAAACAAAGTCCATCTTTGGGACATCAGTCTCTTCTCCTTTTGTGCATGTGTGGGGGGAGAGGAGTATGGTTTTGTGATGTAGTCCAGATTGCCAGGAGGCAAGGAGTGAATTCCAGAGGAGCAAACAACAGTGAAGTCTAGATAGTTTGTGTGGGAGAAAGAGTGTTAAGACAGCTCCTCCCTAGTAGGTCTCATGCATGTTTAATGGTACAAGTAGTCTGTTTCAGTTTGGCAAGATTTTTGCCTTCTGTAGGTGAGGAACAATAAAGGAAACTGCTTAGAACAGTGGTTCTCAACCTTTCTAATGCCGCGACCCCCCGTGCGACCCCCTCCCCGCGCGTGCGCATTGCCAGGCGAGAAGCGATGAGGTGACAAAGGGGGCGTGGCACCAAGATGGCGGGCTAGCGCGTGCGGCCCTTCCATCGGTGCCTGCGCATGCGAGGGCCGCCACCCTCTGCACATGCACAAAGCGTTCTGTGCATGCGCAGAGGGTAAAAGAACCCAAATGGCGGCGTCCGGGCGGGTGGGCAAAGTCTCCCGCTTCTGTCGCTACCGGCTATCCGGCGACCCGCAGGCACGGCCGAACTAGGAGCATTTCACCCCTGCAGTGATGGTGGCACCAAGATGGCGGGCTAACGCGCGTGGCGACCCCTGTGAAATGGTCGTTCAACCACCAAAGGGGTCGCGACCCAAAGGTTGAGAACCACTGGCTTAGAAGAACCTCAACAGGCCTTAGTTTTTGGAGCCTGGCAGGTTTCCAGAACACGTTGCGCATCTTGCGACCTGCTGCTCACGGTTCATGCATCAACTAACATAGCCTTGGCTAGACTGCATGCTGTGTTAAATGAAGGCTTGGAGGTGGCTTTCTGACTAGGTGCAATGATGGGCTTTAAGAGTTCCAGCATGCAGTTGATCTTTGAGTGGCAAATGCTTAGGACTTCACAATCATTTTTCCTGTTATTTACACATGGTTTAAGGTGGGATGCTTAGGATATATTAAAACATGTCAGACTACTCTCTCAAAATCACCAGTTGACATAATTTACAGGTTATAGACTCAGGGAATCTCCATACGTATGTATCCTCCCTACATATCAAGGTAGTAAAAACAAAGCTTGCAATAAGTAGGGAGAAAAGGAAAATTATCTTAAAATCTGCAGAGCAGTTGAGAAATTTGGCTAAAATTCTTTGGAGGCAATTGCACTGATGGTTATTCTTGCCCAGAAACTAATTTTCCCCTGTGGTCACCGGGCATCTAAATATTTAGAATAAAGAAGTTTAATTTAATGGCCAGTTGAGTCAACCTTCATCTGTCCTTAATCTTAGAATGTCAGATTCTAAAACAAGCTGGACTTTCAAACTGAGACTTACAATATTAAAATATGAGAAAATGAAACTCTCTTGGCCCAGCTAGACATTGAAATCACTGCCTAGAATCAATTCTGAATTGGAAACTGAAGAACGATTGGAGATTTGATAAGTTTCCAACAAAAATTTGGAAACTTATCAAAGAGAGATCCAATCTAGAATTAAGGATAAATTCCCTGACAGTGAGAACAATTAACCAATGGAACTGTCTCTCCTCTTCCACTTCCAGCATATGAGTATATAGTGCCCTTGTGAAATCAAGATTGTAGAATACTGCAAAAGAATCACTACCCAATAGCATGGATTATCTATAGCAAGACCCTGAAACAGACTTCAAACAATTACCTATATTTTTGTGCAATGACATTTATTTCAAATCAAAGAGTCCAAAACAGTTACAGGGGTGCCATTCAGTATACCTGGGAAGCTTCAAAATCAAATTGTAGTACAACATGAATCAGTTGTTTTATTTCTCAAAGTGAAGTCCTTAGGAAAATCAACTAACATGTATCTTTCCTTTGGAATAATTGAGCTCCCAACTCCACTGTGATACAACTTGGAAGACAGGAATATTTCAATCATGTTAGTTTCAATTTTTCCCCCCCACCCCGAGAATCTACAACTGCTTTTGTACACTCCCTTTGTATCTCAGGAATAGCATGCCACCATCTGGACTAAATACTAAGTCACTGAGTTTCCTTTGGAGCTTCTGGTTTCAGAGTTTCCACTTCCCTTTCATTAGGTTTTGCAGGCTCTGGGTCACCCGAGGTATTCTTGAGTGCAGGAACAAAAGGTCCCACAAGCCAGGATAATGGAGTGTTCTGCAGCACATAGTCCAAGATATCATCTACGTACTTCTGGGCCATGCCAGCTGTCTTCTTGCTTTGAATCAAAAGGCTGCTAGAAAGATCTTTGAAAGATTGAGCCCCGGTAAAGGTAGCTTGAAGTTCCTCAATACTATGGAGAGCCAACTCAATATTCTGCTGAAAGATACCAGGCAGACCTTGGATGCTTCCCATCAAGTTGATATATGCAATTTGCAGTTGTTCAGTGATGTGGTAACTCATGGCCAAGGTATGAGATTCCATCTGTGAAAAAGAATGAACCAATAGATATTTTAGCTTCTCAAGAATGGCCCTACAATTATTACATCAAGAGCTCAGGTTTCCTTGGTCTCCCTATGACTTTAATCCAGCCGTACCTGCTGGAGCTTTTCCTTTTCTTCCTGGGGTATCTGAAGGATATCTTGCGTGGTATGTTCTATCTGGTGGACAAAACAAGGAATTGTTTTAGTACAGCTTTGTTTAGAGCAATACAATTTGCTTTGCCATCAGAAAGATAATGACCAGAGCAAGCTATCCATCCCCCTTGCAAATGTCTCAAAGTACTAAATAAATAATACAAATGTTTATCAGTTGGAGTCTCCACTCCCAACTTAAATGCAAACAGATACATTTTTGCCTTCCCCCCCCCCCCTGCTTTTTCTCTTTGAATGTGATCTGGCAACCATGGTTCGCCTTGAACAATTCACAATACCACCAATATGGGCTAAAGATAAAAAACAAGGCTGCTAATTTCCAAGTAAAAAAAAAAAAAGTAAAGGCAAGGCATTTTGTTGTAAGAAAATTTAAGTTTAGATATCTAATCTTAAGCACCCCATTCCGTCATCTTTCTGGTACAGCTTCCCTTTTGCTTTATTTCCATTAAATAAATCATTTCCCATACAAGCTCCCTTCTGGATGTGTCACACAAAGTTCCTTCAACATTATATACACATGTGTTCTTTCTATGTACTTACTGTTCCTATACCCCAATAGCATGAGTTGCTTATACCACAAAGGGAACATAGTTAAGGAGGGGTGGGGTTGAATAACATTTCATTCCATATTCAATAATTTTTATTTTAAAAAAAGGTCTGGAAGTGAATTCTCCTACCTGCCCAATGGCTTGACGTAACTGGCTGAATGCATTTTGGATGTTTTCCCTGGCTGCTTCCATTTTTACCACAGCATACCGGTAGGCCCGATGCTGGAGTTTAGTTGACAGGGAACCAAGTTGCACAAAATAACCTTGGGATTCAGGTGGCAGGGGGATCCCTTCTGGTGTAGATTGTGCTATTTTAGCTGTGGAATATAGTTAAACACATGTTACTTCTTTGAAACATGTGCTCAGACTTCAACACATGGAAGCCATTTTCTTTTCCAAAGGTATGGCCTTTGAAAACAGCAATATTCACAAAAGATAATTGAGCGAGACTGGGAGTATTGCAAATGCTAAATTCCTATGATCTCACAGACACCAGACTGGAGATGTTGGGGTAAAACTTCTTGCTTACCAAGTTCTTCATCCGTCATTGGTAGATAGTGATCCAACAATTCTTCCGATTTCTCCAGAACTGCTTCTACCCCACTTATGGCGAGTTTACCCATTCTTGTGTCTATGATCATCTCTTTGCCTTCTTGGACAGCTTTAGCTACGGCTTCTTTGGCATCTGCTACTTTGGAGGACACCAATTCCTGTGTCTCAGAAATAACCTATGGGGATACCGTTAAACAAAAACAGCAACATTCAGTGTCTTGGGAACTGGATGTAATGTAGTTCTAACCATTATTTTCTTAAGAATTACTCTGGGTAGACAAAAAATCATCTTAGGTTGTCAGAATCTATATTTGGAAAACAAGCAATATGTCCCTTCTATTCCTTTTTAGACTCCATTTACTCCCCGAGCTGCTGTTCCAAGCTATCAGATCAAATAAATCAATACAATGCTGAAATCAGATTTTACACAAGTTTTCATTCCCTGATCAAGTGGCTTCTAATTTTATATCCCAGTGCATTTTTGGATCTTTTCCTCATGCTCTTGATCAGAAATAAGATGATTGGATTACTATCCCCAATATAAAGCGATTTTAAGACATACTGGAGTTGCACCCCCAAACCTCTAGAGGGCACCAGGAGATTTATCCCCCATCAACAATGATATTAAAAGACAGAAGTAAAAATAGGAAGCTCAGTTTACCTGGTCAGCTGTCTGATGGAGGAACGGCAGGTTCTCCTCCAGTTTATCCAAACCCTTGGAGGCATAGTGGCTGGCTACTGAAACTACAGAGAGGCAGTCTTTAGCTTATAGGCTGCAAGACTTTTGACATAACATCCAAAAAGTATTAACTATTTTTAGAATTCTAATCAATAATCACTGAATCTTCCTTCTCCCCTCATTACATTCCGTTTAAATTTCTCATGGTATAGAATTCTGCAAATTAAAGTGTGTTGCAGTTTACAGAAAATTATTCCAGGTGGATATTCCTTCTTTTATTTTGAGATTTGTATATTGCCCATCCTTTCAAGAAATGTCACATTCTAACACACATTTATATAGTATTACAGCAATTCCTACAAGTCAGGTACATGACTGAAATGACAGAAATTACAATATCCATGGGTAAATACAGATTCTCTGGGACAACCTCCATATTGAACAGGAGTGAGAAGGGAGGAAGAGATAACCAGATCCTAGAGTTGGAAAGGATCACTGAATCTCTCAAGTCTGGCTTCTGCTCAGTACAGAAATCCACATTAAAGGGGGCTATCTAATCTGCCTTGGGAGACCTCCCAATGAAGAGGAGTCAACTACTTTTCTGGGTCATTGGTCTCACTGTTGAGATATATGCAAGACTTCAGCAACAGACCAATAGATAGAATTCCTCACAATCTTTACATATGTGAACCAGTCCCAAAACCTACAGTGAAAATAAGCTTGTGAAGTGCCCCAAAGACTTGCTGCCTCTTTCTACAAAGAGAAAATCTTGAGAATGAAGGCAGTGCCTTACCTTGGGGCTCAAGCTTACTCAGAAAAGGTTGAGCACTACTCATAGCCATCTCAGAGACATGCTTCACACTCTTCTCTGTCAAATCCAAGACGACTTTAACATAGGGGTGGCTCTCCTTAGTCGAGGTATAAACCGAAGCTGCCATTTCATAAGTGGAGCTGACAAGAGGTAGGTTGGTAGCTCTTGAAAGAACATCCTTTGGGGTAGGATAGGAGAGAAGGTTAGTAAATAAATCCAATATTCAAATGTGACTATAGCTAATACCTATAGAGACAAGGTTTCCTTGAGTATCCTCCGTATGTGTTGGGACTATAACTCCCAGCCTTATATGACTAACAACCCTTCTAGCAGAAAGTTCTGGAAGTTGTGATCCAGAACCAAACAAGGCACACAATAGATGAGGGTTGGTTTGGACACAATTGTGTTAGCAGTACCTTTGGATAATCTTTCTCCCCAAGCACACTGGGTCATTCACAGCATTTTAGCATTTGTTGGCATAGGCACCAAAAACATACAATATGTAGATTATTATACCAAGCAGCTATCTAATATATTATACTTCAGAATTTAATTAAACCACAACTACCCACCAATTGTTCACTGTCTTAATACTCAACATAGATTAGCACAAAAGGAAAAAAAATTAAGACATAGAGAGCACATAATGCCCACTGGAACCAGGGGTGAAATCCAGCAGGTTCTGACAGGTTCTGGAGAACCGGTAGCGGAAATTTTGAGTAGTTCGGAGAACCGGCAAATACCACCTCTGGCTGACCCCAGAGTGGGGTGGGAATAGATATTTTTCAATATCCTTCCCCCAGGAGTGGGGAGGGAATGGGGATTTTTCAGTATCCTTCCCCTGGGGTGGGGTGGGAATGGAGATTTTGCAGTATCCTTCCCCTGGGTATCCTTCCCCTGCCACGCCCACCAAGCCACACCCACCAAGCCACACCACGCACACAGAACCGGTAGTAAAAAAAATTTGGATTTCACCACTGACTGGAACCAATATGCCCTCATATACTGTGCTTGGGTATCTATGAGGCTTTTTGTCCACAGGACCTTTTCTCAAAAAAAGAAAATGTAGAGAGATTGAGGAAGTTAAATAGAAATTAAGAGAGTAAAACAAAGCTGGCATATTACAAGGAAAACTCCAGCGTTACTTTTATGAAGTATCCTTTTGCACCACATAACAATACTCTACAGAGGGAAATGAGTTTCTTGAAGGAACTATTCAGCTTTTGAACAATGGATGTTTTGCAACTGGCCACACTCACCCCATAGCAGGTATTTTATGAATAGGCAAATTTCCGGGGGGTAGCCATTTTGTGAGTGTGTCCATTCCTTGCTCTCAACATGCTAAAATATGTCCCCAACCCAAAAGGCAGACTACCCATTAATTCCAAGGAAAAGGCCCCCTATTTATAGATGACAATGTCAGGGATTCAATAAGCTTTGTCTGCTAGTGTTAGGTTTAGTACTTTCTAGGACAGGAAGTTAGGAGAGTTCTCATTGTAGAGTGGAAGAGTAATAGACAATTCCTAGAAAAACTGCTGACATTCCAGGCCAGAAAAACACACCTAGGATAGGCCATCCTGTGGGGATATTGCAGGGCTCTGAGATACAGGCTGCAAAAATTCAGAAGAGCGCCAAACTTAGACTTCTATTTTTTATATATATATAAATTTTTATTAAGCATTTTCCAACCTTTACACCATGTTTCTTTACAGCGTTCCAATATCGGTATCACTCATTTACATAATTTCACTTTTATAGACTATTCTATATATTCTATAACTATTTATATACATACATAATATCTTTTATCTTTAACTTGTAGCGATAATACAATTATTCCATTTTAAGTACGGACTTTACACTTATTTTCTAGCCAATTGTACCATGCATTCCAAATCTTATAATATTCCATTTCTTCTCCATCTTTTAGTTCCATGGTTAACCTATCCATCTCTGCATAGTCAAGCACCCTTTTTATTATCATTCTATTTTCACTGCCATCTAGTGGTTGCCTTAATTTTTGCAGCCTGGGCACCTTTGAATCAGTATTCCTGGTGACCACCTGGATTAATCTCTGGAAGTTTCTTGGCAAGATTTTGGAAGTGCAAAGTCCCCCGCCCCCACCCATTGGCTTTGCGCATAAATGGGGACTAGAACTTCTGCTATCCTGGGTTTCTATAGTGGTGCCTTAACCACACCACCAAACTGGTTCTCGCTCTACATTTTATAGGATGTAAAATTTCAAACCATAAGAAACTAAGCAGTCAATCGTGTTTCAATTATTTCAAGGGTGGAATAGGCTGCTTCATGTGCTTTGGTTTCACATTCATAGAGCCTTTGGTGCAAAAAGTCCTGGCTTTTGAATGATGGATTGAGGAATGCTACTTTAAAAAAAATAACTGGGCTGAGGAAAATTAATTATCTTTAATTAAAATTAAATAGCATGGTTCAGCCTTCTATATAAAACATTGTTTCTATTGCATTAAATATTACTTGGCATTAAAGTCTAAACTGGCCCTGCAATTTTATTATCCTATCTAAATTATATACAGATGTCTACTGATATTACTCATTCATTAGTTTAGATCAGAGGTGGGTTCCTCCCGGTTTGGACCGGTTCGCCCGAACCGGTAGCAACCCGCTGGTGATGTCACAGAGCCAGTTCAGTCGGTGCCGGTCCGTGGACGCTGCCATCTTTTTTGGGGATTTTTGGGGGGGGGGATTTTTTTCTTCTGCGCATGTGCAGAAGTTGAGTTGCTGGCACTGTGCATGCGCCGCCATCTTGTTTTTGGCTTTTTATTTAAAAAGTGGAATTTTTGGCACTGCGCATGCGCGCGCGCCCACGCGGCACGGGAGGAAGCGAACCAGCAGCGAGGTAAGTTAGAACCCACCCCTGGTTTAGACCCGCCGAGGACAAGGTTACCTGCTGTGTTTCATTATTCTCCATAGCTGAAGACTGTTCCTCATTATTTCTGGGAGCCACTGGATGTTCTGGCCTAGAAGAACAAAAATATCCCTTAGTAGCACCTGTAACTCTCTCAAGATACACCTGCAGCTCAAGAAGAACATTGATGGTTCTCTATAGTTCGTGCCTCCACTTTGCATCCATTGAAATAGGCAACAGCTTATGTGTAGCTTTTCCCAAGCAGGAGATGCAGAGGAAGCCAAGGCATGATTGTGTGGGAGACCTGCTAAAGGAGAACAAATGAGAAGCTTAGTATTGCACATCATACTTTTTTTTGCCAGCACTTTTTAGTAGAATTTTCTTTCCAGCAACTGTTGTAAGGAATATCCTTCTGGGTTCGGTT
>QLTV01003103.1:65897-76741 GCA_003457575.1 Thermophis baileyi
TTGAGATGTGAGACGTTTCCAACATAGTCCAAGGAAGGGAAGTTTGACCTTACATCTTCTTTCATTTCATTCATATTGTTATCATATGTTGCAAAGAGATTTAAGAAAAATGACAAGAAAGAAAGGGGGCCGGAAAAATAGGGCACACCGCTACATTTTCTTAAAAAAAATTATAGGGAGCTACGGCAGGTATTCAACAAAAAACTGATTGAAGCCATGCAAACTTTACTGGTTTTTTAAATCACTCAGTGGATTGCATAGGAGCTCCACCTTTTAAAAAAAAAAAAAACCAAGGGAGGAAAGATTATCAGAGATTTAGAAGCAACATCTATGATGTGAAATTAATGCATATCATAAATTATAATGATTTTATTTTATTTATTTCCCCACAAACCCGTGTCCCAAAACACTATGTGTGTTAAATACAGGATAATTTTTAATTTCTCAGAAGATTGACTTGGGACCAATCTAGAGGAAATAAATGTGATTTTTGCATTAAAAAAAATCTCAGAATATATCACATACTTCTATCTCTGTTTTGGTCAGTTACACAGGCCCACATTCTGGATCTGTTATTTTTTCTATGGAAACAAATGTACTGTAGCTAGACATTTCTTTCTTAAAGACAAAACATAATTCCTGCAGATGAGGGATTTAATAAGGAAAATGGTAAAAAGGTAAAAGAGTCCTTGGCAGATTTTACTCCACTACTCGTTGCTGACTATAGGGGGCGATGCTCATCTCTATTTCAAGGCCATTCAGCCTGTGCCGTCCAAAGACATTTCCGTGGTCATGTGGCCAGCATGACGTCACAGAGCACTATTAGCTTCCCACCGGAGTGGTACCTATTTATCTACTCGCATTTGCATGTTTTCGAACTGCTAGGTTGGCAGAACCTGGAGCAAGGACGGGGGCTCACTCCGTCACATGGCACTCAGGTCTCTAACCTAAGCTGCTGGCTTTCCAGCCAACAAGCCCAGCATCTTAACCACTGAGCCACCACGAAGCCCCAATAAGGAAAATGCCATGTCTTTTATTCCATTTGTCAACATTGCTTCTTAATCAATCAGGAATGCATCAGTGATGCGGTTTCTCTTGGTTTTCAAAATCAGAATATCTTGAAGAGAGTCAGCAGTCTGCCCTTGGTTTGCTCTGTCTGTGACTTGGTTTCTTCAAACTACACCTCCATTAAGCGAAAAAACTCCTACCTTCAGACAGTGTGCGATGGGGCAGAGAAAGGTGTGAAAACTCTCACAGGTGCTGCTGTTAGCCGGGCACAACCGCTTCTGAACAGTCTTGAACCTCAACGTGAGTAAAATAATCACAGAAAATTTGGCATTTCTATTGGGTATGAAATGCAGTGCTTTGGAATTGATTGAAGAATGGAAAGGGATCATTTTTTGCCAAGTCAGCCAATGATTCCTCATAAAAGTCAAACACCCCTCCCTGCATATGGAGTGATTATAAGATGTGTAGACACTCTGGAATATCATAAAACTGCCAGTAGATTTAACTGATGTACCAAAACAAAATGGTTAATAAATTTCCTGGCATCCTGCCTTGAAGCTTTGGGTGAAGCAAGTGTCCTCCTACTGCTATTTAAAAAAAAACAACAAAACCCTCTGGTGGCATAAATCAAATCACCAAATGTTGCTTCTGAACGGCAACCATCCTGACCTCCTCCTACAAAGAGATCTACAGAAAGTAAGAAGCGTTTCAGGTAGAGTTCAAACAGTAATATCCAGTTGTGTCTTCTGGACGGTCACAGAAGAGAGCAAAATTTGCTTATTTGTGTATTTTTTTCTGTGGCTGCCCATCTCACCAACAAGGGATTCTAGGCAGTGTACCACAAAGCAAAGAACAATAATTATTAAAACCATAAAGGTTATAAAAGACAAAAGGTAAAAAAGAAAAGTTTTTTAAAAATAGGCAAAGAGTAGGTATTTATTACACTGGAGTCATCTCACTATTTCACCAGTCCCCTGGGTCCCCAGTCCTGGTAGCACAACCAGGACTTGAGGCACCTTCAAAAATTTAGAAGAGAAGAAACCACTTCAGGGTGAAGAATATTCCATAAGGTGGGCGCCACAGTAAAAGAGGCCCGCCAAATCTACTATATAAGATTCCAGGTTCGTCCCTTATATCTCCCAGATGAAATGGGATTGTCTTAGATCTGAATCTCTGTAGAATAGCTGGGAGCAGTTCTCTTTATGTGTTCCGTTGTCAGCTAAGGCTGTATAAAGGAGCAAGCAAACAAACAAACTTTGTATGCTTCACTACCCAATAATTTACAAATTAAGCTAAAGATTCATTTTCCAAATCCAAACATCATTGTTGGAATCATCTATAAACTTGGCATATTTTCTTCTGAATATGCAGGATGTGGGGAACCATTATTTCAACACAGTGTTTCCTCAAAGATAACTGATAGAGTAGGGCTGTGCATGCCTTAAAAATGACTCTATTAAAGAAACTCAACTTCTTTTCTAGCATCCACGTGAGTCTAAAAAAGAAGTACCTAGATTAAGAGTTAATTTCAATGAGTGAGTTCTTTAAAGCAGCAGTATTATTCTTCATATCTGCATGGAAGATTACAAAATACTGGGCTGCTTTAATGAACCCCAGGGAGGTTCTGTGCTCACGTGAGATCTAAAGCCCATCTTCCAAATCATTTTCAAGGCATGTCCAACAGTGTAGCTCTACAATATAATTCATTGTGTAAAATCCCTCTAGAAACAATAGCTGGCTTACTAAGAACGTTGAATGAGGCAGAATTTCTTACTTTACTTACTCAGAGATTTGAGGCATCAATGGTTCTTCAAAGCTTGCCTTAGCTATTTTGAGCCCATTCCTGTTCTTTTGAACACGTATGTACAAGTGTAAAATCCCCTTATGAGGGCCTTACGGCCAAGATTGAAATGAAACTTAGAACATTTGGATCTTTTGACGCCTATCTTTGCTTTAGTTCAAATTCATAATATAAAACAATTGCCGAACAATTCAACCACAAATCCTTCTTTGTCCAAAGATCTTGCTTTCAACATTATAATCAGTTAAGCTCCTTTGGCATTTATGCAGAGAATTTAGTTCTGGATTAACTAGAATCAACTGGCAATTTTTAAGATTTGCAGCTTCAAATCAGGAGCCAGGCAGTAACTGGGCAAGTTATAAAGGATAGCAATAGCAATAGCACTTAGACTTATATACCGCTTCATAGTGCTTTTACAGCCCTCTCTAAGCGGTTTACAGAGTTAGCCTATTGCCCCCAACAATCTGGGTCCTCATTTTACCCACCTCAGAAGGATGGAAGGCTGAGTCAACCTTGAGCCGGTGAGATTTGAACCGCCGAACTGCAGCTAGCAGTCAGCTGAAGTAGCCTGCAGTGCTGCACTCTAACCACTGCGCCACCTCGGCTCACCTCGGATACCAGGAATGCAGAAAGAGATTCTTCATCTTTTTTTTACAGTTTAGCTACATGTATTTATTAAGTCGATTACTTCATTGAAGAGAGTAAGAACCTGTAATTAGTATACATTTTCCCACAGAATTACAACATTTTCCTTCCAATTTTTTTTTTCTTTAAATGGGAACTTTCTTATAAAGTGAAACCAAAAAGTTCAAGATGTTTACATTTGCACAGAAAAATCTTTTATATGGCTTCGTGCTTGGTCACTCTTTCTTATATAACTGTTTTATAAAGGATGCAATTAAAAGTACTAATAAGTAATTAATTTAATTTTTGAATCCCTCACCCAATGCACACTTTTCAAAAACTTTTTCTCTCTCTTGGCAATGTGGCCTCAAGGCTGTGACCCAATGAAAATTCTCCGTCCTTGATCGACTGAAGAACTACTATGAGTGTTTATCAAATAAAACATGATGTTTTGTGAGCATTCAGTCTTAAATCTGCTTCAACATCCATATCAATTGTTTTAGAAAACATTTAGAATGTCTGCTTCCCCTTCTGCAATGTTCTCTGTGTATCCATCTCTGTAAACAACTTGTGATAATATACTATTTTGTATGCTATTGTGTAGCAGACAATTGCATCATAAAGTGTATCTCAGTATGTAGTTGGAAGGATAATTGTATTCTAATCTTCATCTTAAAGTGTAAATTAAAGTGGTTCTCTTAAAGATCTAGCAGTGTGTTGGGAAATAGTTATCTTAAAGAGAGAGGTAATAACCTTAGTTCAGACATTTCAACTTTACAAATAATAAACAAATTCAAAAACAAGGTAGAAAACATTTGGATTTTGCTTGTTATTTCTAATCCCTCTTCATTCATCTTTGGAACTGAACAGATACATGATGCACACACAGCATTGATTGGAACAATTATGATCCTGCAAGAGTTACTTGATCATTGCAGGTTTTCAGTGCCCTCGGTCAAGATATTCTCAGTGGTTGGGCCTCTCTCGGAGTAACTCCACTACCTTCAGGTCACACTGATGTCTGCTCATTTTTGTTTTTCCTCTATGTGCACTCAGACTTCTGAGTTATGTTTACTTCTACAATTCACCATTCTCAGTCACTCACTTGAATATGAGCCATCAGCAGGCCCATCATCAGTTCAGTGAGAGTTTTCAGTGAGGGAGCTGTTAATAATTCCATACGTTAAAATGACAGCTATAGATATCAACCATAGAAGTCTTCCCCACATTCTAAATTCAAATTCCTTTGTCCAGTATAGAGAACAGCGTCCATAATTCAACATTTTGAGTTCTGGGGGTTACTACGATGTCAAGGTATGTAGATTTATAGCTGTAAGCTGATGAGAAGTTGTAAGCGAAGGCAACCGGAAGCTGATGCAGTGTGAATGAGACAGCAGGGTTACTGCCACTTTAAGAAGCTGGGTAAAAAAGCTGCCTATTTAAGGAAACCATTAGAGGGTGTTTCCCTTCTCCTCATGTTCCCTCTCGTCCTTACAGTCTCATTGCTCTTCTCCGTGTATTCAGTAGCTGTATAAAGGTATTTAACCACGTATAAGTTTGTATATATTTAGCTGTACATAAACCACTATTAATTATCTAAAGGCTCTGTGTGCTGTGTGTTTTGCTCCTGGGTTTATCTCATAATACTAGTCATGCTGCAAAACTCTGACATGACAAGTAATGTTACATTGCCACACTACTAAAGCATTACAAGATGGATTATACTATGGGGTATCAGCCAGAAGGTTTGCCAGCTATAACTAGCTTTCATGCCTAAGGTCATAGTTAACTCTGTGCTAGAGTTAAAGTAGCAATTCTTCCCTATGCCAGCAACAATCAAGCAGCAGTTTAAGGGTGAAGACAATCTATTGTACTTTCTTTCCCATCCTAATAGTAGCACCTTCAAGTAATCTACAGGGCTGGGATGAGCCAAGACCACTGGCCACTTTGGCCTATGCATGCCCCTATTCTCACATCCAGGGAACCTCTCTGCCACCATTCCTTTTTGGAGGGGAGGGGAGGGGAGGGGAGGGGAAAAACAAAACATTGCTACTGGTTTCTGCTGTTCTTTAGAGACAGCTCCTTGCATCTTCCAAATAGTGGACCATGAGGTGAGCAATCTGCACTGCAAAGATGCAAGTTTTCCCAAAGATGCTTTTTCAAAAGGCAGCTGGACTTTCTTTGTTTTTCCTTGAAGATGTTTCACTTCTCATCCAAGAAGCTTCTTCAGTTTTGACTGAAGTTCTGAAGCTTCTTGGATGAGAAGTGAAACATCTTCAAGGAAAAACAAAGAAAGTCCAGTTGCCTTTTGAAAAAGCACATTTGGGACAACCATGACCTGGATGACTGAGAATCTCCATAGACAAAAGATGCAAGTTGAAGCTAATTCTTTGGGTGGCTTTTGAGAGAATCTCCTCTTCACTTTTACTTGATTAGCTGTCCAGTAGGGCTTCACTGAGTGGTGCATTTTTAAAAAAAAGTGGAGAAAGGTTCCCTGAGAAATCAGGGTTGGGATGTTCATTTGAGTACTAATCATTTAAGAAATATATATGTGGAGCACTTGGTGCTTTCTGAGCTTGGTTGCTTGCTTGCAGAAGATTCATTATTCAATTAGTACATCTTCAGTGCTAGTGAGTGGGGGGTTTGCTCCAGGGGTGGGTTCTAACTTACCTCGCCACCAGTTCGCTTCCTCCCGCACCGCATGGATGCGAGCGCATGTGTAGTGCCAAAAATTTGCAAAAAATTCAAAAAAAAAAGCCGAAAACAAGATGGCAGCGCATGCGCAGTGCCGGGGACTCAGCTTCTGCGCATGCGCAGAAGAAAGAAATCAGCAAAAAATTCAAAAGAAAAATTATCCCAAAAAAAAATTTCCCCAAAAAAGATGCCGGCGTCCACGGACCAGCACCGACAAAACCGGCTCCGTGACGTCACCAGCGGTTTGCTACCGGTTCTATAGAACCTGTGTGAACCGGGAGGAACCCACCTATGGCTTGCTCCCCATTTATATAAAGTAGGTTGGCCTGCTCCCTGGCCTGGGAGTGTGGTTTACTCCTTGGTGGTTCCTTGATTAGATATTGTTTTCAGCTTGATTGTTTATTTCCTTGATTAGAGTATTGTCTTCTGCTTGATTGTTTGTCTGGTGTCACTCCCTGGTTATCTGAATGTTGGCTGTGGAGAGGATGTGTTCTGGTCTTTTTGTTTCCTTCTTGGCTTTTTTGTTGTCTCTTTTTGAATGTTGTTCTATGTGTCTATTGATGGCTGATTTCTGTGAGAACCAAACTTCCAGGAAATCTCTAGCTTTTTGGATTTAGTTTGGTCTAGGACAGGGATGTCAAACTCGATTGCATTGAGGGCCACATCAGGGCTGTGTTTGACCTTGGGGGGTGGGGGGCGTGGCCAGGGTGGGCATGGCCAGCTCAATGTCACTCATGTCAGGGGCACCTGTGGTGGCCCGGGCGGGCCTGGGGGATCCTCCTGCAGCCCTCTACCAGCAAAAACGGAGCCCGGGAGGGCCATGCAGCCCTCCCGAGCTCCATTTTCGCTGGCAGAGGCACCGCAGGCTGGTCCTTCGCTATTTCCAGGGTGGTCCTGCAGGCCATATCTAAGCACCCCATGGGCCGGATCCGACCCGCAGGCCTTGAGTTTGACACCCCTGGTCTAGGATGTTCAGTTTCCCAGTTGAAACTATGGGATATGTAGTCTCTTCTATAAATATATATGTGAATCTCATTTAACAGGCAGGTTAATTGACATCATTCCAGAATCCAAAATCAGTTTATTATTTTATTACAAGGGAAAGCTAAAAGGTGATGGACAACTCTCACTTAGCAGCAGAAATTTTGGGCTCAGTTGTGGTCGTAAGTCCAGGACTACCTGTACTGACTTTTGTTCTTATTTATAATTCTTAATTAAAAATATTTTTAAAAATCTAGTCCAGGAATTTTTTAAAAATTACGTAGCTGGTCATAGTGTTCTTAGTTGTGTATCCTCCCTTAGAGGTTCATCCTCCAGTGAACCCCTGGAGCTGCTGCAGTGTGCTTAATGTTATTCTTATGGGTTTGTAACAAAACTTTGTATGTGTGAATTCTTTCAACCAATGGCTGAATTCCCACAATGAGACAGAACACATTCAAGCAAGCCACTTTATTATGACTTTGTGTAGTGTGAACTCAATTCTTACATTTTGCAAAATAGTGATTGTAACTAATGTATGAAGCTGGCTTATGATTTTGTTCTTAAACCATAAAAATCCCAAATCCTAAATATTGTAATGAGCCTAAAAGTGACTGCAAATCCCTACCTTTCCCTTGTCTTTCATTAGTTGCAACAGCAAACAAGTATGTATGTCGTGGCCTGGATACAGTGGAACAGAAGGTGCCAATTCTTCAACAAAGGGCTGATCAGGTAGCTATTTTAGCTTTTAGAAAACCTGAACATATCTTGGTATGAAGGAAGAAAGCATAAATCAATCTTGGCCCAATCGTAGTTTTAGTATGCCATGCTAAGTGATAGCTCAGAGTTATTTTGGATTCAGGTATTCCGTATATACCAGGGGTGGGCTTCAAAAATTTTAGCAAGGGGTTCTCTGCCTGGTTGCTGGGTGGGTGTGGCCATGGTGGGCATGGCCTAGTCAGCCTCTTGCACTACGGCGGGGGGGGGGCGTTTTTGCCCTGCCAGGGCTCCGGAAGCTTTCCTCAAGCCTCCGGAAGGGCAAAAATGGCCTCCACAGGCTCCGGTAGGCCTATTTTTCGCCCTCCCCGAGCCTCTGCGCGCGCCCTGCACTTACCTGCATCCAAAACAGGCCGTGTGGGGACTCCTGGGAGGGGCGGGGTGGGATGGGCGGGGCCAGCCAGGAGTGGGATTTGGGGGTTCTCCGAACTGCACAAAATCTTAGCTAGAGGTTCTCCCGAACCCCTGCGAACCCCCAGCAGCCCCCCCCTGCCGAGCTCCCTTCCAAGACATTAGATTAGCCTTCCACAGCCAGATACCTGGGTCTTCCAGGTGTGCTCTACTTCAGCATTTTGGAAAGCACAAAGGTATGGAAGGCTACTTTAGATAATTTCTTGTGTTTCTGTAAAGACCATTTCAAATAACAGTATTTAACACTAGTTCAACTGAGATTATTTACAGTTTCAGCTCCTTTATTTGCTCAGAGCAAATTACAGCCAGAATCATTGCATGAACCAGAAACAGCAGAGACGTGGTAGAAGTGATTCTATGCTTTGCTGAGCTAGCTGCTTGCTTTTAAAGAAAAATATTATTGCGTATATAGCTCAGCTTTCTTCACTCAGGAGGTAGGCTGGCTAAGACAATAACTGGTGCAAGATTTAAAATGTCTGTCTATCTACCTTGCCAATTTATAGTAAACTTTTGGGGATATACAGAAGAAACATTAAAAAAAACCCTTGAAATATTTTTTTTTTAAAAAAAGGTTTGAAAGATTTTTTTTAAGAGGGTCAGAGAGAAGGTAACCAATTGTAAAGAAAAATAATTCCCCGCTTTTATATTTTGTATAGAAGGGGATGGGGACAGCGGTGGTATTCACTTACCTTCCCTACCGGTTCGCAAATGTGAGCGCGCATGCCTTCCACACATGCGTAGAGCCTCGAAAACATCAATAAATGGGACGTCATTACATCTGGGCGGGTGGGTGTGGCCTCCTGCAGTCAGCACTACCGGTTCGCCCGAACCGGATAGAACCGGCTGAATCCCACCTCTGGATGAGGATTTGAAATAAATAAAAATTGGGATATCTGCTCTCATCTTGGCATATGAAGCTATAGGTTCTAAAATTTAATCTTTTGTGCAGCTTTATCTCCCCGCTTTGCTGCACAAAGAGAAAAATGGACCAACGGCATCCATAGAAGAAGGCTTTAAAAAAAGATCAAAATGGCAGCCACTACTGGGAGATCACAGCCACCATCTTGCCTTCATTTATCCTCTCTCCAACAGATGCCTGGGAATTGGAGCTGTACAGTTTTAAAAGAATCAAAGTGAATGTCATTCTGTGAATCACACTTAAATGCAAGTCCTACCTCCTGATGTGAGAAAGACAACTTAATCCAGGGGTGTCAAATTGGCGGCCCGCGGGCCGGATGCGTCACCCGCAGGCCACACCCACCTCAGCTCCACGAAGGGAAAAACATCACGATACGTCACGTGATGGCAACGTGACGCCGCAAGTTTGACACCCGTGGCTTAATCCAAAAATGACCTCTCTTCTGTCTCCTACAGGTTGTGTCTGGTACAAAAGAACTGATGACTTCTAAAGTCACTAATGCCAAGAACGCAGTGACTCGAAGGTTGTCAGGGATGGTCGGCATGACCAAAGATGTGGTTCAGAATGGTGTGAAAACCACGGCCTCCCTTGTGAGCAGCAGCATGACTGTGATGATGGGAACAAGGGTGGGAAAGATGGCCAAGAACAGTGTGGAAACCGTGCTGGGCCGGTCCCATGCATTTATAGATCACTACCTTCTCATCAGTGATGAAGACCTGAGTAAGTGCCCTCTAGAAAGCCTAAGTGTGTGTGTGTGTGTGGGTGGGTGTGTCTTGGAATGGTTCTGGATGTTAATGATTTGGGCAAATAAGGAAGCACCACTGAAAGAATTCTGATTAAAGGTTAGGTAAGACAAGATCTTCGGAAGTGGGACACATGCTTCCACACAAGAGCCGAGGTGGCGCAGTGGTTAGAGTGCAGTACTGCAGGCTACTTCAGCTGACTGTTCAGCAGTTCAGCGGTTCAAATCTCACCGGCTCAAGGTTGACTCAGCCTTCCATCCTTCCGAGGTGGGTAAAATGAGGACCCAGATTGTTGGGGGCAATATGCTGACTCTGTGAACCGCTTAGAGAGTGCTGTAAAGCACTGTAAAGCGGTATATAAGTCTAAGTGCTATTGCTATTCTATGCTGTCGAATGACTCTTTTTTTTTTGACTCTTTAGAGGTTTTTAAACAAAGACTGGATGGTAACACTCAACAATGTTATCACAGTCAATGTTATCACTATGCAGAAAAATTATCTTGATTTTTTTTTTCAGTTGGATGAAAGATAATTAGCTTTCATTTACTGTAGACCAAAAGAGAGAATTTCAATGAAATGCTCATGTGTGAAGCAAGCCAGGGGTGGGTTCCAACTTACCTCACTGCCGGTTCGCTCCCTCCCGCGCCGCGTGGGCGTGCCGCGTGGGCGCGCCTCGTGGGCGCACTGTGTGGGTGCGCCTCGTGGGCACACCGCATGGGTGTACCTCATGGGCACACCACGTGGGCACGCCGTGTGGGCACGCGCGCATGCGCAGTAACAAAAAAATCCCAAAAAATAAAAAACAAACAAAACAAAGTTGAAAAAAAGATGGCGACCGCATGCACAGTGCCGGAAGTCGGCTTCTGCGCATGCTCAGAAGGAAAAAAAAT
>QLTV01003103.1:94354-106703 GCA_003457575.1 Thermophis baileyi
GCCTTCCATCTCCCCTTTCCCCTTTCCCCTTTCCCCTTTCCACTTTCCCCTTTCCCCTTTCCCCTTTTCCTTTTTCCTATTTCTTCTTTTCCCTTCCCTCTTCATTCTCCTTTCTTCTTCCTTCCCATCTTCCCTTCTTTTTCTTTGTCTTTCCTCTTTCCCTTTCTCCTTTCCTGTCCCTTCTTGCATGCTCAAATGCAAAAGGGGAAACATTTCTCCTTTTGTTTTATTTTTAGTTTGGTTTGCTAGCCCATGAGGGCCTCCTGCAGCACTCTGCCAGCAAAAATGGGGCCCATTTTCGCCAGCAGAGTTCTACAGGAGGCCGTCGCAGCTGAAAACAGGGCCCAGGGGGGCTGTATGCGGCCCTCCCGAGCTCTGTTTTCCCTGGCAGAGGCACTGCGGGCTGGTCCTTTGCTGTTTCTAGGGTGGCCCCACAGGCCAGATCTACCTTGAGTTTGAGACCCCTGATATTCACCTCTGGAGAACATCAGGTTGAGTATGGATGTCCTTGGTAACTCAAAACAGGGGCAACCTTCTGAACACTGAGTTCTCACTATTATGGTTTTTATCATTTACAAATAGTAGAGTTCATTAATAAGTTCAAATATTATTATTATTTTTATTATTTATTATATTTCTATGCCGCCCAACTCCCAAGGGACTCTGGGCGGCTTACAATAATATAAAAAACTATTAAAAGAAAACATAATAAAAACATTTAAAAACAGTTAAAAAACTCATACACACCGTTTCATGGCCGGATCTCGCCAAATTACAGAGGCGAGATCAATGGCCCCAAGCCTGCCGGAAGAGCCAGGTCTTCACCGCTTTCCGGAAGGCCAGCAGGGTGGGGGTGGTCTGGATCTCAGGAGGTAACTGGTTCCAGAGGGCCGGGGCAGCCACAGACGCGGGCCTGCCAGCCGGCACCTGACGGGACACGGAGGAGCCCAACCCTGTGGGATCTTACCGGTCGCTGGGAGCTATGTGGCAGAAGGCGGTCTCGAAGATAACCTGGCCCTGAGCCATATAGGGCTTTAAAGGTAATAACCAACACTTGAATTGTGCCCGGAGACCAATAGGAAGCCAGTGCAGCTCGCGGAGTATAGGTGTAATATGAGTGTACCTAGGTGCACCCACGACAGCTCGCGCAGCCGCATTCTGGACCAATTGTAGTCTCCGAACACTCTTCAAGGGTAGCCCCATGTAGAGCGCGTTGCAATAATCTAACCGTGAGGTGACAAGGGCATGGGTGACTGTGAGGAGAGCCTCTTCTCACCAAATCCTGCATTATCCATGATGTGCTGGCTTCTCATCTGTTCTGGTCTAGCACAGCGCTAGACTAAAACCCTGAACTCCTCTCTCAACTGCCTGGGCAATCAACCAGTGATGATGGCAAGGACAAGAAGCTACTGAAATGAGGGTCAGCCTCTGTGGATGGGCATCTCAAAATCCGAAGCCGGTAATGCCTACCAAAATAGCACTGAAGTTCTCCCTTCCTTCCTGTAAAAATTATTAAACATCTACAGTATCTTTATTGCAGAGTAGATGATACTACTGAAAACAGAGGAGCAAATACTCACCGATGGTTTTGAAGCAGCCAATTTGTTGCTTTCTGGGGTCTTAGTTAACCATTCATTGATGCGACTGGAGACTCCGACCTTCAGCCCAGCTGTTTCCTGCAGAACGTTTGTTTGTAAACAGAATTGGAAACTTCATAGTAAGAATTAACAAGGATGCACTATAGATTGCAACAGTTTATCTACCGAATCTATCTTAGTCTGTAAGATTGCTAAATCTCATAAACATTTGTGCAATTTCACAAGAACGTATAGGAGAACGTTGAAGTCTGTAGCAAAGCACGTTAATCTTAGGAGATTTCAAGTGACTGTCTTAAACCTCACAACATTTCAGCATTCCTGTGAGAAGTCCTGTGATACTAGAAATGAGATCTGACAATCTTGTGAGAAATTATATGATTACAATAACAACAATGATAAACGTTCAGGGGGGTTGCATGATCCTATAGTTGAAAAGCTTACCAATCCATGAGATCTTATGCCAAAGTTGAACAAAGCTTTGTTTCATAATCTCAGAGCAATGTCTCTATGAAATACCATCTCAGAGACAGAGTAAAAAAAATGTCTTTCAGAAGACATTTGGAACTCTTATGGGACTTTTCCATTCTTGTTTGAAGTTCAGAATCTGCATTTTCACTATATTAATACCTCAGGTCTTACTTATGTGCCTTGCATTTCCCTTGCCTTGATTGACCTGGGAATTGCAGAGGCAGTCACCAAGGCAGAAGGCTCTGAAGGATAGCAATAGCAATAGCAATTAGACCTATATACCGCTTCGCAGGGCTTTACAGCCCTCTCTAAGCGGTTTGCAGCATCAGCCTATTGCCCCCCAACAATCTGGGTTCTCATTTTACCCACCTTGGAAGGATGGAAGGCTGAGTCAACCTTGAACCAGTGAGAATCGAACTGCCGAACTGCAGGTAGCTGGCAGTCAGCAAAAGTAGCCTGTAGTACTGCACTCTAACCACTGTGCCACCACAACATGTACCTTATTGGGTGTCCCCATTCCAGAGGGTGATGCAAACACATTGCCTTTTTCCCACATGCTCTTGATGTTACGAACTCCCTCAGCAGGAACTGGGAGGTCGGAAGCAGCTGGCTTGGTGGCCTTTGCAGCTTTGTTGCCCTGCAAGAAGCAATTGGTGAGTCAGGGTAGTGTCAAGGTCCCAAGTAACACATCTCCTTCCATGAGAACTCCGAGGCAGGCATATTCCTCAAAGAACATTTTATTGGGACATATCAAATTGGCACAGACTTGGTAGAAAACCAGCTCTGGGTTCCTGCCGGTTTTATACCCAATTAAAAGTAAAACTTTGTCACTGCTCCCCAGAGTCTCCAGTCACATGGTCCAATCAGCATGTAGTCCAGCTGCTAGGTGACCTCAGTCTCCACCTTTCGAACACCTGCACGAACGTCCTTGATTCCCAGGGGAAAATTTTTATTTTGGCTACAACACCCCAGCTATCTCTACACTCCCCTCCCTGGCCCCTTAGCTCCAGGCTGTGTCAGCCCTGAAGCAACACAAAGAGAAACCTCCTTAGAGGAAAGCTACAAAAAGAAAATGGCCACAGTTAGGCCAGCTTCAGGGTTGACAGGTAGCTGTTCCAATGTCACGAGAGTGATGTGCTACCACTCTTCTCCTCCTCCCCTTTTTTTCTTCCTCCTACTTTACCAGCTGCTATTGGGCTACAGCCTGGCTGAATCTCACCAACTTACAAACCAACAATCAGAAAGAGAGGTGGCCAAAATAAATGCACAATTTCCCCAAGTTCATCTCATGTCAATCTCTCAAATACACCTCACACAAAAGCCATTGAAAGGAAGACTGAAACAGAGGTTGAGGCAGTGAGGGAAGCTTAAGTGAATGGAGCATTTGAATGAAATATATTTTGTTTATTTGTTAGATTTATACCACCTTTCTTCCAGAAGCTTTAAAGGTAAAGGAGTCGGTGCAGATTTTATTCCGCTAGTCACTGCCGACTACAGGTGCTCATCTCCATTTCAAGGCCATTAAGCCAGTGCTGTCTAAAGACATTTCTGTGGTCATGTGGCCAGAATGATGTCATGGAGTGCTGTTAACTTCCCACCAAAGTGGTACCTATTTATCTACTCCCATTTGCATGCTTTCGAACTGCTAGGTTAGTAGGAGCTGGGGTGAGGACGGGAACTCACCCTGTCACATGGCGCTGGGGTCTTGAACCAGCTTTCTAGCCCAGAGTTCCCCAACCTTTCCGGCTTTGTGGACCAGGGGTGGGAGGAGAGGGGATAGTTCTGCACAAGTGGTGGGTAAGCACACATGCGCGCAGCTCCATTTGTGTGAGTGGCGGGCACAGCCACGCACACCCGCCGCTCGCACAAGTGGAGCTGCATGCATGCCCTTGCCCGCTGCTTGCACAAGTGGGGATGTGCATGCATGTGTGCATGGTCGCCTGCTGCTTCGGTGTCTTGGTTCAGAATGACTCACGGCCTGGTTGTGGGCTGCGGCCCGGGGGTTGAGGACCCCTGTTCTAGCCAGCAAGCCCAGCATCTTAACCGCTGAGCCACCATACTGCCCCAGAAGCTTATGGCAGTATATAATTTCTCCCTACAAAAATCCTTGTAAGATAAGTTGGGTTGATTGAGGGTAACTGGCCCAAATAACTCAATGGGTTTCCATGGCTGAAGACAGTCTTAAAGCTGGGTCTCTCTGGGTCCTACGTAACATGCTAACCAGAACCCCATACACTGAGGCAGAACTCGTAAGCTTAAATAAATATCCATTGCTCCATCTTTTCCAAGGAATTCCAGAGTATTTAATGACAAGTTTAAAAAAAACCTTGGTCTATGAAAAATATTTGATTTGTCCCTACCACAGTGGTCAATCAGAGGAACATGGGAAATTGAGAAGATGAAAGCAGCTCACCTCAATTGCGCTGGTATATTGTTCCAGCCTACTGTCTATCTTGGAGACAACTGGAGTTGTGTGAGTAGGTTTCATACCACTGTGAAAAGAATGAAATGGCAGAGACTTAGCAGTTCATATCCTGCACGTGAAACTTTCATTGTGACTTTTTTCTTTGTGTTTGAGTTCTTTACCTCTTCTGGACGGATTTGTTCAAGAACTCTGCACGTTCTTCTATCTAAAGAAAAGAGACAGAGAAGTAAGAAAATAAAAGTGAGGTCTACAAATATTACAGAACCTGGAAGAGGTTTAAGTAATGCAATGGTTTTACATAGACGCAACAAACATATCAAGCGTGTAACACACATCACAGCAGCAGCACAATGAAAGGGTCAGGGCCTACACTTACACCAGGGGTGGGTTCTAACTTACCTCGCTGCCGGTTCGCTTCCTCCCGCGCTTCGCGCACGCACGCATGCGCAGTGCCGAAAAATCCGAAAGAAAAAAAAAAGAATTCAAAAAATTTTTCCCCAAAAAAAAGATGGCGGCGCCCACGGACCGGCACCGACAGAACCGGTTCCGTGATGTCACTGTGACATCACCAGCGGGTCGTTATCAGTTAGGGTGAACCGGTCCGAACCGGGAGGAACCCACCTCTGACTTACACTGAGGGTCAACTTTGGATCCTAAAATGTCACAGCGTTTTTAAGAAAAACAAAATTAACAGAGCAATAGTGTTAAGACCAAGTGGCTTAAAAAAGTTACCCCAGGACAGGAAGAAAAGCAGAATCGCTCCACATGCAGCCTCCACCCAGAAATGAAACCAGATGTTGTAAAAGAACTGAAAACATCAGCTCTGTGTTTTTGTTTTTCTTTCTCTAAGAATATTTAGGGGGTCTAAAATGCATATCACTCCATTCTGACATCCCTCTTCCCCCCGGTTTGACATCCTCTTTGGAGCTTTGGCATTTACCAGGTGACAAAACTGTATGTTAGAAAGAAGAAGAGAAAGCGATGTCAGATGTTGTTGGTAGCACATGTCTCTCGAACCATCCAAATACATTAGACCAGGGCTGCCTCGTTGCACCCTGTATTATTGATTATGCAGACGGTTCTTGAAATCGCCTTTGATAAAAGTTACCAACAGAGTGAAACAAACAAACAAAAAAAACCCCTCAAATTACCTGAGATAAATTGAGGAAATAATTTGGCCATCCAGTTTTTAAAATGTCACAATCCCAAGTATTTTTTTTTTTAAAAAAACCAACCATCTAGCTTCCTGTCTAATTTTCTCACTGCACAGTTCTATCTATAATACAACCCCAAACTTATCAACTACTCCACCTTAGTACCAGTGGTGGGTTGTTACCGGTTCGCCCCGGGTCGGGCGGACCGGTAGCGGGGGTGGGAGGCTCCGCCCACCCGCCCAGACGTCATCAAAAACGCTCTGCGCATGCTCCCATTCCCGAACCGGTAGCAAAGGTTAGAGAAACCCACTACTGCTTAGTACCCTGATTAAAAATCAATGTTGAACCATGGGATTCTACTTGAGATGTGCTGGGGAACTTGTTTAAAAGAAGACAGGAATCTATTCTAAAGCACAGAAGAAAGGAATGAAAGATTTCATACACGAAATAGATTGCTTAAGGAATTGGGAAATCTTAATTGTCACAAACTGGAATGTTCAGATTAAAGAATTCCTGATTGATTGTCCAGAGAGGAATACCATACCATGATGTTGTGCTGCTTTTCAGAGCCACCAGATGGCAGCAGAACAGAGGTAAAGTTTATTTTCCCATCATCTCAACTCTGTTAGAGTTGCTTTAAAAATTACAAATTTCCCACATTGATAACACTTGCAAGTCACCAGTTGTAACTTGTTGCTCTTATTTTTACTTTAATGTACAAGCACATGCTAGAAAACGCCACGGTTAGCTACAAACGGATTCATGGATTACTATCTGTGGATAATCTGTATGGATTTTTATAGAGAGCAGGGGTGTCAAACTTGATTTCATTGAGGGCTGCATCAGGGTTGTGTTTGACTTCGGGGGGGGGCGGAGTGAGCGTGGCCAGGGTGGGCATGGCCAGCTCGATGTCACTCGTATCGGGGGTGCCTGTGGCAGCCCAAGCACTCTGCCAGAGAAAACAGGCTCCCAAGCTCCATTTTCAGCTACAACAGCCTCCTGCAACCTTCTGCCAGCGAAAACGGAGCTCACAAGCTCCGTTTTCGCTTGTGAGCTCCGTTTTCGCTGGCAGAGGCATTGCGGGCCAGTCCTTTGCTGTTTCCAGGGGGGCCCTGTGGGCCAGATCTAAGCACCCCGTGGGCTGGATCTGGCCCCCGGGCCTTGACTTTGACACCCCTGATATAGAGGGAGGGGTGAATAATTAGGTGACAAAGTTCACTGCATCTGAAGCATATTCTGCTCTTTTGTCATGACTTGCATTTTCATTTCTGTCCCTATCGAAAATCCACACTTTTCCCAAACCAATAAAAGGTGTTGTTTCAGAAATGTCAGGACACCAGCTACAGATTTTGCAGCTCTTGGTAAAAAAGGTTGAGTGATTCAATTTTAGTTAAAGCAAACATAAACTTCCTTGTTTGGCATGTCCAAAACTAAGCAATCCATCTGATTTCTCAACCCTTGAATGCCTTAACAATGCTTTAAAAGTGTTTCAGTAATAACCATAAATGTACAGGTCAGCATTTATGTGTAAGACTGAAGTGTGCTTGTTACATCACACCAGGGGTCGGTTCTAACTTACCTTGCTGCCGGTTCGCTTCCTCCCACGCCGCGTGGGTGCAGTGGGTGCATACCCAGTGGGTGCATGCGCAGTGCAAAAAAATAAAAAAAAATCCGGAAAAAAAAGCCAAAAACAAGATGGCGACACATACGCAGTGCCGAAAACTCGGCTTCTGTGCATGCGCAGAAGAAAAAATAAATATTTTTTTAAAAAAACAAATTCAATTTTTTTTTAAAAAGATGGCGGCGTCCACGGACTGGCACCAACTGAACCGGATCCGTGACATCATCGTGACATCACCAGCAGGTCGCTACCGGTTCGGGCGAACTGGTCCGAACCGGGAGGAACCCACCTCTGCATCACACATTTGTTCAGAATTAGAAAGGTTCTTTAGGTAAGCATATGCTTAAATATCTGACAAGAAGAATGTTTGTTTCAATTAAATCCGCATCTTCACTTTTACAATTCTTCTTGAAGCCCAATCTTTTAACCGTGAAAATAGTAATACACCAAAAGGTTTTTTCAGCTACAGCATCTTGGTAATGTTCTCCTTGGGAAGAGTTCTCATTTCTATACCAGGGACAGAGCAATTTAATGGCACAAAATATTTATATTTATCAGGCTTGGATCTGCTTTTGCTGGCAGTTTTTTTGCTATTGGCTGGCTTTTATTCAAAGAGCAGTATAAATATGCTATCACATAAGTATAATATTATAATTGTTGTTTCTTTTCTGTTTGGGTAAGTGAGGTGCATCTGCTAACAGGATTCATTCAGGGGTGGGCTTCAAAAATTTTAGCAAGGGGTTCTCTGCCCGGTTGCTGGGTGGGCGTGGCAATGGTGGGTGTGGCCTAGTCGGCCTCCTGCACCATGGCGGGGGGGGGCATTTTTGCCCTCCCCGGGCTCCAGAGGCTTTCCTCGAGCCTCTGGGAGGGTGAAAATGGCCTCCCCAGGCTCCAGAGGCCCTCCCGAAGGCCGTTTCCGACCTTCCGGAACTTCCAGTAGGCCCGTTTTTCGCCCTCCCGAGCCTCCGCGCACGCCCTGCACTTACCTGCATCCAAAACGGGCCACGTGGGGACTCCTGGGAGAGGAGGGGCAGGGTGGGCAGGGCCAGCCAGGAGTGGGATTTGGGGGTTCTCCGAACTGCACAGAATCTTAGCTAGAGGTTCTCCCAAACCCCTGCAAACCCCCAGCGGCCCACCCCTGGATTCATTAGAACAAAGAGGCCAGTGACTGTTTGATCAAAACCAGAATAACACTATACACACTCTTAGGAAACAAAAATCACCACAACAGCAAGCAACCACATGCCCACAACTGAAAACTGGTAAGAAACATACGGTAAACAGAATTACAAAATATATCTGTAAAATAAGATGGAAAGCATAGCGTTAAGAAGATGCTCTTGTACTTGTCCTTAAATTAGGAAGTTGAACTGCAGAGTTTCTTTTTTTTTAAATTCTGTTTTCAGAATTTGATGTTATTCTACTCATAAAAACAATAAGGTGAAATCCTATGAGATAAAATGAATGGCAAAAGCCGATCAGTTTAATGGTTCTATAGAACATACCCCTTCACACATATGAATACACATACTCAGGTGAATATGTCACATGATTCACTGATGGAAGTGAATCATGTGACATATTCCCAAACAACTTTCCTGCATCTATTGGTTAGGATTCATGCTGTAAATTAGATAATCAAAATAAGGAGGCCACCTCCTGTCTTTTCAGTGATTGTTCCTGCTAAAAAGAAGAAATATACATTCTAGTGCAACTCAGTCCTTGCATGGATGAGGCTGCCACTGTTCCTTATCTACCTTAATTCCATTTCCAGAAAGTTGTTTGGGTTTTTGCTCAATTCATTCAGTATGCAAAACGTCTTTCCCACCTGCACGGCCAGTATTGGCACCTTCCCCCGCTCCCAGGATTTGTCTTAACATACAATTGTTGTGACTGAAGAAGCCCTAAGTCTAAGAACTTTGCACAGAAAATAGGACAGCAATGAATTCAGAAGATGCATCCGTGTTATATAACGGTGCTTTTAGGTATTGTCATAGCAGCACATACAATGCACAGAGCTGAGTTTTGTACAGCCATGAAGATAACAATTGGAATCTCTTTCACAGCTACTTGATCAAAATGACATGGCATCAGCAGCTGGAAGGTAGTATTACCTTGAGAGCAGAAGCTTTTGGAGTCAAACACTTGAAGGGCTTCTTATCATCACCCTGTGCTTCATCTGGTATCTTCTGGCGTTTCTCAGCGGCTTCTGCCCTTCTTTTCTCAATTTCTTCCTTCAGCCGCCTCTTCTCCTCCTGCCAGGAAAAACCCAGGAAGGAACCATTGAAGTCTCCTGTATCAGCAACTTCGGCTAATCCTTAAGATTCAAATGTGGCAATAAGGAACAGGTCCAGCTGCAATAACTGATGTTGGTATTAGCAAGATTGAGCAAATAATGAATGCAAGATCTAACCCTCTGTATATGCATTGTGGCATCATACAGATGTCCTATAAGGCAGAACTTGCTTTAGATCATCACAATACTTAGTTTTGTCACTGTGATGAAATTTTCAGATTCTGTAGACACCTACCAGCCACCATTAAGTTATGCAAAAGTGTACATGAAACCTGAATCATTTAAACCTACTTGTCAGACAGTGTAGACATCTTACATTCAATGCCTGACCACAGTCGGTGTCAATTTCTATGCAGATGAGAATATGTAACGGTTGTTCTTAAATAATGTTGAAAATGTGTTCAGTTTTTTAGATACAATCCATAGATGGCTGTTCTGTTAAATTATCAACACATCTGAATGGTTCCAGGTTGCCATGACTGCTGGAGATCATACAAAAAGATGGAACAAGAGACCAATTAAATGACCATTGTGCTAAGCCATAATACCGTGATGGCGAACCTATGGCACGCGTGCCACAGGTGGTATGCAGAGCCATATCTGAAGGCACGCGAGGCGTTGCCCTATGTCAGCTCCAGTGCGCATGTGCGCGCTGGCCAGCTGATTTTCGGCCTTGGGGAAGGCCGTTTTTGCCCTCCCCAGGCTTCAGGAGGCTTCCCTGAAGCCTGGAAAGGGTGAAAAATGGCCCAACGGGCCTACCGGAAGTTCGGAAATGAACTTCCGGTTTGCCCGTTGGGCCGTTTTTCGCCCTCCAGAGGCTTCAGGGAAGCCTCCTGAAGCCTCCGGAGGGTGAAAAATGGGCCAACGGGGGGGGGGCATGCACGGGGATGCTTGCATGTGGTGCCGTGCATGCGCAGTGTGGTGCGCGTGGGGGGGTTGTGTGCTGGCACACGCACACGCTAGCATGCACGCACGCTCCCATTTTTGGCACGCAAGAAGAAAAAGGTTCGCCATCACTGCCATAATGTTTCAAATACGGTATGTTAAATTGATCAATGACCTGGTTCATTCATGATTCTAAACTCAAAACTACAGTTTTGGAATTCGCAGACTCGGAATAAAAATGGGTATTCCTAAAATATTGCAGAACAAGGAAGATGCTCATTTGTGCATCAGCCTCCACCCCATCAAACTAAGGCACTGTAAGAAAGAACATGAAAGATAATAGGGAGGCTCCACCTTAATGTAATCATTGATAAATGAGGGCCAAGTAGGCACATCCAGTTCCCAAGATTTTGTAACCTAATCCCTTGCTCATAAATCTGCTTTTGTGGTTCTCAGCTTCAGTATGGTCTTATGAGTAGGAGTAAAGGGTTGGACACATGGTTTACAGCACACGATGGAAGTGTCCATGCAGTATATTAATCCAAACGAATCTCACAGAATCGCTTCTTGGGACTTAGTGCATTCACTCTGCTAAGCTAAAATTGAATAAATCACTGCCGAGTGGAAACACACCACATGCTAAGCTGTAAGCCAAAAAGAGAATAGCAGATTCACATATCATTCTAAGCCAAAACTAAATTACTCTATCACTTTTGCCTTAACCCAAAGGTTGCAACATGCTTATCCGTCACTGAATTAACCTGTTTTCTTTCTTTATACAGTATAGCGAACCACAGACTAACCATAGGGTTAGATTTACACAAAAATGCTAAGACACACACATTCACAGACTCTAAAATCAACACTAGCCAAACTTAGCAGGTTGTGTGCATTTATTTTATTTATTTATACCACACTTTTATTATTTTTATAACTCGAGGCAGCAAACATACCTAATACAGGTAGTCCTAGACTTACAACAGTTCATTTAGTGACCGTTCAAAGGGCAATGAAAAAAAGTGACTTACGACCGTTTTTCACACTTACGACATTTGCAGCATCCCCATGATCATGTGATAAAATTTCAGACGCTTGTCAACTGGTTTATACTTATGACCGTTGCTATGTCCCAAGGTCATGTGAAAGCAAAGTCAATGAGAAAGCCAGATTCACTTAACAACCAGGTTACTAACTTATCAACTGCGGTGATTCACTTAACAACTGTGGCAAGAAAGGTCGTAAAATGAGGCAAAACTCGCTTAACAAATTTCTTACTTAACAAAAAGTTTGGACTCAATTGTGGTCATAATTCGAGGACTATCTGTACCCTTCCTCTTCCTATTTTCTCCACAATACCAACCCTATGAGATGGGTTGAGATCAGAGGTGGGTTCCTCCCAGTTTGGACCGGTTCACCCGAACCAGTAGTGACCCGCCAGTGACGTCACGATAATGTCACAGATCCGGTTCAGTTGGTGCCGGTCTGTGGACGCCGCCATCTTTTTTTTGAATTATTTTAGATACTTTTTTTTGAATTTTTTTTTTGGGGGGGGGAATTTTTTCCAGGTTTTTTTTTTTTTCTGCGCATGCGCAGAAGCCGAGTTTCCAGCACTGCGCATGCATCGCCATCTT
This sequence comes from Thermophis baileyi, assembly GCA_003457575.1. Lineage (NCBI taxonomy): Eukaryota > Metazoa > Chordata > Lepidosauria > Squamata > Dipsadidae > Thermophis > Thermophis baileyi. The sequence goes on from QLTV01003103.1 coordinate 106,433, forward strand.
GTTTTCGGCATTTTGGGGGGGGGTATTTTTTTGCACTGTGCATGTGTGCGCCCACGAGGCGCGCCCACGAGGCACGGGAGGAAGCGAACCGGCAGCGAGTTAAGTTAGAACCCACCCCTGGTTGAGATAGAGCAGTGATGGCTAACCTTTTTGTCGTCACGTGCCGAAAGCGTGTGCACGCGCACCCATAATGCAATGTGTGCACGACCCCCCGCCCCCATCCCGTGCATGTGCATGCTCCCTCGCACTCCCTCCGCCCCCCCGCAAGCAC
>QLTV01003103.1:114664-149003 GCA_003457575.1 Thermophis baileyi
ATTCCCACCCCACTCCTGGGGGAAGGATATTGCAAAATCTCCATTCCCACCCCACTCCTGGGGGAAGGATACTGCAAAATCTCCATTCCCTCTCCATTCCAGGGGAAGGTTACTGCAAAATCCCCATTTCCTCCCAATCAGCTGGGACTCGGGAAGCAGAGAATAGATGGGGGCGGGGCCAGTCAGAGGTGGTATTTACCGGTTCTCCGAACTATTCAAAATTTCCACTACCGGTTCTCCAGAACTGGTCAGAACCTGCTGAAACCCACCTCTGATAGAGAAGCTGGAAGAGGCACTTTGTCTCACCCCTAACTAGATGTCCTACAGTCTGTGTAACATCTGGTTCTGGCTCTCTGGGTTGGATGCGCATATGGGACCCCTCCTTGTTCCCATCCAACTGAGTCACAAAGTCCCTTTGTCTATGAAGTAGGAATCAATTTATTTGGAATATTATTACGGTATTTGTAAACAGTGCTGCTAAGGGCAGCCAAATGACGCATTACAATGTTTGCGGAAACATTTAAATAGACGTGTTGTAATTAATCTCAATGATAAGCCAAGTCGAGAATTATCCTCCCAATTCGGATCTGGAGATGTAGCAAGTTTTGTGCATAGTTTGTCCTGGCTTCCCACCTCCCCTACCCAGAAACATTCTCGGATTAGTGCCTTTTGGAGCTGCTCTTCACCATCTGACTATCAAGCATGCCGAGACATGCCTTGATGCTAATTGGAGTTGTGTGCAGAGTGCAGCGTTCCAGAAAACTTGTTCTGGTCTGCAGGAGAGATTAATCTCATGAAGGACATCAGCTAAAGCAGTGGCCAACGCAAATCGGAAATAGCAATGAACAACTGTGTAAAATGCTCTTCCCTGACTAAATTGATCCTGATCCAGATGGCGAGGAGGGTCACTGATATCAATCTAAATCAATTTAATGAGACAAATCTCATTGATTTCAGAAAGAAGGCTCAGGAAATCCGAATTCGGTTCAGTGGCTTATCCTGCTTTCGGCATTGCTGTTTTTGAAAAACAGCATTTCTGGAGTTCATCAGACTATTTTTTAAGTCTAGAGCAGGCTCAGTCTGGTACCACTAACTTCTATATTACCCATCAGGATGATTCAAACATGTAACATCTCTAGAAAACACCAGTGTGACAGTTGCTCTAGGGGGCGCTATTTTTCCTTTTCTTTTTCCTAATATCAAGGCAGAAAGATATTTATGGAGATTCTCAGTCACCCAGCTCATGGTTATCCCAAAGGTGCTTTTTATGGACTTTCTGGTTTTTCTTTGAAGACGTTTTGCTTCTCATCCTAGAAGCTTCTTCAGCTTCCCCACCATCTAGCTGGAGCTGCAGAAGCTTCTTGGATGAGAAGCGAAACGTCTTCAAAGAAAAACCAGAAAGTCCAGTTGCCTCTTGAAAAAGCACCTTTGGGATATCAAGGCAGAAAAGCAAACACACCATGTGTCTGCCTTACGAGGTAGACCAGACAGGAAACATGACCAGATGAGCTAAATCTACTTTATTATAAATCTTGCAAGTCTGATATTACTTTTCTCCTTCGGTCTCCTTTACATCCCAAGAAATTAGGGAGGGTCTCCTCTCCTCTGAGCCTCTTGTCACATTCACATTCCTGCTGTGGGCTCAGCTGCCTTTTATCTGACCATTCCCTTGGCTAGTCTTATTGCCCTGTCTCCCAAGGCCATACCTACACACCATTCCAGCATAAGAAGCCTGAGCTAAAGGAATCCACAACCCTGGAATTAATCCTGCAAAAAAAAAAAAAAAGAAAGAAAAAAGAACTTGGTATCTTTTCCATAAGGGCAAGAAAGTACTTTGGAAAAGTGATATTTACATGAATGCAGAGGTGGGTTCTTACTGGTTCTATCCGGTTCTTTAGAACCGTTAGTAACTCAGCGATGACGTCACGGAGCCGGTTCTGTCGGTGTCTCCGTGGGCCCCGCCATCTTGGATTTTGCTTCTGCACATGCACAGAAGCTAATTTCTGCGCATGCACAGAAGCTAATTTCTGCGCATGCGCAGAAGCTATTTTTTGATTGCTGCGCGCGTGGGTGCACGGTGTGACTCTGAGCGAACCGGCAGCAAAAGGATCCAGAACCCACCCCTGCATGAATGAAATGAAATTGCTTCTTGTAGGATGAGAATGGTTTAGTCAGTCTATCTTTTCCGCCTTTCAGATCCCATTTATGTGGAGAAAAGACTGGGAGAAATTCAAAATCTATTCCTCGCCGTACTAGATATGGTATTTCGGAAACAAGCCTAGATCTGCCAAGCAAAGCATCCTGGGTTTGTTCCAAATTCTTGGGGGAAATTATGGTAGCAACCTGAATTGGAGAGAGGATGAGAGATCCCTCTTTCCATTCTAATATCGATATTAATTTTTGTTTTTAACATGCACATGTATGTTATGTAACATACTTCCTTATGATATTAAAGATGCCAAGATGTTTTTAGTAATCTACAGGGTCATTTAAATATGCTTGATTAATGCGGTGTTGACTGTCTAAAATGCAGGGAGTTAATAAACAATTAATTCTTTACACAGTTGGCTACCAGCTTTATTTATCACCCCCAACATGTTATTTTAGATATTTAAGGCTTCCTTGGAAATTCCAAATGAGGGATCTGAATTTAAGTTTTAATTCAGGTTGTGAGCATCTGAGCAGAATGGTTAGGCTAACCGCTTATCTTCTTATAAACAGAAATGCATTAAAAGGGAGGGAGGGGAACACTGCAAGCAAGCAAGAAGAGGGGGGGAAATGCTGTTCATGTAGCATGTCTAGCCAAACTGGAAGCAGGAAATACCACAACTATCATGTCATGAGAAAGCTTGCTTCAGGACAAACTTTGCACAGTCCATCTCTACACACCCAAGGTCTTAAGGCAGTCCAGAAAACAGAACAAATTCTCGGATGTAAAATAAACTCAAAACAGACCAAGGAAAGGCAGCTTCACATGAAATTTCATCTTATAAGTCTGGCCATTTTCAGTTTTTCCAGGATGACTGACTTACAGCTAAGATCTAGCTGGCTGCTGACAGTGGGGAGACACTGTCGTTTAAACCTTGGTATCAGTCAGAATATACTGTAAATTGGTTTGTTCCAAAGGAATGTTTATGAGACTAAACATGTTGGTTACTACGTGTCATTTAGGGAAAGGTGCAGCTGAGGAATGGAGAAAACTGTTTGCAAGTTGAAAGAGCTTCACTTCATGCGATGCTGAAGGTGGCTTTCTACTCATTGAAAATCTGCTCTTGCCAACCACGGTCTCTCTACATTACGGACTGAGAACAGCCCACTAGATACTCCTACATAAGTCTTCTGCCTCGGACTGTTACCTTCCCTACCATCTCCCTCTTTTTTCAACTAGAAATATCAAGAATGGGATCTGGAAGTTTCTGTGTGGAAAACATCCTCTCTACCATTGAGATATAGCTCCTTGCTATTCCTGGAGTTTCCCATTAACCAAATCTCACTATGATATCTTCCCGTTGTATGTCTAAAAAGTAACATCCATAAAGTCTACCTAGGGCTATTATCAGTGGAATCCAGAGGTGAAATTCAAAATTTTTCCCTACCGGTTCTGTGGGCGTGGCTTGGTGGGCGTGGCAGGGGAAGGATACTGCAAAATCCCCATTCCCACCCCACTCCTGGGGGAAGGATATTGCAAAATCTCTATTCCCACCCCACTCTGGGGCCAGCCAGAGGTGATATTTGCCGGTTCTCCGAACTACTCAAAATTTCCGCTACCAGTTCTCCAGAACCTGTCAGAACCTGCTGGATTTAACCCCTGGTGGAATCCCATATCAGAAAGACCAGTTTATTTCAGCCTCCTCCAATGGAGCTTCTAAATCTGGAAACTCCAACCCTCACATATTTGGGGGTATATCTTTCAGCTTCTTCATGATTGATTCCCTTCTTCATGATCCCCTCTTTCCTTCCATATCTAAATGGAAGCCTTGAGCCTTCTCTGTAGAGGAACACAGAGGTGGCTTTGAGGAAGATATGCAGCAAAACATGAGCTCAATCCAAGAAAACCCGAAAGCCTGAGAAAGAAACATCATGTTATGTGCTGGAATATAGTATAGATTCCAAAGGACCAAGAGACAGCAAAGTTTAGATTGTTCGATTGGGAGAAAGAGCATCAAGATAGCTCCTCTCTAAAAGTTCCCAGAGGATATCTTTAACGATGCAAGCAATTGCTTTAGTTCAGCAAGATTTCTATCTATAGGTCAGGAACAATAAAAGAACCTACTTAGAAGTAACCCTACATTTCTTTCTTAGTTTTTGAAGCTTTACATGTTACCCTGCATTGACTCTTTTGGTATAAAAGGGAGGGATGGGAAAATATGTCTATTATTGTAGTTCAAAATTCTCCATCTATTGCAGCGGTTCTCAACCTGTGGGTCGCGACCCCTTTGGGGGGTCGAACGACCATTTCACAGGGGTCGCCGCGCGCGTTAGCCCGCCATCTTGGTGCCACCGTTACTGCAGGGGTGAAAAGGTGCCGGTTCGGCCGTGCCTGCGGGTCGCCGGACAGCTGGTAGCCCGGACGCCGCCATTTGGGTTCTTCTACCCTCTGCGCATGCGCAGAATGCTTTGCGCATGCGCAGAGGGTAAAAGAACCCAAATGGTGGCATCCGGGTGGGTGGGCGGCGCCTCGCGCTACCTTGGTGACCGGCTCTACGGTGACCGACAGGTACGAGCGAACCAGGAGCATTTCATCCCTGCTCATTCCCCAGGTGTGCCTTGTGAAGATGGGTGGGGCACTCTTCTCCCGCGTAGCCTGCTCAGTCTNTGATCTATTGGAGTTAGATCACTACAGAGAAAACCTAGGTAATTCCAATAAAATGTTTTTCCCAAGAAATTTGCTTAATGCTAATTTTCTTTTCTTTCTTCTCCAGGTTAGTTTGTCCCAGGGTTTTGGTCAGTAGTGGGTTCTAAATCCCGTCGCTACTGGTTCGCTCGTGAGCACGCTTGCTCGTGACACTTCTGCGCATGCTCAGAAGCGTCCCGGGCGGGTGGGCGGAGCCTCCTGCCGCTACCGGTTCGCCGAACTGGGCCGAACCGGGAGCAACCCACCACTGGTTTTGGTGTCTTTTAATCTTCATTATGTTTTAATAGTTTTATCTCCTATTTTATTTCTTTACTTGTTTTAGCCCATTATTGTATTTCATTTTGCTTTGATGGGTTTGTTTTTGTTTTTTTGTTTTTTGCCATATTGGCTTTGTACCTGTTTTTCTACAGTACTATGTTGGTTGTGGCTTTTCCATTCTGCATTGTATTACAGCTTTATGTTTGAGTTGCATAATGGTATAAAATTTCTCCTACAGGCATTTTATAAATGCAGACATTAAACAAATGATCCATTCAAAATTATTATAATTCCCCTAACAGACTGATTTAAAGTAATGTTGTTTCATGGATGGCAAGTAAGATAAGTGACAAAACATTCAAAAGTGGCTAACCTAAGAGTACATTTTGGTATCTGCAGTATCCTACCTGAAGATGATTAAGAATGATGGTTTGATACCAATAATTTTACTCACCATACAGTAAAACACCATGGCACCAGCTTCTGAGTTTAAGTAGAAATGCAATGCACCACTTTTTGTAAACCAAGGGGAGGAGAGGGGGGAGTCAAAAGAAGAAAGGAGATTTTGGAGAGTGCATAATTTATATTAAGAAACAGAATCATTGAAATTGGAATTTTTAGATGTTATAAAATAAAATAAAAACTTATTACAAAAAAAGAAAAAGAAACAGAATCATTGGGTTAAATTCAGATTCCAGAACTAAAGATATCTTGAGGCATCTATAATCTAAACCATCAGTTCCATCAAGAAAAGTCACGAAGTGGAGGGAGAAATTAAGGCAAGGCGGCTTAACTGGAGGGCACTCAGTAATTCCACACAAATCTAGGCCCAATTTCTATGGCACATGTTGTGTTCTCAGATATGATCTTAGCTCAGGTAAGCTTAAAACACTTCTCTGATGTGTATCATACACCAAAGAAGCAAGTTAAATATTCAGCTCACACAGTACAATATAAAACCAACTGAAATAAGCTGAAGCATGCTTCATCATACGGCCAGTTTTGGAAAGCTCTTGTCTGCTTTTGGCCAACATCTTGAGACAGCCTTCAAGATGGCTGCTGGAGAAAATGTGAACTTGAATCAGGTTGCTCCTAAACTTGAAATTGGATTAAATGACCTTTGACTTTTGCTATGGGATCTCATGATGAACACAGGCAATGTGGGGTTTGAGTCTACTTCCCACACGCCCCACTCTACCCGCAAGTGATAGTTACCTCCTCTTTCCTGAAGGCTGGCTGAAGCTTCTTGTCCTGTAGATTTCCTTTTTTAGCTTCCACTTTATTTTCTTCCCCCTTTTGCAATATTTTTCAAGAGGAAAACATCAATCCCATCACAAGCCCTATTAACAGCTGCTACTACTGTAGCTTTACGAAGCTGTGCTCATACAACCTCGCATCTGCTGCTGTGCACGCCATTCCCCTTGGGTGGCACAGTGACTTTCCTTTGCGCATTGGCACCCTCTCCTCTGCTCTGGTGTGTTCGTGTTCTCACATATATCAGCAGGGTCCCGGCTGTGCTTGCTTCTAATACTTGTGGGTGCTTATTCAACACTCCTACCACCAAGGTTTCCCAGGTGCTCATCCATGGCTCATGCTGTGCTTCTGGACCTGGTGTAGGCCTTTGGCTACCTTCCTTGTCCAACCATCAGCCACAGAAAGGGAAGACAAAGAAGCTGTGAAGAATTGAGCATGCATAGATTTCCAGAAGATTCAAGTGACTAGCAGAGAGCAGCTTAACCAACTGTCATGCACTGATCATGCTACGGAGAGGTGAAGCTAGAAGCTTAAATCCAAAAAAGGAATAAAACATTGGCAAGAGTTAGTAGCCCAAAGTGGAAGGAGATAACTGAACGAATTCCAGTTTCTCTCTCTCTTTTTTTTTTTCTGGTGAAATGCATTACATTTTCTACAAAACACAGGCAAAACGGTGGTTGGGTGCAAAATGTTTACTCTACCTGTTTCCTGAGGGAAGCTGCTGTGATTTTCTCCTCTTGGAGTTTCTTCTCTTTTACCTGCTTCTCTTCTATTTTCTTCTCGTCCCCTTTCTTGCCTTTCAGCTGGTCTACCTTTTTCTCCTCGGCCTTTTGCTTGGCCTTTAACCTCTCCTCTTCTAGCTTAGCCTTAGCCTCAGCTTTGGCCCTCTCCTCTGCCTCCCTCTTTTCCTTCTCCTTAGCCCTTTCTCTTTCCTCGGCTGCTTTTTTCTCTTCGGCTGCCTTCCTCCTCTCCCTCTCCTCAGCCTCACGTCTCTCTTTCTCCTGGGCAGCTTTTTTCTTCTCTGCCTCTTCCTTCTCCTTCCTCTTTCTTTCCTCCTCAGCCTTCCGCTGTTCTTCTGCCTTCACCCTCTCCCGCTCTTCTGCCTCAAGCCTTGTTTTCTCCTCAGCTTCCCTTTTTGCTTTTTCCTCAGCTTCCCTTTTTGCTTTCTCCTCAGCTTCCCTCTTCACTTTTTCCTCAGCTTCTCTTTTCTCTGCTTCCAATCTCTCTTTTTCTTCCTCTGCTTTCGTCTGTTCCTCAGCTTCGGCTCTCTCCCTTTCCTCCCTCTCAAGCCTTTCCCTCTCCTCAATTTGTAACTGGTTCATTTCTGCCTCATTGTCTTCCTCCTTATTTTCTATGACTACTGTGATGCTGAGGTCCTCCTTTGAACTGCCAAAGACATGGGTGTCATTGTCTAATTTGTCCTCCTCTGCATTTACCTCAAGATGCTTTCCCTCCAAGACTGCAGATTCCTCCTCATTGTCTATATTCTCCTTCTCTACAGTTAATTCTACCTGATTCTCCTCTAGGGCTTGTGGCTTTGGTTTCTGGTCTTCCACCTCTTCTTTGCATTCCTCGTCTTTCTTTTCATCTTCCTCATCCTGCTCCAAGTTGTTCCTCTGGTATGACTTAGTGATGGTTTCTGTTTCCTCCACCTCATAGCGTCTTCTGTGGGTTTCTACCTTTTCTTCTTTTCCCGGGGTCTCATTTTCCTCCATGTTATTCACCACTTTTTTGCTTGTGAAGGACATGGTCTCATCGGTAATGGTCGGGTCAAGTTCCTTTTGGCGCTCCAATGCTTCTTGAAGACGCTTTTGACGTCTTTCCTCTCTCCGTGCCATCCTCTCCAGGAAGACAGCATCATCGTCTCCATCACCTTGAGTAGTCATAACAGTGGTCACTGTAGTAGTACTTTTGGACTCTCCTTCTGCAATGCTACAAGAGATGCAGAGTTTTAGTTTTATTGATTTGTCTGTTGCTCTTACTTTTTATGTTATGACCTGAAGTGCAATGGGGATTGTTCAAATTGCCTTCTGCCCTCCCCATTTTATTATCATAGACAGGTTTGACTAAGAGATAGTGATGAATTGGAATTTGAAGCAGTCCTAATCAGACACCTAACAGTTGAGTCTAACCATTACACACAGACACAAATTTGCCAAGTTTATACACACAAACCCAGGTCATTTATTTTGACTGTCAAAGATCCTCCAGGGTGTCATACTGGATTTTATATCATATTGTTTTTAATGCCCTGTAATTTGAAAATGCCAAAAATCTCTACTCATTTGTGCTTCCAATCAGGACACACACACACACAAATGTTAGGACTCATTCAAGTCTCTAAGAGTAGAACATGAAAATGTTCTTGATGCAAAACCACCTTCTGTTCTGTTCTGTTTTTTAAGGCTTTTATTCTTAAGTTGCTTGTCTTCAGCTAAACATGGAGCTGAATGGAGGATACCTGGTGAAAAATGTGATCATAGAATCAATTCCCTAGAACATGGGGAAATCAGATTGCCCTTTTAATAATAGAAATGCATAGACAGACAGACGGACAGATGGACGGACAGACAGACAGATATAGATGAGAGTGGGGAGGGAGGGATATAGAGATGGAGATGGAGACAGAGATATATTCTCTCCTAACCAAGAAAGTGAGTCTGTAAAGCTGCACCAAGAACTTCCTTCCACTTTAGAGGATAGATGATATAGAACAGGGGTCCTCAAACTACGGCCCGCAGGCCAGATACAGCCCGCCGAAGCCATTAATCTGGCCCGCGGGGGACCACGAGGCTGCCCCACCCACATCGCCCCGCCTACCCGTCAGCCCCCACCTGCTTTCTGGAGGCCGGGGAGACCAAAAACGGGCCCATTTTTGGCCTCCCCGGCTTCCAGAGAGAGGGGGGGAAGGGGACACACACACACACAGAGAGAGAGAGAGAGAGAGAGAGAGAGAGGGAGAGAGAGAGAGAGAGAGAGAGAGAGAGAGAGAGAGAGAGAGAGAGAGAGAGAGAGAGAGAGAGAGAGAGAGAGAGACAGAGAGAGAGAGAGAGAAAGAGAGAGAGAGAGAGAGAGAAGTCCCTCATACACACCCCAAGGCAGCCACATCCCTTCACTAACCTGCTTTCCACTCCCAGGAGCATAACAAATTAAAGTTTAATTTGTGTGTACTGTTTGGACTGCTAAATTGGCCACGCCCACCCAGTCACATGACCACCTAGCCATGCCCACCCAGTCACATGCCCACCTAGCCATGCCCACCCAGCCGGTCCAGCCCCCCAACAGTCTGAGGGACCGTGAATTTGCCCTCTCTTTAAAAAGTTTGAGGACCCCTGATATAGAACAATGTATTGAAGGACAGGAGCAGGTTGGGTTCCAACTTACCTCGCTGCCGGTTCGCTCCCTCCCTCCCATGCCGCGCATGTGCAGTAACAAAAAATCTAAAAATTTTTTTAAAAAAAAAAAAGCTGAAAACAAGATGGCAACCGCATGCACAGTGCCAGAACTCGGCTTCTGCGCATGCTCAGAAGGGAAAAAAAATTAAAAATTCAAAAAAAAATGAATTTTTTTTTTAAAAAAAGGGTGGCGCCCACGGACCGGCACCGACCGAACCGGATCGGTGACATCATTGTGACATCACCAGCGGGTCGCTACCGGTTCGGGAAAACCGGTCCGAACCGGGAGGAACCCACCCCTGGACAGGAGCAACTAAATTGTTCGGCTCCTCTTCCCTGATTAAATCCCCTTGCAAAGCAGGCATGACCTAGAATGAAAATCCACCAAAACTATTCATATAACAGAATCTTACTTATTTTGGGCATTCGTTTCAGGTTTCTCAATTCCTTGCCCTAAGTCATCCTCTTTTTGCCGCAGTCTTTCTTGACGGGCTCGCCTGCGTCGCTCTCGCGCAGCTTCTTCCTCATCATCATCATTTCTTTGATAGGATAATCTGCAAAACACAGTTGCAAAAAAGCTAGATCCTCTATTCAGAACACCACTTTCATATCTAAGGTGATTACAAGAGCACAAATATATTTTCTGAAATATTCATGTCATACTACTGTGAGCATACTAAGTTTGTTTAGCACCATCAAAATGTAATATCTTTGTCGGAGTAATGAAGATTTAAATGCTGACCAGCTGCTGTAAGGCTGCTGTAAATGCTGATGCAATGAGGATGAGTCAGCAGGGTTACTGCCGCTTTAAGAAGCTGTCTATATAAGGGAGGCCATGAGAGGGCATATCTCTCTCTCCTAGTGTATCTTTCTCCTCGTTGTGTTCTATCTGCATTGTAGTTCTCCGTGTAGAGTTGAAGATTGATTGCTTGCCTGGTATGTGCCTACCATGTGTATGTATGTATATAGAAGTCTTGTATATAAACCACTGTTTGTAAGACAAACCTCTGGGTACTGTATTTTGCTCCTGGGTTGTCTCAAAATAGTAGTCACACTGTGCACACTCTGACAATCTTTTTACAAGGTAATCGATAAAAAATGTTTCTGCACTCCATGATTAGATGGAAGAAGCCCCTAGCAAGAGGGAAAGGTATAATTAAGGTTTGTTTCTGCTGGCGACTAAGAATTAAAGTGTGAAGCCAAGACACCACAAGGAGATGGTGCTACAAAGAGAATAGAATAGAGTAGAATACTTTATTTGTTCAAGTGTGGTTAGAAACACAAGGGATTTGTCTCCATCTTCATGTGTCCAAAGTTTCAAGTTCTTCTTATACCAAAGTGCCTAAATATGTTTTCTGACAACTTTTTGTTGTGTTGGAAACAGCGCTTTAGAATTGGCTTTTCTGAACCTGGAGATGTGGTGGGCTTCCACACATCATATCCTGTGCTAGCTGGAAAGGAGGAAAGAAGCTGCAGGCAAATGCTTCTGGACAACATCAGATTGGCTAAGGTTATCTTAGAAGGAAGAGAAAAATGAAAGCAGAGACTTTCTCAGAAGAACTGAATTTCTGAACTGTGGTTTAATGAGTACCTAAACTATGTAAACTCCAACTGAGCTGTTGGGCAAAACTTTGTTTAACATGCCAGAGCTAGGACAGAAGCTTTTACTTTCGCATTAAACTGGGCTTTAGGTCACTTTAAACTTTCCATAGCAACAGGGATTGTCGCAGCTACCCAGGTTTACAAGGATGTTATCTTAGGAAACACACAAAAGTCAGAGAGACAGAAAAATCATGGAACTAGAATAATCAAGGGTCACTGAGCAAATCCTATAGAGATGTCAGTCTACTAAACTATAAAAAAATTGCCTACATACAGCTGGCATAATCATTGTAAATATAATCCACAACACGGCCCTAAAACTGAGAAACTTGGAAAGCAACAGAGGTGGGTTCCTCCCGGTTCGCACCGGTTCTATAGAACCAGTAGTAAACCGGTGGTGACGTCATGGAGCCGGTTCTGTCAGTGCCGGTCCGTGGACGCCGCCATCTTTTTTTTTATTTTATTTTTTTGAAAAAAAATTATTTTTTTGGATTTTTTTGCTGGTTTTTGCTTCTGCGCATGCGCAGAAGCTGAGTTTTTGGCACTGCGCATGCACCGCCATCTTGTTTTTGGCTTTTGGGGGGGAATTTTTTGCTTGTTTTGCTTCTGTGCATGCGCAGAAGCCGAGTTTTTGGCATTGTGCATGTGTGCCCGCCCGCGCAAAGCACGTGCCTGCCCACGTGAAGTGCATGCCCGCCCACCCGCGTGGCACAGCCACGCAGCCCGCAATGCGCACACAATCATGCGGCGCGGGAGGAAGCGAACCGGCGGCGAGGTAAGTTAGAACCCACCCCTGGAAAGCAAGAAGTAGCATCCTTACTGCCTGAATTCACATAACACACTAAATCCCAAACCTGGGTTAACAGATCATAATAGAGAATGGCACTTACTATGCTATGCCCAAACTTGAAAACCAGGGGTGAAATTCAGCCGGCTCTATCCGGCTCATGCAATATGGTAGGGCCGACTGCGCGAAGCCCCGCCCACCCGTGAGGACGTCATGAGTCATGAAAACTATACTGTTGAAAACTATATTGCATCTGTATAAGATGCCCTGCTTTATACACTCAGTTAAGACAGTGTCTGGCTTCCCGCAGAATGCTAAACCCCAACTGCCCATTTCAGTCCAGGTTAACACGTTGTTACCAGACAAGCTCTACCGTTTATTCCCCTAATGAGATTGACAGGAGTATGTGATATGCCTGAAAGGATCTTGCAGGCCATGAGAATTGTGGCTTGCATCCACTCTCAAATGCCTCCAAGTGCTGCCCAATACAGGTAGTCCTCGACTTACAACAGTTCATTTAGTGACCGTTCGAAGTTACAACAGCACTGAAAAAAGTGACAGGACCATGTTTCACACTTACGACCATTGCAGTATCCCCGCAGTCACATGATTTACATTTGGATGCTTGACAACTAACTCACATTTATGACTGTTGTAGTGTCCCGGGATCATGTGATCCCCTTTTGCGACCTCCTGACAAGAGAAGTCAATGGGGAAGCCAGATTCACTTAATAACCATGTTACTAACTTAAGTCAATGGGGAAACCGGATTCATGTAATAACCGTGTCACTCATTTAAGAAATGCAGTGATTCACTTAACAAATGTAGTGAGAAAAGTCGTAAAATGGGGCAAAACTCACTTAACAAATTTCTCACTTCGTAACATAAATTTCGGGCTCAATTGGGGTCATAAGTTGAGAACTACCTGTACCTACAAGTAGTCCTTGACTTACGACTGGCCTCTTAGCGACCATTCAAAGTTATGATGGACCTTCCAAGGATACCAAAATCCAATGGCCAGACCCCTCCTGCAATCATGTGACTGTATATCGGGCATTGGCAACCCGATCACATTTGCAGCCATTTGCGGAATCGCAGTCATGTGACCGTGTTTTATGACCGTTTTGGTGAAAACCAGCATTGACATCCAGTTTTCAGCAAAACCAGCCCATAGAGAACCACTGTTTCACTTACAGTCGTGGTGTTTACTTTGTCAACCCTGAAGCTGACCTGACTGAAGCCATTTTGTCCGCTTCAGTGTTGCCACACTGGAGCTGAGGGGGGATTTGAGATAGAGAGATTTTTGTAGCCAAAACAAAATACTTTCTCTTGGGAACCAAGGACATTCTCATACCTGGTCGGAAGAAGGCGCAGTGATGCCACCCGGTTGCCAGACCGCACCGTGATTGGACCATGTGACTGATTGTTTTGAGAAAGTAGAAAATCTTTTATTTTTAATTAGGTGAAAACCGTGGGAGTTTTCAGAGTCGGTTTTCACCAGATATGTGCCAATATGATATTTCCAATAAAGCTATTCTTTGAGGAATCTACTTGCCTTGCAGTTTTGCTTGATATGGATCTATTACTTGGAACCCTGACATACTTAACAACCACAGCAATCGCTGTATGTCTGTGGCATCGGCTTAACGACCACGATAAAAAGGATAACATTGGGTCGGTGATGCGGATCATGACCATTACGACTAATTACCATGATGGGCAGGCTATATTATGGTCGTATGTGCAGGTTGTACATGCCCCCTAAGTACAGCAGAAAACGGAATAAATAAAACACACAAAGACTGCTTCCTTATTCTAGTGCAGTGTTTTCCAGCCCCTGCAACTTTTAAGATGTGTAATCTCCAACTCCCAGAATCCTCCAGTTTAGCATGCTGGCTGGAGAATAATATGGAGTAGAAATCAACACATCTGAGGTTGAGAAACACTGTTCTAGCGCACGACAACCTCCCACACTTAATTTGTGGCCCACCTGCCAATATACCTGGCCACTAGAGGATCATGTGCTTGCAAAGTTCTTAAGAATCAGGATACAAACTTTCCTAATCTGGTTGCCTAAGATTCTTCATTTTTCTCCACCCTTCTTCTATGGAATTTCCCCTCTTTTCATAGAAAAAAAATGAGCGCAAAATAAAAGTAATGGAAAACACTCATATAAAAGGTCCACATTCATTGTCCTTTTCTTCCTCAGTATCGAAAATAAGCAGGGTCCTTCCCCACAAAGCATTTTCGTTCATTCCATATTAAACTAACATTTTCTCTCTTCGGCTTCAGATCAAACTTCTTTCCTGGTTTAATCCCTGCTTCCAATACTGGGAAAACAGTTGTAGAAACAGAACACACTGGCTTATCTGATGTTCTTGTTACGGCCTGTAAAATATTCAGCTGCAAGTAAAATTTGGTGGGATGGGTGACTGTTCTCCCTTTATCTCACCTCGCTCAAAATATTTACGGCATGCTTATTTGACTTTTATTGTTGCTTTGGAATTTGTATTAACGGAATCATAATTGCAAATAATTTAAAGTGTATTCTTCTCTAATTTTGCATCTAAGCACTTACAAATTAAGGATTGTATTCATTTGTTCTTCTGTCAGCTTGCTTGCACCTCGCTTCCCATCCCATTTATCTGGATTAATCTTTAGTGCTAAGAGGCTAATTCTTCAACTTTGGAAAGATAATTTTATGGCTCCAATTATTCAGCGTCTTGAAGCCCTGATGCTACTTGTGATTTATAAACGGTTTGCATACAAATGCAAGTTGCATAGGTACGATTATAATGAAATATAGCCAGCCTTCGATGGGACTGTTGGGTAACAATTTCATGCATGAAAAGTCTTAATGCGTACAATTTTGCTGTTGTGTTGCTCTCTTTTTTGCCTTTTATTTCTTTTTGCTGTTGTATTTTTTTTCCCTTTTTTTCTGTTTCATTAAATAAATAAAAACATCTCTTCCTCTCTCTGACAGGGAATGTGGCTGAATAGAATACCTTATTCCACAAGACTTGAAATTTTGGGCTTAGACAACTTAGAACTACGTCGCCTTAGAACCGATCTAAATGTAGTTCATAAAATTATCTGCCACAATGTCCTACCTGTCAATGACTACTTCAGCTTCAACCACAACAATACACGAGCACACAATAGATACAAACTTAATGTAAACCGCTCCAAACTCGACTGCAGAAAATACGACTTCAGCAACAGAGTGATCAATGCCTGGAATTCACTACCTGACTCTGTGGTTTCTTCCCCAAACCCAAAAAACTTTAACCTTAGACTGTCTACTGTCAACCTCACCCCATTCCTAAGAGGTCTGTAAGGGGTGTGCATAAGCGCACCAGCGTGCCTACCGTCCCTGTCCTACTGTCCTATTGTCCTCATCTATCTGTATTCACTTTGATTATGTTTATGTTTATACCTATACCTGTTATCTTGTACACGTTTGACAACCAAACAAACAAATAAATAAATAAATAGCTGTTCCTGTCCAATATCTTGCCACAATGTACAAAGCAGACTTTCATTCAACTATGTGTTTCCCTAAAAACAACATGCAAGTTGTTTCCTTTCTGCCTCAAATACCCCATTGGCAAAATGTGGATTGCAACACTGACCTTGAATTTGGACTCCTACACTGAACAGGGAGTAGGATGGTGGCCTCTGTGGTCCATTCCAACTCATTCATTCTACGATTCTCTGAACCACAACATGGTGCCCAAATACTGGAAAACTGAAACATCTGAATCATTCTGACAATTTCAATATTTTCACTTTCTTTCAGTCTCACCCCATAAAAGTATGTTCAAAACAGGCAAAGGGATGCTTTTAGCTGAAAATTTACTGTGTGTGTGCATGTATACATACATATATGTACAGTATATGTATAGATAGATATATAGAGATAGAGATAGAGATAGAGATAGAGATATAGATATAGATATAGATATAGATATAGATATAGATATAGATATTATAAATGAGTAGCCCATGGCAAGATGGGGGGCAAATAAGTTTAACAATTAATAGACAATAATCTCAACTACAGTGTAGTTTTTTTCCCAAACATCCTCATGCTACTCAGAGCAAGCTAGGAACCCCAAATAGAGACCACCTCACAAATTCAGACACTGCTTCTCATATCTCACTTAAGGCGCATAGAAATTAATCTTACAGAATACCATAATTGCTTCTGTTTAAATGGTTATGTTTACCCCCACCTCCCTGAACAGTAAGAAACACATTATTTAGATATACTTAGTTTGTTTTGCAAGGATTCCACTAGAGATATATTATTATTTTGCACTTTTTGTTCTTTACAATTTTTTCTTCACAAATTATAGTTAATAGTTTCTCTATTATGCTCAACTATAATTTGTTTGTCTATTATAAATTATTATAATAGTTTCTCTATTATGCTCAACTGTAATTTGTAAAGAAAAAAAGTACAAAATACTAATGCATCTCTTGTGGAATCCTTGCAAAACAAACTAAACATAAGTAAGCATTGTGTTTCTTACTGTTCAGGGAGGTGGGGATAAACATAAACATTTAAACAGAAGGCAATTATGGTATCCTGTATCTCAAATATTCAAATATTTTCAAACATTCCAGCAGAGTCAAGCTCTCCTACATATCTACAAAGCCCCAAGTTGATTACTTATCTGACACTCAATTCTCTATCTCTTGGGTTTTCATCTAAACTGTAGTACACCCACTTACAGAATACAGACATTTCTCCTTAGTTCTAAGTTTATTTATTTAGAAAATTTATATTGCCTTCTACTCGCACATGGCGACTCAAGGTAGCTTACAGGATATAAAAACATAATATTAAAAAAATTAAAATAAAATTAAAATAAAATAAAAAATAATAATCCCACCCACCCCAACCCTGGCGACAACACATATTCATATCAGCCATTTAATGGGCTCCATCTCTCTCTGGGTTCCCCAGGCCCACTGTCAGAACCAGGTCTTCAGGGCCTTCCAAAAGAGTGTCAGAGTGGGGGCCAGTCTAATTTCTGGAAGGATGATATCCAGAGGGAGGGAGCCACCACGGAGAAGGCCCTTCTTCTGGATCCTGCCAGATGTATCTCCTTAGGGGACGGGACCCGCAACATTCCTTGCCTCCACACTCTAGTGAAGGGACGTCAAACTCACGGCCCGCAGGCCAGATGCATCATGGGCTGGCCACGTCCACCCCATTTTAGCGAAGGGGGGAAAGTCATGATATGTCACGTGACGACAACGTGACGACGCGAGTCTGACACCCTTGCTATAGTGGGTCAGGTAGATGTGACCGGCAAGAGACGGTCCCTCAGATAACCCGGTCCCAAACCATGAAGGACTTTAAAAGTGACAACCAGTTCAATCTCTTATTGATAAGTTTCCATCTAATTATTTCTTATCCTGCCCTTGGGTGCTTTGAAGAATAGGCTAACCCTCTCTTCTCTGTGACAGCTCCTCAAATATTGGAAGAATGCTATCATGCCACCCTTAGTCCTTTTCATTTAGCTGATTTATGATTTATGACACTAAATGATTTTAGAAAATCATTTAGTTTTAACTTCTATGGAAATGCAACACTGTTCTAAAACCCGGACTATCAACTTTTATTTAAATCAGAGAGACTGGTCAATTATTGATACTACTATTCATAAAGGAATTAGAATTTGTGGTAAGCTAAACTTACCAGTGGCTTTTTACTGTGATAACATTATTATATTCATAGTCCACATGCTAGGATTGCAAAATGTGATTTCTTCGGTTTTGGCTTTGCATGCCGTATAAAACCAGATACTGTGGTTTATAAACTGTAGTCTGTGCCATAAACATTATGGTTTATAATGCTATGTGAAGCCAGAAAATTCTGCTTGTTTGACAAACATGCCAAGCGAACTCAGATTTTCTCCCTTCACACTCTGTTGCTGTTGCTAGTGGTAACAGAAAACTGAACAGGATGGGCTTTAGTGACCTGGTGGTTTCATGTTTTTATGCTTTTACATGAAATGAAAAATACATCACAATAGATACTATACACCTACAACAGATGTTGGAATTCTGAAACGGAAAAGTATGTTTTATGTTGCCCAGAGCTCTTGGATGCAAGATAGGTAGCAAATAAATTTTGAATGAATGAATGAATGAATGAATGAATGAATGAATGAATGAATGAATGAATGAATGATCTTTTGTATGTTTCTCATTCTGGCCAAAGAATTCAGGTTAGATTCCTATCCTTAATGTGCTGGCTGGGGAATTTTGGGAGTTAAAGTCCACACATCTTAAAGTATGAAAACCCAGGATTAAGGGTTAGTGTGTCCTGGTGTGGCACACATTCTCAGTAAACGTATTGAGTATGATTTGTATGTAATACAAACTTTGTATTACTTTGTAGAACTTTGTATTATGATTTGTTGTTTGTATCTTATGATTTATGATTGTATCTTATGATTCATGATCTATGACCGATCACTTTGTTGTTTGTATGTACACTGAGAGCTTATGCACCGGAGACAAATTCCTTGTGTGTCCAATCATACTTGGCCAATAAATAATATCCCTATTCCTATTCATGCTATGGACTGCTCTGATGCACAGAACTAAGGAGCATGTGAAAACATTTGCATCTTCTCTAGCTCAGGAAAAGGAACATAGGAGAACCTACGATTTGTGTGCACAAAGTTTCAGAGTTATCCTTGACTTACAGGACTCAGGACAGCATCCCATACTCAAAATAAAAGCAATAACCTAATAAACTAGTACATAGAAATAGAACACCAGAGCTACAGAAGTATATAAACATAAAGAAGAGTTTGTTTTGTTTTGTTTTGTTTTACAAAAGAGATAGGGAGGTCCTTATTTTGGGCATAGTAGAGTAGTTAGAAAGGGAACAGACTTCATTTCAAAGAATGTATTCAAACATAAACTGGAAAAACATCTTCCAACATGCTTTTCTTTGAATTCCTGCCTTGAGCAAGGTTTGGATACAAAGATCCAAATACAACTTTCCACTGTTATCATTTCCTTCTTTACTTGTTCCCAATGATCAGGGGTGGGCTGCCGGGGGTTCGCAGGGGTTCGGGAGAACCTCTAGCTAAGATTCTGTGCAGTTCGGAGAACCCCCAAATCCCACTCCTGGCTGGCCCTGCCCACCCCATTCCACCCCTCCCAGGAATCCCCACGCGGCCCGTTTTGGATGCAGGTTAAGTGCAGGGCGCGCACGGAGGCTCAGGGAGGGCGAAAAACGGGCCTACAGGAAGTTCGGGAAGGCCGGAAATGGGCCCATTTCCAGCCTCCAGAGGGCCTCCGGAGCCTGGGGAGGCCGTTTTCGCCCTCCCGGAGGCTCGAGGAAAGCCTCCGTAACTCGGGAAGGGCAAAAACGCCCCCCCCCACACCGTGGTGCAGGAGGATGACTAGGCCACACCCACCATGGCCACACCCACCCAGAAACCAGGCAGAGAACCCCTTGCTAAAATTTTTGAAGCCCACCCCTGTCAATGACTATGCTTGGCTACGGTGGAGCACTCAAAGACTACCCTTCTATGACCAGTCTAGGAACCATATCTAAGGAAGCAAACATACTCCATCCAGGTATTTGTTGAACTTCAACCCTCAGTAGATCCAATCATCGAAAAAAATGATGGGGGGTGCTAGGAACATTAGCCAGAGATGGAACATTAGCCAGAGATGGAACATTAGCTAGAGATGGAACATTAGCTAGAGATGTACAGATTTCCCACACTCCAAGGCTTATGCATGCAGAGATACACATATCTTGATGAACAACAAAGCTAGAAAGTCAGTATCTACAACTGAACTACTGGCAAGTCATTCATCCAATGGCATTCTTCTTCGTTTTTGACAACCTGTAAAACTGAGCATCACAATTCTACTGTGTACAAAATGCAGAGCATGTGTATAAAATGAGGAGAAAGCTGAAAATATACTTTATTACCGAGAGCATGCATTTTACCTACTGCATTTCAAGTCATTTTATACACAACCTCTTTCACGATTCTCAGAGTGAAGTCTAGCCAAGAAGGACCATAACAAGAACAATGCATAAATAAATCGCCCCTTCGGCTACCCAAATCATGTTGAAATTGCCTTTAGCATAAAGATTAAAAGACTTTCTGGTAGCATTCCAAAGTGGAAGCAAGTAATTTATTCAATATGCAATCAATCATAGGTTCATTCATTCCGTCCCTCTATAATATGTTTGAGATTTGGTTGGTTTGCATATACCGTATGGCAGCAATTCCCCCTCCCCCTTCCCATACACAGATCAAATATATATATATCTGAAGCTGAAGAGCTCTGCCATTCTTCTTCTCTTGCCTGCTGCATAATTATCCACAGAAAACTGAATCAAGCAAGATAATGGACAGTAGATTCATGTGGAACAATCAGTTCCAAATGAAATGTTCCAGGTCCAGCCTTATGGCACTTCCACTCAAGGTATTTGGAGCTACTCTCAGATTGGCTCCATACCTTTGTATTCCCCCACTTCAGAGGTGGGTTCCTCCCGGTTCAGACTGGATCGCCTGAACCGGTAGCGACCCGCTGGTGACGTCACGATGACATCATGGATCCGGTTCGGTCGGTGCCGGTCCGTGGGCGCCGCCATCTTTTTTTTTAATTTAAAAAAAAAATTTAAAAAAAAATTTGATATTTTTTTTCTTCTGCGCTTGCGCAGGAGCCGGGTTTCCGGCACTGCGCATGCGTCGCCATCTTGTTTTTGGTTTTTTTTAAAATTAATTTTTTTTTGCACTGCGCATGCGTGCGAGCGCGCAAAGCACGCGCGTGGCCACGAGGCACAGCCACACGGCGTGGGAGGAAGCGAACCGACAGCGAGGTAAGTTAGAACCCACCCCTGCCCCACTTCCTCTGTCATAAGCAGCTGAACTGAATTACTTCCGGCTCATTTTGGGTTCAAGAGGAACCACAATGTTTCCAGCTGGAAGTTCACCCGGAAATGCTGGAATTCTGTGGAGCTTGGTGGTGAGCCATTCCCAACTACAGGGTACAGGGAATCCCTCTCTTTCTTTCCAGCTCCTGAATTCCAGCCATCCCAGTAAATCTTATTAAATACATAAGCATGCTGTCTCTGAGTACTCCAGGCAAACAGAATGAAAATGACCATCTTGAGGCCATTCAAAGATTTCATGTGTGGACTGGCAAGTAAGAGGGTTTGGGCTCAACTTAAAACAGTGCATCCCACTCCTCAGCATTTCTAAGCCAAGCAAATTTCTAAGCCAAGCAAAGTGAAGACAGATATGGGTTGTTTTCAAGCTGCTTTTGAGGAACTAAGGGTAAAAATGGTGATACATATGTGCCTTTAGTAATGCATAGAACAATTTCAATGATATCAAGAGGACAAATTAGCAAGGTTGATGAATGGAAGAGTTTGCAAAATTGGATGTTTCTTTTCTGGAGAAATTGTACAATTTCATATACTTATCAGTCATAATGAATAGATGCAAACTGGGAATGCATTACACAAACCTTGACCAGTATAATAATTCAGTTAGCATTTGTCTGTCTGTGATGCCGTAGAGCGCTTATCTCCTATATTAGGGGTCTCCAACCTTGGCAACTTTAAGACTTCTGGACTTCAACTCCCAGAGTTCCTCAGCCAGCTGGCTGAGGAACTCTGGGAGTTGAAGTCCAGAAGTTTTAAAGTTGCCAAGGTTGGAGACCCCTGTCCTAGATGACCATTCTGGGTGAAATTCCAGTAATTCCTCACTTAACATATCTACAGAACATGTGACTGAGGACAGTTTCCCCTTAACATTATCAAAATAGATTCAAATACAAACTTTTGAACTTTTGGGGGTGGGGGATACTGATTAAAACTGATTGTGGAATACTGATTAAAAATCAAAATAATGCATTATCTTTCCTGATGCTGTTGTAAAATTGCAGGATTGCCGTTTTATATCCTCCCCCCCCCCACCTTCCATTTACTAATCGGTGACACACACTCACATGCTTCTCTTATGTACTTGCTAGAGATGGTCATCTGAAGAACAATGACTGCTATCCTTGTTCAGATGGGACAAACTAAGCATCATTGCCACAAATGATAAGGTAGTGGCGAGTGACCTGCATCTCTTTTTCAGTGGCTTCCTGACTCCTGCTAGGTTGTGCTGCCCTATCACATTGTCATTGTCATCCTTGTTTGCCAATTGCTGAAAGCAAGGTGATCTTCCATTGCTTCTTTGCAAAGTAACAAGTGAAATAGGTCTCTTGTTGTTATCATTCTCCAAGAACCTCCGCCACTCCAAACATTTATTTTTTAAAAAAGTAACGCAACCCCAGGCTGCAAAACGTTTCTGCTTTCCTCCTCTAACAGCTTTTTCACATGCCTTCTCCGCTCTGAAGGGATGTCTGTATTGACACCACCACTTGTGCAGGGGTGGGTTCTAACTTACCTCGCTGCCGGTTCACTTCCTCGCGCGCTGCGTGGGCGTGCACACAATTTGCGCGTGTGCGCGTGCATGTGCAGTGCTAAAAACCAAGCTTCTGCGCATGCGCAGAAGCAAAAAACAAGATGGCGGCACCTATGGCGCCGTCGAGAGAGCCAGTTCAGGGGCGTGTCCAGCCAGCCATCGCTGCCAGTTCACCGAGCGGGGGGAAATTCCCGCTACCGGTTCTACAGAGCCGGTCCGAACCGGCAGGAACCCACCACTGCACTTGTATTGAAAAGTTTCCCCAACTCCCAAAAAGACTGATTATTTTCTCCACTTCCTTTGACTGTCCTCTGACTGTCCTTTCTCATCTTTGGAAAAGATAGAAAGAAACTTACTTTAGCAAAGATAGCACTGACAAGTTCACTTCCATTTTTTTTCCAGAATGCATCCCAAATCAACTCTATCAACAAGCAAAGAAGATGTTACACCCAGGAAATACAGAGATGATAAGGGACTTTCTAACCCAGAAAAGCATCTCTATTTCTTTTAAACTCATTTCTGCTGCTTTCTCCTCAATCCCCAGTTTCTTTATGATCAGGCCGGGTAAAAGAAATATTAATAAACTCCTTTTCGGAGTTACTTGAGACTGAAAATGGCACTTATACTTATACAAATGGCTGCTCAGCCTTTCAGTCTATTAACTGTACTATTGAGTTATTTTGAAAGAGACCTCCTTAAATTATATTCATGTACAATACTCTGACAATAATAAAAAAAAATTACTGAACGAAGCATCATAAATCTTCCATTGTCCATCACTGTTTGAAGAATGCTAGGAATTCCAAGTAGGAATTCCTAGCATTCCCAGTCAAGGTTGATTATCCATGTAGTTTTCTTGGCAGTTTATAAAGAACTGATTTGCCTTTGACTTCCTCTGTAGGTTAGCCTGCAACTGTGCATTTACTGGTGGTCCCCCTTCTAACTGATAACTAGATCCAACTAGATCTAGATCCTGCTTAGCTTTTTCAAATCACTAGCACTGATTTGGGAGCCTCACTAGCACTGATGATGTTATCTAGTCAGGTAATGAAATGTCTGCAAGCAAACACCAAGCTCACAGTGTACCGAAGACTCCATAGTTCAACCCTGAGTTACAAACATTCTTTTCTATTTTTCCAAGTCACCTCAAATCAGCTAGAAAATTTAGAAAAAAAAGACAAAAATGCTTATGTTCGAACCTAATCAGAATGGAAAAATACACCCTGGTTCTATTTGTTATTTACTGATATTATTATTATTATTATTATTATTATTATTATTATTATTATTATTATTAAAATACACAGCACACAGTGTATATCATCTGTACTGTTTGCTGTTTGATGGGAGGCAAATTGCTGGGAGGCAGAGGCAGATTTTTTTTTCTTGTTTTCCTCCCCAAAAGCTAGGTGCGTCTTATTCTCCGGAGCGTCTTATACTCCAAAAAATATGGTATATTGGCATACATATTTATTTAAACTG
This sequence comes from Thermophis baileyi, assembly GCA_003457575.1. Taxonomy (NCBI): domain Eukaryota; kingdom Metazoa; phylum Chordata; class Lepidosauria; order Squamata; family Dipsadidae; genus Thermophis; species Thermophis baileyi. The sequence goes on from QLTV01003103.1 coordinate 138,771, forward strand.
TGTTTATATTTAATTCATACATAATCTTTCTTCATCTAATTTCTACCTCTTATCTCTAATCACTCATAAAATCTATTCCATATCAAGTAATATTCTGTGTCTTCTTTATCTTTTATTTTTAAAGTCAGTCTGTCCATCTCAGCACAATCTAAGATTTTCCGAATTACATCCTCCTCTGGTGGGGTGTTCTCATTTTTCCAGTATTTTGCAAATATAATCCTTGCTGCTGTCAGCATATGCAAAACTAAATATGTGATCCCTTTATCATAACCCTCCGGCATTATGCCCAACAGGAATACTTCTGGTTTCAGGTCTATACGTTGCTTAATCATCTTTTCCAACCAGGTATGTATTTTCTTCCAATATTGATAATCGATTCTGATAGGAGAGACATCCCTGCGGCCTTATACATTCAAATAAAGTTCCCCAGACTTTTATGGAGAGACTGAAAACATTCTACAATTATATCCCGGACAATCAACTTCTCCCAAGTACTTTCTTCTCCTCCTTTATGGACAAGGAGGCTAACTTTTACTACTAACTGTATAAAGGGAACTGCTGCAGAATAAGAGCAGGCTGTGAAATTTCACATTGATGGAAGGAAACTGTGCTGATGGAGGGGGGGGGAGGAGGAATGGGGAAGTGAGGGCCCAGTTTCGAAAATATGCACAGCGCAGCAACCGTGTGGGAAACAGAGCTAACAGGAATCAGATGTCCACATTCCTGCCTCATCAGTGTCCCTGTACTTATGGCTGGCTGGTTGGCAGGCATGTGAGGGGTTCTTTCTTCAAAGTGGGAGGGGGGGAATGAAGCTTAAAACAGGCTTTGGGGATGTTTAAAGTTTATTGCAACTACACAGGTAACACACAGGCATTTGAAGCTCTTTTTCTGTATAAGAGGCAAGGATCTGGGCATTCAAGAGGACCTTTCTCCACAAAATCAAGGGTGCAGAGCAGAAGTCTTCAAAGTTGGCAACTTTAAGACTTGTGAACTTCAACTCCCAGAATTCTCCAGCCAGCATAGCTGGCTGGAGAATTCTGGGAGTTGAAGTCCACAAGTCTTAAAGTTGCCAAGTTTGGGGACCTCTGGTGCAGAGACTCACACATCTTCCTTTCACACAAGCTTTTAAGTCTGACTTTTCCTTTTATCAGGAACAGGAGAGGAAGCTCCTTACCAAAGGATTTCATAACACAGATCCCAAAGAACATCTGTAGCAGGGGTGGGTTCTGGTTTCCTTCGCTGCCAGTTCGCTCAGTGTTGCGCCCGTGGGCCCACGCGTGCTTCGCGCGTGCTTCGTGCATGCTTCGCGCGTGCTTCGCGCGTGCACAGTGCTTAAAAAAAGCTTTTGTGCATGCGCAGAAGCAAAAAACAAGATGGCGACGCCTATGGCGCCACCGAAAGAACCAGTTTGGGGGTGTGGCAGGCGTGGGTCGCTGCCGGTTCTAGCGACCCAGGCCACCAAGTTACTACCGGTTCTATAGAACTGGTCCGAACCGGGAGGAACCTACCTCTGATCTGTAGCCTTATCTGAAGTACACAGTACATTGCTGTGTACTTTTCTAGCATTTACAAATAAGTCTGCCTGAACTTGCTCCCCAACCCCAGAAAGAAAATAATGTCCAAGTCAAGCAACTGGCCCTTGGCTTCCGTCTTCCTTTCTGCAAAAAACAAAAGGCAAGGATGATAATACCGCTGTGGATATGAAAGTGCACGCAGCTTGACATTTTGTACGCTCCTTTCCACCAAACCCATTCTCAAGAAGCGTGCCTTATGCCTTGAAATGCAAGTCGGAAAGTTGGATCCGAAGTCAACATTTCAAAAGCCCCTGAACAATGACTGTGGCCCAATAGTGATGAAACAGGCAAATATTTACTTTTTTATTTACAAAAATAAAAATAAAAATCTCAGCAACCAGTTTTACTCAATGACTACTTTGCAGAGGGGATTAGAAGTAATCGTCGACTTATGATGACAATTGGGACCAGAATTTCCATTGCTGAGCAAGTTGGTCGTTAAATGAGTCATGGCCATCTTTTTTTGCCATTATTGTTACGTGAATCACGACAGTTACTATGAGCCGTGGTGGCGCAGTGGTTAGAATGCAGTCCTGCAGGCTACTTCTGCTGATTGCCGGCTGCCAGCAGTTCGGCAGTTCGATTCTTACCGGCTCAAGGTTGACTCAGCCTTCCATCCTTCCGAGGTGGGTAAAATGAGGACCCAGATTGTTGGGGGCAATAGGCTGACTCTGTGAACCGCTTAGAGAGGGCTGTAAAGCACTGTGAAGCGGTATATAAGTCTAAGTGCTATTGCTATTGCAACTAAGTATTTGGGTGGCTGTTAAGCAGATCCGACTTCCCCTATATACTTTGCTTGTCAGAAGCCAGCTGGGAAAGTCACAAATGGCTATCATGTGTACCCAGGACACTGCAAGCATCATAAATATATGCCGGTTACCAAGCAGCCAAATTTTGACCATATGACCATGGGGATGCTACGATGGTCATAAGGGTGAGAACCGGATGTAAGCTGCTTTTTCCAGTGCCGTAATTTTGAACAGTCACCAAACGAATGGTTATAAGTCAAGGACTACCTGTAAAGTAATTGTTCTGTTCCCTCCCCCCCCCCCCAAAAATGACTTTTTGGCAGGCCATAGGGCTGGAGCTGTAATTCCCTTGGAACAGATAGGCCTTCTTCTATATCGGTGAAAGCCACACTTCATAACCAGATACTCCGTAACCCAACCTTCCCCAACCATGGTGTTCTCCACATTCATTTGGGCAAAAACTCCCAAATTCCAAAGCTAAACCCAGTAGCTAAAAATTCTGGGAGCTCTCCCAATACAACTGGGAGGGCCAAGTTGGGAAAGGCTGCCAGAAACAGTCTGGATTTATTTGTGAGGTTCCTTAGCTGCCGATTCAAATTCTGAAGATTCTTTAAATCGTGTCATTTTTTCCAAGGTACATCAAAGGTGCCTTTTTTTTTTTAAAGCAAGGCTTTTGATTTATCTTACAAGCCACCTTGTGCAGCCGCTGAAAGAAAAACGGGGGAGAAATAACAAAGCAATCTATTCCACATCGAACTGTGTTTGGAAACAGCTGTTGCCCACTGGGGAAGACATGTGGAAGAAATTGGGCCACAGGACCTTATCCTCTTCCACACGTGGTCTATCTCTATCAGCCACTTTTACGGTCTAAATTTTTGCAGGGTAACAATTTAGTCATATATGGAGATATAGTGATAAGTATATAGAATACACACAGAGACACACACATACTCAGAAACCTATAATGCAAATGATGTTCTAGAGATATGCCCCCTATAAGCACAAAATGCTAAAGGCAGCTTAAGTTGGCATTGTTGTTTTCTTCCTTAGTCATTTATCTACTGCATGGGGGGGAGGAGGAGGAGGAGGGGGGGAGGAGGAGGAGGAGGAGGAGGAGGAGGAGGAGGAGGAGGCGGCTTTTATTTCACTTTTTTATATATAAGTCAAAGTGGCAAACATACCCAATACCAGGGGTGGGTTCCACTTACCTTCCCTACCGGTTCGCATCGCGACGGAAGTGCGCTCGCTTAGCTCACACGCGTGCCGTCACATCGCGCAAAAGACCCAGAAATGACCCTCTGCACATGCGCAGAAGCCTTTGCACATGCACAGAGGTTTTTTTTGCAAGCCACAGCGACCGGAGGACCGGTTCGGGAGCGTGGACCGCCAGTCATTGTTGCCGGTTCTGCGAGCAGCGATAAATTTCCGCTACCTGTTCTAAAGAACCAGTCCGAACCGGCAGCAACCCACCACTGCAATACCCCTTCTTTCTCCTATTTTCCCCAAAACAACAACAACAAAAATAACTCTGGGAGATGAATTGGGCAAAGAGAGATGGACTGGCCCAAAGTCACCCAGCTGGCTTTCATGCCTAAGGCAGGACTAGAACTCACTGTCTCCTGGTGATTGGCCCAAAGTTACCCAGCTGGCTTTCATGCCTAAGGCAGGACCAGAACTCACCGTCTCTTGGTTTCTAGGCCAGCACTTTCACCAATATACCCCACTGGCTCTATGGAAACTAGAATTTTAAGACTTCAAAATGTCTCCCTTCCCTTTGTATATCTGTCAGTCAAATCACTGATATGTGACTATCAGAGAACACTTTTTGTGCATGACAGAAGATTAAGATTCCAGGTTGCCCATTCATTTCATATTTTGCCACTAGTCAAGCATATTATATAGTGCAGGAGCAGAATATCCCCTCAAAAAAACAGAGGGAAATTCATTTATAATGGATAGGCTCTCTTCCAAAGACATTTGCCTGCTTCTTCATATCAATCTTGAGCAATTCCTAAAGATACCTGAGTACTTCTACTGTATGCATGGATACATGCATACATATAAACACACATACACACATACACACACACACACACACACACTTGCTACTTCAAGATTATTCTGTTTACATTTTTCTCCTATTCAAAGAGCAGCTAAGCTTGATATATTGGTCCTCATTTGGGTTATTTGTATTTGGCAGCATTGCAGGTTTCTAAAAGGCAGCATGATGGAGCCTGAAGTTCAAGGACTGAGCCAGATTCTTTTGACGTCATATGGCAATATTTGTGATGTCACTGGTGGCATCTTTTGATGTCATCCAGACCCTAAGTCTAACCTACTTGAAAAAACAAAAACTAATTCAAGGACAGAGTTCAAGGATGTAGCCTATGATTAATAATACAGTTCAATGGATCTAATGCTAAACCTTTCCAGGAAATTAAAGTGTCCAGTTAAAAAACAACAACAAAATAACAGAGTTGGAAGGGACCTTGGAGGTCTTCTAGTCCAACTCCCTGCTCAAGAAGGAAACTATACCGTTTCAGACAAATGGTTGTCCAATTTCTTCTTAAAAACTTCCAGTGTTGGAGCATCCACAACTTCTGGAGGCAAGCTGTTCCACTGGTTAATTGTTTTAACTGTCAGGAAATTTCTCCTTAGATCTCAGTTGGTTCTCTCTTTGATTAGTTTCCATCCATTGCTTCTTGTCCTGCCTTCAGGTACTTTAGAGAATAAGTTGACTCCCTCTTCTTTGTGGCACACTGCTATCATGTCACCCTTGGTCCTTCTTTTCATTAAACTAGACATACCCAATTCCTGAAACTGTTCTTCATATGTTTTAGCCTCCAAGTCCCCTAATCGTCTTTGTTGCTCTTAGATGGTTTCATAAAATGATACAATTGGAATAATCTAGCTCCAACACTGCCCAATGCAAGATCTTTTATTACAGCATTTCTAACAGGAGGTCATCCAGCCTCTGTTTGAAGTCCTCTAGCAAAACAATTTATTACTTCATGTGGAAGCTCTTTTCCACTGGCTGACAGATCCTAGGGTTATAGTGTTTCTCCTGATGTCTAATCTGAATTCTCTATTGCTGCTGGCCATGCCTCTGGGCTAGCGGTTCTCAACCTGTGGGTCGTGACCCCTTTGGGGGTCGAACGACCATTTCACAGGGGTCGCCGCGCGCGTTAGCCCGCCATCTTGGTGCCACCGTCACTGCAGGGGTGAAAAGGTCCTGGTTCGGCCGTGCCTGCAGGTCGCCGGACAGCTGGTAGCCCGGACGCCGCCATTTGGGTTCTTCTACCCTCTGCGCATGCGCAGAATGCTTTGCGCATGCGCAGAGGGTAAAAGAACCCAAATGGCTGCATCCGGGCGAAGTCTCCCGCTTCCGACGCTATCAGCTGTCCGGCGCCCCACAGGCAAGCCCGAACCGGGAGCATTTCGCCCCTGGTGCCACGTCCCCTTTGTCACCTCATCCCGCGCGGGGAGGGGGCGGGGAGGGGGTCAAGGCGGCGGGGGGTGGTCACGGGGGGTCGCGGCGGCAGCAGGGGGTTGCAGGGGGGTCGCGCCATTAGAAAGGTTGAGAACCACTGCTCTGGGCCAAGAGAGAATTAGTCCATTTCCTGTTGTGTGTGACAATTTATTTGCAGTTATACTTCCTCTCAGTTATCTATTCTGTATGCTAAACATACCCAGATCCTATGATCCTCACAGGCTTCTAGATGCTCTATTACAGGGGTGTCAAACTCAAGGCCCACGGGCCGGATCCGGCCCAAGGGGTGCTCAGATCTGGCCCGCAGGGCCGCCTAGAAACAACAAAGGATCGGCCCAAAATGCCTCTGCTAGTGAAAATGGAGCTCAGGACTCCCGAGCTCTGTTTTTGCTGGCAGAGGGTTGCAGGAGGCCGTCGCAACCAAAAACAGAGCTCGGGAGCCCGTTTTTGCTGGCAGAATGCTCAAGCCACCACAGGAGCCCCCGACACGAGTGACATAGAGCTGGCCACGCCCACCCCATCCCCCCCCCCGAGGTTAAACACAACCATGATGCGGCCCTCAATGAAATCGAGTTTGACACCTCTACTCTATGATCTTGACAGCTGGAGCATTGAACGTCACCATCCAATTTGTCACCATCCTTTCCACCTTTCTCTTCAAATTTCTTCAGGATATAGAACATAGAATATTCTCTTCAAATTTCATTCAGGATATCTCCTATCGTGCATGGAAAATCTGATGAAATCTTTTTAAAGGCAACCGTGTGCTTAGACCTAAAATTCAAAAGCAGTCATTTAAATTTAGCTGGTTGTCCTAAAACCAGCTGTCCCCCATCTGCTTATGAAATAGAAAAAGGAGAGCGGAATAAAATGGATAAGAAATCCTTCAGCTGAATGTGAAAACAAGCTAATCTGGAATGAGATTTGAGAACATAAAAGGCGTGAAACTAAATTCTATATTTTTAGGAAAGAAAATAATGATAACATGACCTTGTAGAAAACACACCATTGAAGGGAAGGGAAGGGAAGGGAAGGGCAGGGCAGGGCAGGGCAGGGCAGGAGAGGAGAGGAGAGGAGAGGAGAGGAGAGGAGAGGAGAGGAGAGGAGAGGAGAGGAGAGGAGAGGAGAGGAGAGGAGAGGAGGGAGAGGAGAGGAGAGGAGAGGAGAGGAGAGGAGAGGAGAGGACGGGAGGGGAGGGGAGGGAGGGCAAAGGGAGGGAAGGGGAGGGAAACAGAAAGCATATGCAATCTAGCACTCTCTGGCTATTTTATATTAAAATGCTTTGCAATTGACCAAGTTGATTCAAGCTGACAGGAGCTGAAGTCCAGGAACATCTGAAAAGCATCAACTTGTCTCCCTTTTGGTTACAGCTCAGAGAGAAGAATGGCTCCTCTGAATTCTCCAGCTGGATCGTTCCCAGCACCACCAATCATAAGGCATAATTTAGCACCTTCCTTCCTTCCCTGATTTATTTATGGCAGAGCAATTTGCACAGTCAAAGCCTTACCTCAAAGCACCTTTCACTGGCAGGAAGGGATTATACTTGAAGCTACCATTGAAAAAAAAAAAACAAGCTGGTTTTAATCTATTTTATCCAAATAACTGTGAATCAATGATTACTAGGAATTCAACGCTGTGAATTCTTTACAGCAATGTAGAAATGCAGATTTTTTAAAAAAAATATTATTATGTAGTAACTGGTCATCTGTCCCGTATCACTTTCTTTGATACTTCTCTATTTTGGCCTCTTCTTTCTTCTCTGATTGTGCTGTTTTCCTCTACTTTAAATTGCAAGATGCTTCACAGTGGGGAATCTGTTATTTCTGACTATTTGAATCTATTTTTCCTTTACTGGATGAGGAGGTATGTACATAATGACATTTTTAAAAAAAACCAGTAATATATTTCTCCTTTTGACTGAATCTGCCAAGATTGGCAGATAGAAACTTGCCCACATCAGCGTTCGTCAGAAGTAACAAAATCTTGATAGAAACTGATAGAGAGCAGAAGCAAAGCCAGATCTGTCATCAAAATAATCTCTTGAAATACCTGCATTGGGCCTTAGGTAAGTTTCCTGCAAATGCAGATCGCCTGCCAAGATATTTAACATTTCTATTGCTAGGATGTTATGTTGTAATTATACTTTCAGGGCTGAAAATACAATGTAATTAATATATATTTTAGGGGGGAAAGCTGATGGGCAAGTTTGGCTAAAAAGAAGCAACCAGACATCAAGGATCGGTATCAGTAGTGGGTTGCTGCTGGTTTGGACCGGTTCTCCTGTACCGGTAGCGGAAATTTGCATCTGCTCGCGGAACCGGCAGCAATGGCCGGCTGTCCACGCCCCCGAACCGGTTCTCCAGTCGCCGCGGCTGGAAAAAGAACCCTCTGCGCATGCGCAGAGGCTTCTGAGCATGCGCAGAGGGTCATTTCTGTGTCGTGACGTAGGCGCGCAAAACGCACACTTCCGTCGCAATGCAAACCAGTAGGGAAGGTAAGTGGAACCCACCCCTGATCGGCATCCTGTGTTCACACGTTCTATTACTGCAAGCACTCCAATGTACATCTTAAGTTCTTGGAAGTGGATGAACAAAGTATACAGATAGTCCTCGACTTACGACTGTAATGGAGCCTGCCCAACAAAGTCATAAGTTGTGATGCTCGTAAAGTGAGTCATCATGTAACTGAATCTATGGCCATTTTTGTGGTGATCGTTTAACAAACCCATTGTTCGCAACGGAATGGGATGATTCGACACCGCTAACTTGGCATGGCCAGCTGGGGGCAGCCTTCTTGCCACCGTCAAGTTCCCTTTGCCAACTCAGTGCCGCCATTTTTTTGCAGGACATCTCAAAACCGGAAAGTCGCTGTGGGGATAACTCGCTGCGGGCGCCGTGTGGACATCTGGGTGAGCGAGCGGGTGGCAGTAGGTTGGCTCCGCCCCAAATGCCAAACTGGCAGTTCGGCTGCAGCATTGGGATGGTATGGAGGGCGGGGAGGCAGAAGCAGGCAACGGCTTCCTATTTTGACACCTCCCGCCGGTGCCTCCGCGCCTTGGGTTGCAGCGGATGGGAAGCAAGCGAGCAGGCTGTCAGGGGCCAGAGCAGTGGTGGTACCAGGCGGGGTGCTTCCCATTTCTGGGAGCTGGTTTCCCTCCCCCCCACCCCAAGCTGTAAAGCCACCAAGCTGTAAAGGTTGGGGACCGCAAACCTAAAGCTTAGGGTTAGGTAGAAAAATAAAAAACCAGAATGAATTCCAAGGGGGGGCGGAATTCTGGAGCAAATGTAAAATAAAAGTAAAGAGGACCTCAAGTCGAGCGTGGCAACTACAGCCATGCAATCTTCCCAGCAGCATTATAGAAATTGTTTATCATCACTTTCTACCAAGATGGTTTTTCGTTTGCCCAGTTTATCCAAAAGGTTTAGAAACCCTGGCCTATTAAAGCAGCGGCGGGTGGGGGGGAGTGGAGTGTCATGTGAATGGGTTATGGCAGTGACTAATTCTTTGAGTAAGGGGGTTGTTCCTTTATCTCTTAAAGAGGCCTTGCTTTGTCCTCTCCTCAAGAAGCCCTAGGTGAGGCTGCTCTTGCAGAGTATTTGGAAGCTTCAGCTGGTACAGAATAACAATAGCGCCTAGACTTATATATCGCTTTACAGTGCTTTACAGCTCACTCTGAGCCATTTGCAGAGTCAGCAGATTGCCCCAACCATCTGCATCTAGTGAGTCCCATCTCGTTTTACCGATCTTGGAAGGATGGAAGACTGAATCAACCTGGAACCCATCAGGATCGAACTCCTGGAAGTGGCAGAGTCAGCCTGCAATACTGCATTCTAACCACCACACCACCAGGGCTCTTACTGCAGCAGTTTGGGCAGTTATGCACATTCCATGTTACGCCTCTGCTCCAAGGGTTGCATTGGTTGCCAGTTTTGATTCTGGTCCAATTCAAGGTGCTGGTTTTAACTTTTAAAGCCCTTCATGGCATCAAACTAGGTTATCTGAAGGACAGCTTCTCCCCAATTACAGAGAAGACTGCAGCGGGTTCCATCAGGTAAGGATCTACATCTGGTGGGTCTCAGGATATGGGGCTTCTCTGCCGTGGTGCCTGCCCTACAGAACATTCTTCTCCCCAAAATTAGATTAGCTCCATCTTTTTTGAAATTCCCAAAGGCCTCTAAGACCTGATTATTCATCAGACCTGGGTTTTCCAGGAAATCAAAGGTTTGTCTCAATAGTTCCATTTCCGAATAGGGTCATTTTTTTTCCCAAATAATTTTTTCTTATTTTTTCTTCAACAAATATAAATACATATACCATAGAACATCTCAAATACATATAATTATACACTTCTATTCAATATATCAAAAAATACATTTTACACCAATTATATCTTTAACATCCATCCATTCTCTCCCAACCA